>JAWNZC010000117.1:535000-572500 GCA_035771165.1 Paragorgia papillata | reverse complement strand
ACTCCTCCTCGTGTGTGATATATTACTTAAAAACCCATCCGGAGGAAGGTTGAATATATACTTTTTCCAACTCTGGTATACATGTCGTGCATGTGGTACGTTTGCGAGCTTGGTGTAATATACATAACAGACGTTTTGTAAACGCTCGGATACAAACTTTAGATGGACTAACCAATGGCATTGAGCTATTGTATTACGTATAATTTAAGCACAGTCAAAGGTCGATGACCTCCCACAATTTTTTGTTCCTACCTTCTCTTGGGATGGGACAGTACTTTTTCAAAGTTGTCGGAAAACCCGCCTGCAAAGAACAAAATAGTAAATTTTCAGCAAGATATGCTACAGTTAATTCGATAATTGTAATTGCAGATATAAGAGTTTGATGGTGTCACACATCACATATAGACAAAAATCATTTGAAGAGAACTGACATATCCCAATGGGCTTATGCAGCGAAAAGTAAGTTCGGGAGACTCTCTTATTTCAAAGAACTTTTGAAGTTATAAAGATCGACGTTTGCAGCTCTTCCATATCTCACTTCGTTCTTTAGATATTGAGATTTGCGTGATATGCAAATAACATCACTTAGATGTCACACTGTATAATGACTTGTTGGAAAATCATGTCTATTCTTGCAATAATTCAAGTAAATCACTTGAAACTTTTCATGTATAGTGTCCTGTGAAGCACGCAACGTGATTTCGTCAAATAATCTCAAATTGATATTCAAGATTTTCCAACAAGCCATTATACAGTGTGACATCTAAATAATGTTATTTACATATAAAACAAATCTCAATATCTCAAGAACGAAGTGAGATAGGGACAAACTGTAAACGTCTATCTTTATAGATTCAAACGCTTTCTCAAATAAGACAGTTTCATTTGAACTTCATTTTCGCTGCGTAAGCACTTTAAGTTTCCCTCTCTGCCCCATTATTTCCTCTTAACACTTTACATTAGCAAGTCAAGTAGTATATAGTCACCTGTGCAGTTTTGTAGAATTCCAACATCTCTGCGACACTGTCAAATTGTGGTCCATTAGCAATGCCACAGCATCCAGTTGGTGACATCACTACTTCGTAATGTCTGATTTCGCTTCCGTTGATAAAGGATAGATTATAAGAATCAAATTTCTGTCGGCCTCTACGAATCATATGAACACCAGTACGGTCGCCGTTTGGACAGTCAACCGCTTTTAGCAAGGCCTCTGCTTTCTTTCTCCTAAAATACGATTGAGACAATGTATATGATGAACTTGGTGGTGGTAGTAATGGTGATAATGGTGGTGGTGGTGGTGGTGATGATAATGGTGGTGATGATAATGACGGTGATGATAATGGTGGTGATGATAATGGTGGTGGTGATAATGGTGGTGATGATAATGGTGGTGGTGGTGGTGGTGATGGTAATGATCGTGATTGTGAAGGTGATAATGAGGATAATGGTGATCAGGTGATGATGATGGTGGTAATGATGATTATGATGATGATAAAGATGATGATGGTGGTAATGATGATAGCGGTGATAATAATGGTGGTGCCATTACCCACAACCTTCTGATCGCCGGTCAGACTGCTATGTGAAGAGAAGAGATGAATATGCTAGCTCGGATATGAGAATTGAATGAGGGTCTTTCTTTCTTTCTTTCTTTCTTCCTTCCTTCCTTCCTTCCTTCCTTCCTTCCTTCCTTCCTTCCTTCCTTCCTTCCTTCCTTCCTTCCTTCCTTCCTTCCTTCCTTCCTTCCTTCCTTCCTTCCTTCCTTCCTTCCTTCCTTCCTTCCTTCCTTCCTTCCTTCCTTCCTTCCTTCCTTCCTTCCTTCCTTCCTTCCTTCCTTCCTTCCTTCCTTCCTTCCTTCCTTCCTTCCTTCCTTCCTTCTTTCTTTCTTTCTTTCTTTCTTTCTTTCTTTCTTTCTTTCTTTCTTTCTTTCTTTCTTTCTTTCTTTCTTTCTTTCTTTCTTTCTTTCTTTCTTTCTTTCTTTCTTTCTTTCTTTCTTTCCTTCCTTCCTTCCTTCCTTCCTTTTCTTTCTTTTCTTTCTTCCTTCGAGTCACGCTTGGGAACTTTACACTCAGCTAGCATATTCATCCCCTCTCTTAGGTGATGATAATGATGGTGATGATGATGGTCATGATGATGATGATGATGATGATGATGATGATGATGATGATGATGATGATGATGATGATGATGATGATGATGATGATGATGATGATGATGATGATGATGATGATGATAAGAATAAAAAATAATAGTAGCGGTAATGACTGCTTCCATATCAAAGGTTCACATTCATGAAAAATACGTTATCTGTTTTAATTTATAATTTCTGAATAAAGTTTTCAGCATGTACTCCTACTAATCACAATCCTTACTCAATAGGTCCGTGTATTTCAAATTCTCTCCTTGGTGTACTTGGCATTGGTAATTCAAGACCAGATTCGTCTGCAAAAAAGTAACAAACCGCCTTTTAATTCCAACCCTCAAATGCTAGCTATTCAACAAAACAGTCTTTCTACGAAGTGATAAAACAATTAATTTATCTTAATGACAATAAAAAACATCTTACACTTTGTCAGCGCCTTATACTGATTGACCAAAAGTCGGTAAAACCCTTCAATAAGCGTGATTAAACTTTCTTTCTTGATCATTGACTTTCCCACAGAAATAACCTTCAAGGTAAATGATAAAACAAATATGTAAAAAAGGTCACAGCTATGATAGATTTAACAAATAGATTCCATTTTGCCGTTGTCTGTTCAGTTATAGATGCACAGATGACGTCACAACGTGGTAAGAACAAAAAAGTGGCCCACGAGACGCAGTCGAGTGGGTCACTGATGTTCTTACCACGTTGTGACGTCTTCTGTGCATCTATAACTGAACAGACAACAAAAAAATGGAATCTATTTGTTTTATACAATAAAAGTTTAAAAGGTTTTTGTCGAAACTCTTGCCGGATTTTGGGGCATGAAAAAGGGAAAAAGCAAGTCAGCTGACGTGATCTGACGTGACCATGCGTCTGTCCTCTAATAGATCATGGGCAACAACCAATGAAAACACGCATAGCAACCAGGGTATTGTATAAAGATAGATAGAGATAGCTAGATCGGTTTAATCAAACCTCAACTTGCAGTATTAACTGAATTGCGTAGGTTTACATAATAGAAAGATTTACATATAGAGTTTAACAACTAACTAAAATAGATTATTTAACTAATTACAAGGGTTAAAATTATGTACACTTGCGTTAATAAAACTGTTTCGATATCTGTTAGTTTTACAAATAGAAAGAGTAAAGGCTTTCTTTTTTCGCAGACTAATAGACGATTGAGGTAATAGTTTGTATAAACTACCATTTGGATGAGTGGTAATTTTACGAAAAAAGTTAATACATAATTCAGTTTGGCGTTTAGCTAGAGTGGTAATTTTAGAGAAAGAAAGAGCTTCGACGTAAGGAAAATCCAGAGTTGGAAAAAGTATTCAACCTTCCTCCGGATGGGTTTTTAAGTCTACATAACCTTCCTCAAAATATATAGCGAGAATTTTGTTTAGCAACGTTCATAAATACTGCATGACTTTTACAGTACCTTGGTTTTCTAGGTTTTCCTAGGTAAGCTTTGGCATACTACAATAGCTACTAATAACTGACCACTGCTGACTGATAGCCTGCCAACTACCCTCGACTGCTGCGAAGATACAAACATCACAGCAGACATCAGCGTACATGTCTCACATATGTAACTGCTACCACTGCCAGTGCTGCATAATTGTTGGTTAGCCAATGTTTTGCTGCAAATCGCATTTCTTCTCGACACCTTGCTTGATCAATTGTAACTTTCTCAGATTACCGAATGCGTTGTTTCACGTGTTTTCACTTTAAACCTTCCTCACGGAAGTAAACCTTCCTCCGGGTGGTACCCGCATACCCGCAGCTTTTTTCCAACTCTGGGAAAATCATAACCGTAACTAAGACGCATAGCCCTCTTTTGAACTCTTTCTAGTTTAAGGCTAAGATACTCAGGCAAGCTATAATGCTAAACTTGGCATGCATAACGTAAAATAGATTGAATACAAGCAATATAAAAAAGAGTAAGTTCTTTAGTTGGCACTTTCGCAATTTATGTCAACAGAATGTATTCGCAATAGGCTTGTAACAATTAAGTCTGTGAACAAGTTGTAAGAGACATATTTCGTTAACATACTGTACCTCTAAAAATCCTTGCATCCTGGATATATGAATGATCTCGGATGACTCTGATTGTTTTATCTCAAGGTATTCAATGTCTTTATAGTCGCTTATGATTTCATCTTTCGTTGTACCTGGCTGCCCCCTCTCGGACACGTCAAAATCCTAAACAAAGTGGTTTTTGAGTCAACATGTATAAGCATAGTTCATGGAAACATCACAAGTAATATTTGGCTTTTCACTAGCTTAACCTTTAAAGTGCCTATAAACTCAAATAAGATATTACTGATATGGATTCTATGTAACGTGAATAGTTGAATGATTGCCAAAATATTTTCTGACTTGAACTTCTATTTGTTGTTATATTGAGGTTTGTATTTCCGAAATGGTTTAATGTCAGGAATACATCAATGTAGGCATTTGTGTGTGTGTTTTTTCTTTTCTTATGATAAAGCGCTTGAAGATTTAATGGAAAAAAAGAAGATAAAATATAGAATATAGAATATACTAATCTCAAACTCATTAATAATTCATGAAGAAAACACAGAGGAAATCAGTAACGTGTCGGTGGTTTGGATATCGGAGGAAGAAATTACATAAATTAAGCAAACTTTCATCTTGATTTTCTCTTAAAATACTGATTTGTTTGGATATCCTGATGAAACACTCCTCCGAGTGTATGATATATTACTTCAAGTATTCATTAACATGTGAATTGGGTAATATTTCTGCTGTAACGGAACACTGCGTATGCAAATTATGCCTACAAAGATGTCATCCTCGTTACCATTTTGGAAATACAAACCTCAATATAACAACAAATAAAAGTTCAAATCAAAAAAATATTTTGGCATTAAATAGAATCCATATGCAGTAATATCATATTTGGGTTTATAAGCTCTTTAGATTCCCAGAGATTCTCACCTGATGAGTCAAATCATCTGGTGTTAGAGCAGACAGATCGTTGCCAAGAGCTGGTCACCCCAGACTTGTTAACCTTATGATTAATTTAGTCCACACACAAGCATATGTGTATTATTTACATAGGCCCTATACACATGAAGCACATTGACAGTCCAATCGAATCGAAAAACGCGAGTGAAGTCAATCCGGGCACATGTTTACATGGAGAATCCCATCTGTTTTTGCTTTTTGTAAGCGGTTTTTCAACACTATGTTCTGGACTTTCCCCAATGTCTGCAGTTTTATAGCACGACACGCACCAACTTCACTCATACGTATCAAGTCATTTTCAACTCAAACCGTGTTTAGATGAATTAGATTGGAAACATTCAAGCCGATTCTTGCCTGAATCTCAAGTCAATCCACTCCACTTCGTGGATTGACTTCAGCCATCCGTTTCGATCAGATCGAAAACTTTCAATCTTCTTCATGTAAAACACAACAAGGAGAAACAACATGAGAAATCTAATTTGAACACTCAATCCGCTTCATGTAAACAGGCCTTAGATTCCATACCCCTTCATCTTTGTACGTGCGTCTCTTTTTCAAACCATTAGCAGAGATTATTATCTCCCACTCTACTTGATAGACTTCGTCAGAAGCATTGGAATTAAGATAGAACTGTAATTTAACAACACCATGTATCATTTAAGTTACAGTAATGATAATAATGACAATAGTAAAATAGTGATGGGGATAGTGATGGTGGTGGTGAGGATGCTAGTGATGGTGGTGGTGATGATGCTAGTGATGGTAGTGGTGATTGATGCTAGTGATGGTGAGGTTGCTAATGATGGTGGTGGTGATTGATGCTAGTGATGGTGAGGTTGCTAGTGATGGTGATAATGCCAGTGATGGTGGTGGTGATGATGCTAGTGATGGTGGTGGTGAGGATGCTAGTGGCGGTGATGATGCTACTGATGGTGAGGATGCTAGTGATGGTCCTAGTGGTGGTGATGATGCTAGTAGTGATGATGCTAGTGGTGGTGAGGATGCTAGTGATGGTGAGGATGCTAGTGGTGGTGGTGGTGGTGATGATGCTAGTGATAGTGATGATGTTAGTGATGGTGATGATGCTAGTGATGGTGATGATTCTAGTGATGCTGAGGATGCTAGTGATGGTGGTGGTGAGGATGCTAGTGATGGTGGTGGTGATGATGCCAGTGATATGGTAGTGGTGATTGATGCTAGTGATGGTGAGGATGCTAGTGATGGTGGTGGTGATGATGCTAGTGATGGTAGTGGTGATGCTAGTGATGGTGGTGGTGATGATGCTAGTGATGGTGAAGATGCTAGTGATGGTGGTGGTGATGATGCTAGTGATATGGCAGTGGTGATTGATGCTAGTAATGGTGGTGGTGATGATGCTGGTGATGGTGATGATCGATGCTAGTGATGGTGAGGATGCTGGTGATGGTGGTGGTGATGATGCTAGTGATGGTGGTGATGATGCTAGTGATGGTCTTGGTGAGGATGCTGGTGATGGTGGTGGTGATGCTAGTGATGGTGAGGATGCTAGTGTTGGTAGTGGTGATGATCTTAGTGACGGTGGTGGTGATGTTAGTGATAGTAGTGGTGATGATGCTATAGTGATGGTGAGGATGCTAGTGATGATGGTGGTAAGTGATGCTAATGGTGGTGATGGTGACAGTGATGGTAGTGGTGATGGTAGTAATAGTAATAGTGGTTATGATGATGGTGATAGTGGTGGTGATAATGATTACACTCTTTCACTGCTCGGAATATTTACCTTATGTACAACAATTTTAGTGATACCAAAATCTGCAACACCCTCAAGAACACATAGAAATGAATTCTTTGCTTTATCAACATCGTCTTGGCACGTCCTGAATTGAGAGATCTGCTTTTTTAAATGGTTCTTGATCTCCCTGACACTAAATTCATTGTCGATGAACATGTGCATAAGACCATACTTTTTCCTAAAAATATTAAAAAATATACTGGTATATATACAAGTTATTAACAAATTTCAGCCTGAGCACTCTATTATTTTCTGTCTGTATAAAATCATATTGGAATATTCAACACCTACGGATTGTCCAATACATCTTTGCCATTTACATTATTTTCATGACCCCTTATTATAGACTCCAGAATAAGTAGTGTAAGATGATCCTTTTTATTTAGATCTGTGATTCTGCCGTTCAGATAATCCCATCGACACTAAGATCAACAAAAATAAGTTTAAGATTAGGATTAATATTAGGATTACGATTATGATTAAGATAAAGATTAGGAATATAAGATGAAAATTAAGATCTTAAGAATAAGATTAAGAAAAGGTCAAGATTAAGAAAAGATTAAGATTAGGATTAAGATTAAAATTAGGATTAAGATTAAGATTAGGATTAGGATTAAGATTAAGATTAAGATTAAGATTAAGATTAAAATTAAGATTAAGATCAATATTAAGATTAAGATTAGGATTAAGATTAAGATTAAGATTAGGATTAAGATTAAGATTAAGATTAAGATTAAGATTAAGAAAAGATTAAGATTAAGATTAAGATTAAGATTAAGATCAATATTAAGATTAAGAAAAGATTAAGATTAGGATTAAGATTAATTAAGATTAAGATTAAGATTAAGATTAAGATTAAGATTAAGATTAAGAAAAGATTAAGATTAAGGTTAAGATTAAGATCAAGATTAAGATTAAGATCAAAATTAAGATTAAGAAAAGATTAAGATTAAGATTAAGATTAAGATTAAGAAAAGATTAAGATTAAGATTAAGAACGATTAAGATTAAATTAAGAATAAAATTAAGAAAAGATTAAGATTAAAATTAAAATTAAGATTAAAATTACGATTAAGATGACATTTAAAATTAAAATTAGGATTAAAATGAAGATTAAGATTAAAAATTAAGATTAGGATTAAGTTCTGTGTAAACATGTAGATTTAAATCACACAGTATATTCAACATACACAAAAATAACATTAATACTAACCTGCATAACAAAATATGCAAAGGCCCCTTTGTCCACCATTTTAATATCTGGTCCAGGAATGGCCTTGAACGCCAGTCTGAAGAAAAAGACTTTTGAAGAGCACTCTTCTGCATGAAGCAATCTTTTGGGATTGAGGTAATGGTCGTTCTCCTTGGTACACTCCTGTCTGGTTTGACGATTTGGTCTGAGACAGTGTTCACAGTCAGTGGTCATTAGTGTAAAAAAATCCAAGGCCACAGGTGCTATGCCCATGAGTTTGGCAATTTCGATGCAAACATCCTGTAAGAAAAAAAATGAAAAAAATATAAACAAACTAATTTAACAAAAATGGTCTAGCTTGGATTTTACAGAAAGGGATGGCCAACTAAGAGGAAAAAATATTATTAAAATCTGGGGCAATTGAACTGTTAGCCTTAGGCTAAACGGCGTATTTTTCATGCGCCGTATAAAATACCTATTAGGGTCGACCCAAATTATGAAATTGTTCCGGTTGAGTTATACGGTGTATTTTTGGCATACAAGTTGTTGAGTCGTAGGCCTGGAAACGATGTTATCAACATGAATTTTGGGTAGGAAATGACAGAGCCATTAAATATGATGAGCCCGGTCATATAATACGACTTGCAACTACGGCGTTGATGCAGACGGTGTAATTATATGACCAAGCTTGTCGTATTTAATGGCTCTGTTGAACTTAATGCAAGTGCCGTATTTAATGGTTACAGATGGCGTATTTTTCATGAACTTAATTCTCATATTTTATATGGCACATGAAAAATATGCCATTTATAACAGGCCTTAGTAAAAAAAATGCTAAAAAAAGTGGTGGACACATGCAAATATACTACCCCCCCTCCAAAGAAATACCACCAGAAGCAGATACTGTAATTACCCCCATCACCTCTGCCTCATTATGTCAATGCATCATGCATCAGAATATTTGGTAAACATCTGATAATTAATAAGCCCTGACTTATTTTCGAGGAATTCATTTTCAATGCTTTCCAGTTGATTTTGGATTAGTGGCTATAGTTTTCTTGTGAAGTTTCTTGATTTTAACCAAGCAGATGTTACCTGATGCAAAGCAGGCATTAATTGCAATATTGTGTTTGCTTGTTATTTTTATGATTCTCTTGGCATTTGTAGAACCCAGTGATTGCACACCACTATGAAAATAACTAAGCATACACAATAACAACAGCTTGGCGTCATAAAACAACACCTCGTTTAAATCAATTACAAAACTTCACAGAAAAGGATATAGCTGTTCCAAACTCAACTGCAAAGTGAATGATGTACTTATATGTTGAAATACCATTTTACTCTATTAAAACACAGTAAAATTCTGTGTCATTAGTAAATTTCTGCTTCAACCCTACTACAGATCGAGATTATCACTTGACAAGTAAAATCGACTGGCATTATACAGAGTAAAATAATATAGGGGCGGGCACAAGCCTTGAATTTCATCGAGGACATGTCCTCCGATAATCGTCATTTGGCCACTGATAGGGATTTTCCCCCCATAATATGTAGGACACTTTTGTCTGCCGATGGAGTTTTGAGTTTTTAAATTTCCCTGATCGATCGAACGTATGATCGTAAGAAAATGTTCGGCAATAGAATATCCCAGCCAATGATTGAATTATCAGCGTGTAAATGTTTTGGTGGCCATTGCGGGATCACCCCAGAAATTCAGCCCCGAAATGCAGGCACAACTGTGTTAACCACATGTTCAAACACTGGCAGCCATGATTGTGCATTGACATTAAAATATGCAGAGGACATTGTTCAGTGTCAGAGTGAAGTGATCTGCATGTCCAAGCGAAGAAGACAGTCCTATATCTATATACCAGTCACTACTAACTAATACTAATAGCACATAAATGACATAATATCATGTGAATGTTAGTCACTCTTTATCATGGATTTAGTCATTTCCTGACTGTTTAGGATAACAGTTTTGTCCTAGCCGAGAGAAAAATGTCCTTGGATAGCCTCATGGAAACTCATTATCAGAGGCCTGGGCAGGCAGGGGCCGCTTTTAGCCAGTCTGGGATGAGCAGATAGACTCAGTTAACCATTTATAACTACTAAAGTTTCTCACTTGATGAGTAATATTTTCTGGCATTAGACAGAGTAAGATAATAAAGTTGTTTTTTGGCCAGTTGACTCTCAGATCAGTCCCTTTATTATTTTACTCTGTTTAACACCAGATGATTTTACTTGTCAATGAGAGCTAGCTCCCAGTAAGTTGGGAAACAAAACTTATTTATAATAAGTAGATGACCAGCTTCATTCATGGAAACCAATTGACATAAAATTTAATCAGGCACTTGAGTTCTCCTGAAACCCTAGCTTTCATGTTATTTATAACTTGGTATCCACACAGTAACTTGATAAGTGTCTATTGTTCAGTACTACTGTTTACACTACCATACTTTATTTTAGGACCACGGTAATCGGCCAAAAGCTGTTGGGTTACCCTTTCATCACCTTATATATATATGTTAATGTGTATGTCCAGTTCATGTTCGTAATAATGAAAATATGGCAAAGCTTATAAAAATTTAAAAAACCATAAAAAATTAGTGTATGGTATCAAATATCAATACTAGAAAATGTTCCCAGTGCCGCACTGAAAATATTGATATTTTGGTATATTGCTCAGGGCTAAACACTGATAGCTGCTTGCAGACAGCTGACTTGAGCAATTAGGAGAGAAATTTGCACATGTGCTGTGCAGTCATTGTAAACATTTTCTCATATTTGGGACAGCTGCTTAATTACAGTATAAACATAAAGCTATCAGTTAATTAAGAATGGAGTCAATTTTCCCATGGTAATTTTGTTTACAGTTAGTTTCTCTGGCCACACAAGCAGACTGTTTGAAAACGAAACTACACAGGAACTGGGAGACTTCCAAGAAGCACTATAGTTTCATTTTGAAAAGTATCACTCTTCCCGTGGACGAGAGTTCTGTGAATTGGGTCTTCCATACTATTTTGGTACAATTATTACCCCCTTATTCCCATCACAGAAACATGAAATAGAACGGCTTTAAAAGCGGCGAATATTTATAAGAAAATTGCGAACTAGTCATAATTTATAAGCAAACCTGTTAATACGTGCAATATAGAGTTGTGTCGTAATAAATGGTATTTAATTAGTACAGTCCTGTATTTCCCATTTTCACTAATTTCAAAGTATTTATATGAACGAAAAACCTGACAAGACGGTTAGGTTTTATAACACCATGGAAGGAAAAGCTTTATTTGGTTAGTCTTGAACAGGTTTAGGACTTAAAGTAGAACTATAAAGCCTGAATAAACAACAAAGTAATACCAACCCTGACTCTCAAAGTTTGTGTGTGCGTGATAACGTATTTTTCTCCATTGGCCAGACACACTTTTCCTCTGTTGTCTTCCGGTTGTTCTTCTCGCTTACACATAGCAAGGAGTCTTCCAATTCCCATTTTCGAACGGGCAGCTTGAAGTTCGTTGTTTGAACTCGTTTTGGCCACTGTCTGCCCTCAAACAAAAAGTACAAAACAGCATGTCTGCCGTCATCCCGTGGTTTTACGTGGAAATCATCCATCCACGAAATTCCAAGAATTCAGCACAGGGGGAGGGGAACAGTCTACAGCAGGGGAGGGGAGGGACAATATTATCTACTTTGCACCGGATGTTCAAAGTTTTTATCTGCCCTCCGGAAAGTCGCAGGGGGCAGGGGGGTCAATTACCCTCCAAAAATATTTGAAAAGGAAAATTCGGGCACTTTCTGTTGGGAATTTCGGGCAATTTCGATATGTACTGCTACTGCTGTGAAATATTCAAGCAAAATTCATACGTTAAACTAAAAGACTGAAAAATACAACTTAAAAATCAATATATATTTAACGCTAAATTTTTCGGGCAAAAATCTCTGCCCCCCTGAACAAAATTGGGCTGCTACGCCTGTGGTCTCGCGATTTTTAAATTTAAACTTTTAGAACCTCCAAATCCGTGAATTGCCTCACTATTTTGTGTCTCTCACAGGCGTTTTCTCGCGAAGTTTATGAACATTTCAAGAAGTCTTACATTTTCAAAAATTTTAATAGACTTCCGAGAATTTTTATAGACTGTTGGATTTTAATTTTTGGGAATCATTATTCCATATTTGCAGAATTTTAGAAATTTTTCGCAAATATTGTAAATATTTCAAAAATAATTGTATATTTTCTAAAAAATTTTTAGCAGTTTTTCACGAAATTTTGGATAATTAAAATTTTCTCTTCTCTTCTCTTCCCTTCCCTTCCCTTCCCTAGCTTCCCTTCCCTTCCGTTCCGTTCCGTTCCCTTCCCTTCCCTTCCCTTCTCTTCCGTTCCGTTCCCTTCCTTTCCCTTCCCTTCCAAACCCTTCCCTTCCCTTCCCTTCACTCCTTAGCCTAGCCTGGTACCCTGGCCCAATTTCAAAAGAAATATGGGCCAGGTAACCACTAATTACATTCTCGCGTCATCAGGGCTAAATCCACTTATGACGATTGCAGTTTTACTCATAGCCACTAAAAACGCGCGAAATTTTAACCAATAGGAAAGCAGAAGTCTTTAGTGGTTACCTGGCCCATATTCTTTGATTGGGCCAGGGTACCAGGCTATCCTTAGCCTTCCTTAACCCTCCTTAGACCTCCTTAGACATCCTTAGCCCTCCTTAAAAATCCTTAGCCCTCCTTAAACATCCTCAGACATCCTTAGGCCTCCTTAAAGCTCCTTAATTCTCTTTAGACATCCTTAGGCCTCCTTAGACATCCTTAGCCTTCCTTACCCATCCTTAACCCTCCTTAGCCCTCCTTAGACATCCTTAGCTCTCCTTAGGCCTCCTTGCCCATCCCAAGCATTCCTTAGTCTTTATATTGCGACCAATTTTGGTGGTTATTTTGACCTTGTTATTTTGCTGTGGTTATATGTTAGGGACAAATTTTGGTGGTTATTTTGAACTTGTTATTTTCGGCTGTTATTAGAGACCAATTTTGGTGGTTATTTTGACCTTGTTATTTGCTGTGGTTATATGTTAGAGACACATTTTGGTGGTTATTTTGACCTTGTTATTTTACGGTAGTTATTAGAGACCAATTTTAGGGGTTATTTTGACCTTGTTTTTTGGCGATGGTTATTAGGGACCACTTTCGGTGGTTATTTTGACCTTCTTATTTGGCGATGGTTATTCGGTGGTTATTTTCACATTGTTATTTGGCGATGGTTATTCGGTGGTTATTTTCACCTTGTTATATGGCGATGGTTATTCGGTGGTAATTTTCACCTTGTTATTTGGCGATGGTTATTCGGTGGTTATTTTCACCTTGTTATTTGGCGATGGTTATTCGGTGGTTATTTTCACCTGGTTATTTGGCGATGGTTATTCGGTGGTTATTTTCACCTTGTTATTTGGCGATGGTTATTCGGTGGTTATTTTCACCTTGTTATTTGGCGATGGTTATTCGGTGGTTATTTTCACCTTGTTATTTGGCGATGGTTATTCGGTGGTTATTTTCACCTTGTTATTTGGCGATGGTTATTCGGTGGTTATTTTCACCTTGTTATTTGGCGATGGTTATTCGGTGGTTATTTTCACCTTGTTATTTGGCGATAGTTATTCGGTGGTTATTTTCACCTTGTTATTTGGCGATGCTTATCCGGTGGTTATTTTCACCTTGTTATTTGGCGATGGTTATTCGGTGGTTATTTTCACCTTGTTATTTGGCGATGCTTATTCGGTGGTTATTTTCACCTTGTTATTTGGCGATGGTTATTCGGTGGTTATTTTCACCTTGTTATTTGGCGATGGTTATTCGGTGGTTATTTTCACCTTGTTATTTGCCGATGGTTATTCGGTGGTTATTTTCACCTTGTTATTTGGAGATGGTTATTCAATTCGGTGGTTATTTTCACCTTGTTATTTGGCGATGGTTATTCGGTGGTTATTTTCACCTTGTTATATGGCGATGGTTATTCGGTGGTTATTTTCACCTTGTTATATGGCGATGGTTATTCGGTGGTTATTTTCACCTTGTTATTTGGCGATGGTTATTCGGTGGTTATTTTCACCTTGTTATTTGGAGATGGTTATTCAATTCGGTGGTTATTTTCACCTTGTTATTTGGCGATGGTTATTCGGTGGTTATTTTCACCTTGTTATTTGCCGATGGTTATTCGGTGGTTATTTTCACCTTGTTATTTGGCGATGGTTATTCGGTGGTTATTTTCACCTTGTTATATGGCGATGGTTATTCGGTGGTTATTTTCACCTTGTTATATGGCGATGGTTATTCGGTGGTTATTTTCACCTTGTTATTTGGCGATGGTTATTCGGTGGTTATTTTCACCTTGTTATTTGGAGATGGTTATTCAATTCGGTGGTTATTTTCACCTTGTTATTTGGCGATGGTTATTCGGTGGTTATTTTCACCTTGTTATTTGCCGATGGTTATTCGGTGGTTATTTTCACCTTGTTATTTGGCGATGCTTATTCGGTGGTTATTTTCACCTTGTTATTTGCCGATGGTTATTCGGTGGTTATTTTCACCTTGTTATTTGGCGATGGTTATTCGGTGGTTATTTTCACCTTGTTATATGGCGATGGTTATTCGGTGGTTATTTTCACCTTGTTATTTGGCGATGGTTATTCGGTGGTTATTTTCACCTTGTTATTTGGAGATGGTTATTCAATTCGGTGGTTATTTTCACCTTGTTATTTGGCGATGGTTATTCGGTGGTTATTTTCACCTTGTTATTTGCCGATGGTTATTCGGTGGTTATTTTCACCTTGTTATTTGGCGATGCTTATTCGGTGGTTATTTTCACCTTGTTATTTGGCGATGGTTATTCGGTGGTTATTTTCACCTTGTTATTTGGCGATGGTTATTCGGTGGTTATTTTCACCTTGTTATTTGCCGATGGTTATTCGGTGGTTATTTTCACCTTGTTATTTGGCGATGGTTATTCGGTGGTTATTTTCACCTTGTTATTTGGCGATGGTTATTCGGTGGTTATTTTCACCTTGTTATTTGGCGATGGTTATTCGGTGGTTATTTTCACCCTGTTATTTGGCGATGGTTATTCGGTGGTTATTTTCACCTTGTTATTTGGAGATGGTTATTCAATTCGGTGGTTATTTTCACCTTGTTATTTGGCGATGGTTATTCGGTGGTTATTTTCACCTTGTTATTTGCCGATGGTTATTCGGTGGTTATTTTCACCTTGTTATTTGGCGATGCTTATTCGGTGGTTATTTTCACCTTGTTATTTGCCGATGGTTATTCGGTGGTTATTTTCACCTTGTTATTTGGCGATGGTTATTCGGTGGTTATTTTCACCTTGTTATTTGCCGATGGTTATTCGGTGGTTATTTTCACCTTGTTATTTGGAGATGGTTATTCAATTCGGTGGTTATTTTCACCTTGTTATTTGGCGATGGTTATTCGGTGGTTATTTTCACCTTGTTATTTGCCGATGGTTATTCGGTGGTTATTTTCACCTTGTTATTTGCCGATGGTTATTCGGTGGTTATTTTCACCTTGTTATTTGGCGATGGTTATTCGGTGGTTATTTTCACCTTGTTATTTGGCGATGGTTATTCGGTGGTTATTTTCACCTTGTTATTTGGCGATGGTTATTCGGTGGTTATTTTCACCTTGTTATTTGGCGATGGTTATTCGGTGGTTATTTTCACCTTGTTATTTGGCGATGGTTATTCGGTGGTTATTTTCACCTTGTTATTTGCCGATGGTTATTCGGTGGTTATTTTCACCTTGTTATTTGGCGATGGTTATTCGGTGGTTATTTTCACCTTGTTATTTGGCGATGGTTATTCGGTGGTTATTTTCACCTTGTTATTTGGCGATGGTTATTCGGTGGTTATTTTCGCCTTGTTATTTGCCGATGGTTATTCGGTGGTTATTTTCACCTTGTTATTTGGCGATGCTTATTCGGTGGTTATTTTCACCTTGTTATTTGGCGATGGTTATTCGGTGGTTATTTTCACCTTGTTATTTGGCGATGGTTATTCGGTGGTTATTTTCACCTTGTTATTTGCCGATGGTTATTCGGTGGTTATTTTCACCTTGTTATTTGGAGATGGTTATTCAATTCGGTGGTTATTTTCACCTTGTTATTTGGCGATGGTTATTCGGTGGTTATTTTCACCTTGTTATTTGGCGATGGTTATTCGGTGGTTATTTTCACCTTGTTATTTGCCGATGGTTATTCGGTGGTTATTTTCACCTTGTTATTTGGCGATGCTTATTCGGTGGTTATTTTCACCTTGTTATTTGCCGATGGTTATTCGGTGGTTATTTTCACCTTGTTATTTGGCGATGGTTATTCGGTGGTTATTTTCACCTTGTTATTTGCCGATGGTTATTCGGTGGTTATTTTCACCTTGTTATTTGGCGATGGTTATTCGGTGGTTATTTTCACCTTGTTATATGGCGATGGTTATTCGGTGGTTATTTTCACCTTGTTATTTGGCGATGGTTATTTTCACCTTGTTATTTGGCGATGGTTATTCGGTGGTTATTTTCACCTTGTTATTTGGCGATGGTTATTCGGTGGTTATTTTTCACCTTGTTTTTTGGCGATGGTTATTCGGTGGTTATTTTCACCTTGTTATTTGCCGATGGTTATTCGGTGGTTATTTTCACCTTGTTATTTGGCGATGGTTATTCGGTGGTTATTTTCACCTTGTTATTTGGCGATGGTTATTCGGTGGTTATTTTCACCTTGTTATTTGGCGATGGTTATTCGGTGGTTATTTTCACCTTGTTATTTGGCGATGGTTATTCGGTGGTTATTTTCACCTTGTTATTTGGCGATGGTTATTCGGTGGTTATTTTCACCTTGTTATTTGGAGATGGTTATTCAATTCGGTGGTTATTTTCACCTTGTTATTTGGCGATGGTTATTCGGTGGTTATTTTCACCTTGTTATTTGCCGATGGTTATTCGGTGGTTATTTTCACCTTGTTATTTGCCGATGGTTATTCGGTGGTTATTTTCACCTTGTTATTTGGCGATGGTTATTCGGTGGTTATTTTCACCTTGTTATTTGGCGATGGTTATTCGGTGGTTATTTTCACCTTGTTATTTGGAGATGGTTATTCAATTCGGTGGTTATTTTCACCTTGTTATTTGGCGATGGTTATTCGGTGGTTATTTTCACCTTGTTATTTGGCGATGGTTATTCGGTGGTTATTTTCACCTTGTTATTTGCCGATGGTTATTCGGTGGTTATTTTCACCTTGTTATTTGGCGATGGTTATTCGGTGGTTATTTTCACCTTGTTATTTGGCGATGGTTATTCGGTGGTTATTTTCACCTTGTTATTTGGCGATGGTTATTCGGTGGTTATTTTCACCTTGTTATTTGGCGATGGTTATTCGGTGGTTATTTTCACCTTGTTATTTGGCGATGGTTATTCGGTGGTTATTTTCACCTTGTTATTTGCCGATGGTTATTCGGTGGTTATTTTCACCTTGTTATTTGGCGATGGTTATTCGGTGGTTATTTTCACCTTGTTATTTGGCGATGGTTATTCGGTGGTTATTTTCACCTTGTTATTTGGCGATGGTTATTCGGTGGTTATTTTCACCTTGTTATTTGCCGATGGTTATTCGGTGGTTATTTTCACCTTGTTATTTGGCGATGGTTATTCGGTGGTTATTTTCACCTTGTTATTTGCCGATGGTTATTCGGTGGTTATTTTCACCTTGTTATTTGGCGATGGTTATTCGGTGGTTATTTTCACCTTGTTATTTGCCGATGGTTATTCGGTGGTTATTTTCACCTTGTTATTTGGCGATGGTTATTCGGTGGTTATTTTCACCTTGTTATATGGCGATGGTTATTCGGTGGTTATTTTCACCTTGTTATTTGGCGATGGTTATTTTCACCTTGTTATTTGGCGATGGTTATTCGGTGGTTATTTTCACCTTGTTATTTGGCGATGGTTATTCGGTGGTTATTTTTCACCTTGTTTTTGGCGATGGTTATTCGGTGGTTATTTTCACCTTGTTATTTGCCGATGGTTATTCGGTGGTTATTTTCACCTTGTTATTTGGCCGATGGTTATTCGGTGGTTATTTTCACCTTGTTATTTGGCGATGGTTATTCGGTGGTTATTTTCACCTTGTTATTTGGCGATGGTTATTCGGTGGTTATTTTCACCTTGTTATTTGGCGATGGTTATTCGGTGGTTATTTTCACCTTGTTATTTGGCGATGGTTATTCGGTGGTTATTTTCACCTTGTTATTTGGAGATGGTTATTCCGGTGGTTATTTTCACCTTGTTATTTGGCGATGGTTATTCGGTGGTTATTTTCACCTTGTTATTTGCCGATGGTTATTCGGTGGTTATTTTCACCTTGTTATTTGCCGATGGTTATTCGGTGGTTATTTTCACCTTGTTATTTGGCGATGGTTATTCGGTGGTTATTTTCACCTTGTTATTTGGCGATGGTTATTCGGTGGTTATTTTCACCTTGTTATTTGGAGATGGTTATTCAATTCGGTGGTTATTTTCACCTTGTTATTTGGCGATGGTTATTCGGTGGTTATTTTCACCTTGTTATTTGGCGATGGTTATTCGGTGGTTATTTTCACCTTGTTATTTGCCGATGGTTATTCGGTGGTTATTTTCACCTTGTTATTTGGCGATGGTTATTCGGTGGTTATTTTCACCTTGTTATTTGGCGATGGTTATTCGGTGGTTATTTTCACCTTGTTATTTGGCGATGGTTATTCGGTGGTTATTTTCACCTTGTTATTTGGCGATGGTTATTCGGTGGTTATTTTCACCTTGTTATTTGGCGATGGTTATTCGGTGGTTATTTTCACCTTGTTATTTGCCGATGGTTATTCGGTGGTTATTTTCACCTTGTTATTTGGCGATGGTTATTCGGTGGTTATTTTCACCTTGTTATTTGGCGATGGTTATTCGGTGGTTATTTTCACCTTGTTATTTGGCGATGGTTATTCGGTGGTTATTTTCACCTTGTTATTTGGCGATGGTTATTCGGTGGTTATTTTCACCTTGTTATTTGGCGATGGTTATTCGGTGGTTATTTTCACCTTGTTATTTGGCGATGGTTATTCGGTGGTTATTTTCACCTTGTTATATGGCGATGGTTATTCGGTGGTTATTTTCACCTTGTTATTTGGCGATGGTTATTTTCACCTTGTTATTTGGCGATGGTTATTCGGTGGTTATTTTTCACCTTGTTTTTTGGCGATGGTTATTCGGTGGTTATTTTCACCTTGTTATTTGGCGATGGTTATTCGGTGGTTATTTTCACCTTGTTATTTGCCGATGGTTATTCGGTGGTTATTTTCACCTTGTTATTTGGCGATGGTTATTCGGTGGTTATTTTCACCTTGTTATTTGGCGATGGTTATTCGGTGGTTATTTTTCACCTTGTTTTTTGGCGATGGTTATTCGGTGGTTATTTTCACCTTGTTATTTGGCGATGGTTATTCGGTGGTTATTTTCACCTTGTTATTTGCCGATGGTTATTCGGTGGTTATTTTCACCTTGTTATTTGGCGATGGTTATTCGGTGGTTATTTTCACCTTGTTATTTGGCGATGGTTATTCGGTGGTTATTTTCACCTTGTTATTTGGCGATGGTTATTCGGTGGTTATTTTCACCTTGTTATTTGGCGATGGTTATTCGGTGGTTATTTTCACCTTGTTATTTGGAGATGGTTATTCAATTCGGTGGTTATTTTCACCTTGTTATTTGCCGATGGTTATTCGGTGGTTATTTTCACCTTGTTATTTGGCGATGGTTATTCGGTGGTTATTTTCACCTTGTTATTTGGCGATGGTTATTCGGTGGTTATTTTCACCTTGTTATTTGGCGATGGTTATTCGGTGGTTATTTTCACCTTGTTATTTGCCGATGGTTATTCGGTGGTTATTTTCACCTTGTTATTTGGCGATGGTTATTCGGTGGTTATTTTCACCTTGTTATTTGGCGATGGTTATTCGGTGGTTATTTTCACCTTGTTATTTGGCGATGGTTATTCGGTGGTTATTTTCACCTTGTTATTTGCCGATGGTTATTCGGTGGTTATTTTCACCTTGTTATTTGGCGATGGTTATTCGGTGGTTATTTTCACCTTGTTATTTGGCGATGGTTATTCGGTGGTTATTTTCACCTTGTTATTTGGCGATGGTTATTCGGTGGTTATTTTCACCTTGTTATTTGCCGATGGTTATTCGGTGGTTATTTTCACCTTGTTATTTGGCGATGCTTATTCGGTGGTTATTTTCACCTTGTTATTTGGCGATGGTTATTCGGTGGTTATTTTCACCTTGTTATTTGGCGATGGTTATTCGGTGGTTATTTTCACCTTGTTATTTGGCGATGGTTATTCGGTGGTTATTTTCACCTTGTTATTTGGCGATGGTTATTCAATTCGGTGGTTATTTTCACCTTGTTATTTGGCGATGGTTATTCGGTGGTTATTTTCACCTTGTTATATGGCGATGGTTATTCGGTGGTTATTTTCACCTTGTTATTTGGCGATGGTTATTCGGTGGTTATTTTCACCTTGTTATTTGGCGATGGTTATTCGGTGGTTATTTTCACCTTGTTATTTGCCGATGGTTATTCGGTGGTTATTTTCACCTTGTTATTTGGCGATGCTTATTCGGTGGTTATTTTCACCTTGTTATTTGCCGATGGTTATTCGGTGGTTATTTTCACCTTGTTATTTGGCGATGGTTATTCGGTGGTTATTTTCACCTTGTTATATGGCGATGGTTATTCGGTGGTTATTTTCACCTTGTTATTTGGCGATGGTTATTCGGTGGTTATTTTCACCTTGTTATTTGGCGATGGTTATTCGGTGGTTATTTTCACCTTGTTATTTGGCGATGGTTATTCGGTGGTTATTTTTCACCTTGTTTTTTGGCGATGGTTATTCGGTGGTTATTTTCACCTTGTTATTTGCCGATGGTTATTCGGTGGTTATTTTCACCTTGTTATTTGCCGATGGTTATTCGGTGGTTATTTTCACCTTGTTATTTGGCGATGGTTATTCGGTGGTTATTTTCACCTTGTTATTTGGCGATGGTTATTCGGTGGTTATTTTCACCTTGTTATTTGGAGATGGTTATTCAATTCGGTGGTTATTTTCACCTTGTTATTTGGCGATGGTTGTTCGGTGGTTATTTTCACCTTGTTATTTGGCGATGGTTATTCGGTGGTTATTTTCACCTTGTTATTTGCCGATGGTTATTCGGTGGTTATTTTCACCTTGTTATTTGGCGATGGTTATTCGGTGGTTATTTTCACCTTGTTATTTGGCGATGGTTATTCGGTGGTTATTTTCACCTTGTTATTTGGCGATGGTTATTCGGTGGTTATTTTCACCTTGTTATTTGGCGATGGTTATTCGGTGGTTATTTTCACCTTGTTATTTGGCGATGGTTATTCGGTGGTTATTTTCACCTTGTTATTTGGCGATGGTTATTCGGTGGTTATTTTCACCTTGTTATTTGGCGATGGTTATTCGGTGGTTATTTTCACCTTGTTATTTGCCGATGGTTATTCGGTGGTTATTTTCACCTTGTTATTTGGCGATGGTTATTCGGTGGTTATTTTCACCTTGTTATTTGGCGATGGTTATTCGGTGGTTATTTTCACCTTGTTATTTGGCGATGGTTATTCGGTGGTTATTTTCACCTTGTTATTTGCCGATGGTTATTCGGTGGTTATTTTCACCTTGTTATTTGGCGATGCTTATTCGGTGGTTATTTTCACCTTGTTATTTGGCGATGGTTATTCGGTGGTTATTTTCACCTTGTTATTTGGCGATGGTTATTCGGTGGTTATTTTCACCTTGTTATTTGCCGATGGTTATTCGGTGGTTATTTTCACCTTGTTATTTGGAGATGGTTATTCAATTCGGTGGTTATTTTCACCTTGTTATTTGGCGATGGTTATTCGGTGGTTATTTTCACCTTGTTATATGGCGATGGTTATTCGGTGGTTATTTTCACCTTGTTATTTGGCGATGGTTATTCGGTGGTTATTTTCACCTTGTTATTTGGCGATGGTTATTCGGTGGTTATTTTCACCTTGTTATTTGCCGATGGTTATTCGGTGGTTATTTTCACCTTGTTATTTGGCGATGCTTATTCGGTGGTTATTTTCACCTTGTTATTTGCGATGGTTATTCGGTGGTTATTTTCACCTTGTTATTTGGCGATGGTTATTCGGTGGTTATTTTCACCTTGTTATATGGCGATGGTTATTCGGTGGTTATTTTCACCTTGTTATTTGGCGATGGTTATTTTCACCTTGTTATTTGGCGATGGTTATTCGGTGGTTATTTTCACCTTGTTATTTGGCGATGGTTATTCGGTGGTTATTTTTCACCTTGTTTTTTGGCGATGGTTATTCGGTGGTTATTTTCACCTTGTTATATGGCGATGGTTATTCGGTGGTTATTTTCACCTTGTTATTTGGCGATGGTTATTTTCACCTTGTTATTTGGCGATGGTTATTCGGTGGTTATTTTCACCTTGTTATTTGGCGATGGTTATTCGGTGGTTATTTTTCACCTTGTTTTTTGGCGATGGTTATTCGGTGGTTATTTTCACCTTGTTATTTGCCGATGGTTATTCAATTCGGTGGTTATTTTCACCTTGTTATTTGGCGATGGTTATTCGGTGGTTATTTTCACCTTGTTATTTGCCGATGGTTATTCGGTGGTTATTTTCACCTTGTTATTTGGCGATGGTTATTCGGTGGTTATTTTCACCTTGTTATTTGGCGATGGTTATTCGGTGGTTATTTTCACCTTGTTATTTGGAGATGGTTATTCAATTCGGTGGTTATTTTCACCTTGTTATTTGGCGATGGTTATTCGGTGGTTATTTTCACCTTGTTATTTGCCGATGGTTATTCGGTGGTTATTTTCACCTTGTTATTTGGCGATGCTTATTCGGTGGTTATTTTCACCTTGTTATTTGCCGATGGTTATTCGGTGGTTATTTTCACCTTGTTATTTGGCGATGGTTATTCGGTGGTTATTTTCACCTTGTTATTTGGCGATGGTTATTCGGTGGTTATTTTCACCTTGTTATTTGGAGATGGTTATTCAATTCGGTGGTTATTTTCACCTTGTTATTTGGCGATGGTTATTCGGTGGTTATTTTCACCTTGTTATTTGCCGATGGTTATTCGGTGGTTATTTTCACCTTGTTATTTGGCGATGCTTATTCGGTGGTTATTTTCACCTTGTTATTTGCCGATGGTTATTCGGTGGTTATTTTCACCTTGTTATTTGGCGATGGTTATTCGGTGGTTATTTTCACCTTGTTATTTGCCGATGGTTATTCGGTGGTTATTTTCACCTTGTTATTTGGAGATGGTTATTCAATTCGGTGCTTATTTTCACCTTGTTATTTGGCGATGGTTATTCGGTGGTTATTTTCACCTTGTTATTTGCCGATGGTTATTCGGTGGTTATTTTCACCTTGTTATTTGCCGATGGTTATTCGGTGGTTATTTTCACCTTGTTATTTGGCGATGGTTATTCGGTGGTTATTTTCACCTTGTTATTTGGCGATGGTTATTCGGTGGTTATTTTCACCTTGTTATTTGGCGATGGTTATTCGGTGGTTATTTTCACCTTGTTATTTGGCGATGGTTATTCGGTGGTTATTTTCACCTTGTTATTTGGCGATGGTTATTCGGTGGTTATTTTCACCTTGTTATTTGCCGATGGTTATTCGGTGGTTATTTTCACCTTGTTATTTGGCGATGGTTATTCGGTGGTTATTTTCACCTTGTTATTTGGCGATGGTTATTCGGTGGTTATTTTCACCTTGTTATTTGGCGATGGTTATTCGGTGGTTATTTTCACCTTGTTATTTGGCGATGGTTATTCGGTGGTTATTTTCACCTTGTTATTTGCCGATGGTTATTCGGTGGTTATTTTCACCTTGTTATTTGCCGATGGTTATTCGGTGGTTATTTTCACCTTGTTATTTGGCGATGGTTATTCGGTGGTTATTTTCACCTTGTTATTTGGCGATGGTTATTCGGTGGTTATTTTTCACCTTGTTATTTGGCGATGGTTATTCGGTGGTTATTTTCACCTTGTTATTTGGCGATGGTTATTCGGTGGTTATTTTCACCTTGTTATTTGGCGATGGTTATTCGGTGGTTATTTTCACCTTGTTATTTGCCGATGGTTATTCGGTGGTTATTTTCACCTTGTTTTTTGGCGATGGTTATTAGGGACCGCTTTCGGTGGTTATTTTGACCTTGTTTTTTGGCGATGGTTATTAGGGACCACTTTCGGTGGTTATATATTTTGACCTTGTTTTTTGTCGATGGTTATTAGGGACCACTTTCGGTGGTTATTTTGACCTTGTTTTTTGGCGATGGTTATTAGGGACCACTTTCGGTGGTTATATATTTTGACCTTGTTTTTTGGCGATGGTTATTAGGGACCACTTTCGGTGGTTATTTTGATGAATTTCGCGGTGAATTGTTACGTGCCCCAATATGCACATTAATGCTATGTAAAATAACATTGAAATAGTACGAAATTCAAAATCTTTTCCTGGACTCCCCGCAATCTTCGCCACTTGAAACACAAAGTAATAACCCTTCCCTTCCCTTCCCTTCCCTTCCCTTCCCTTCCCTTCCCTTCCCTTCCCTTCCCTTCCCTTCCCTTCCCTTCCCTTCCCTTCCCTTCCCTTCCCTTCCCTTCCCTTCCCTTCCCTTCCCTTCCCTTCCCTTCCCTTCCCTTCCCTTCCCTTCCCTTCCCTTCCCTTCCCTTCCTTCCCTTCCCTTCCCTTCCTTCCCTTCCCTTCCCTTCCCTTGCCTTCCCTTCCCTTCCCTTGCCTTGCCTTGCCTTCCCTTCCCTTGCCTTCCCTTCCCTTCCCTTGCCTTCCCTTCCCTTCCCTTCCCTTCCCTTCCCTTCCCTTCCCTTCCCTTCCCTTCTCTTCTCTTCTCTTCCCCAGATCACCCCGATATGACGAAAAATTTCGCGGTTATCCCCGCGAAGCCCCGCGTGGGTTACTAATAATACACGTTCTGGAACTGTGGTCGTGACAACACACAACAAAGCGCGGCAAGTAATACAATGTGAAACAACAGCTAAAGAAATACTTTCTGTAGAAATTCAAACCGTAGTTAAAAAGACATTATTTTAAAACAGCTTCGTTCAAGGAGACCAATGTTAATATGACCGACAGGACAGCACCTTCGTCTCAACTTCGACTAGAGTGGGTTTACGGCTACAGAGGGCATCAATGTCGGAATAATCTTTATTTCACAGCGACCAAAGACGTCGTTTATTTCGTAGCTGGAGTTGGAGTTGTGTACAACGTCAAAGCGAATTCTCAGAAGTTTTTTCTCGGACATAATGACGATATAATAAGGTAGTTTTTGTTGTTATTTTTTGAATTTCAAGAGGTCAGCTTTCTCCAAATTCGTTACATTTTATTTCAATCATTTTGCCAATGACTTGTGAAGTCTTGTGTTGTGTGTCTTGTGTTGTGTTGAGTATTTTTCTATAGAATTTTTGTGTATTATATTCATTTAAACTCTGAAGGATTCTTATTTAGCTATTTTGGCCAAAAATTGCAGCAATTTTAATGCAGAATTGAGTCCGCATACCACACCCTTTATAGCAGACGAGATTGATTAGACTGTTTACATTTTTCATTCATTAAATTGCAAATCATGCTGCCTTAAGTCCCAAAATCATACAAGCATTTAACATTCTTCACGTTAAAATGAGTTCTTTTTGCTGCAAAAACTCACCATATGGCTATTGGGAGATTTAATTTCTAAATTAAATCGGTTACATCTGTTTATTTTCTGGATTTCTGTGAGAAATTTCTAATTTTATGGGAATTTAATTATTAATGACATGTGATAGGAAATTTAGCAATATATTTGTTTTGGAGTATGATTTCTGGGTCAGTTTTTGTCACAGCTTGAGGTCTGAAATAAAGAGTAAAGGTTGACTAATATTATTTTGATTTTCTTTATTCACAACTGTAGTTAGGGTACCCGAGCTAGCTCGCTTTGCCAGGCTAACGTGCTTGTTGTGCTAATTGTGTAATTTATCAGTTCTGGTAACTGGTAAGACACAAAGTCTCATTGTTTTAAATATGTACAGTACATGAACAAGCAGAACTTGTGAATTGTTAATATGTTGAAAAAAGCTGATAAAAACAAATTTTGTCGCATGTACAAAGCTTTTAGTGCCATACCCGGGCGAGCCAGCATGGTCAATCGTGTCTAGATGGGAAAAACTCAGCCTGGGTAACCGAGATCTAGGCAGGCTGGCCTGGCTCTCATATAAACACTTGTAAGATGAAAATTAACAAGAAATACCAGCATAAGCGAGATATCGGCAAAGTGAGCTAACCTGGGACTACCTGGGTTGGCTTGCCTCCATATAAACAACCCCTTAATTTAATGGCTGTTTTGTAAAAAAACACAGTGAGACATGTCATTAGGTTGATGGATTACACATAGATGTGTCAAGTTCTAATCTGATGCAAACTCAAAAGTCAAAAACAAACCACAGAAAGCCCTGAGAATAATAGCATCTGTTATAGCAAGCAAGTGCATCACAGGTCTTGCCAAAAAAAATTGTCCTTTGCTACTGCACTGTTTTAGTTTGATTTTCAACATAATTTTTTCTATGTCTTGACAAGCTGAAAAATATTAGTCAAATGTTTATTTCTGTGGTCTGTGTTTGAGACATAAGTAGTTGTAAGGACTGTTCTGACTTCTCATTAAAATATTATGATGTGCAGCTGCATAATGTTTTTGAAACTGAGAGTTAAAGTGAAATAGTTGTTTATAACTCACCCCTTAATTATTAAAGGTCTTTACCAGAGCTGAATGGAATTGTCTGCCATTAGTAGGAAGAATGTCCAACAGTGGCACAACCAAGGGGGGTGACTATAGTGGGTGACTCAGACTGCCCCCCCCCCCAGAATGGTTGCCAAGACCGCTCTTGTGAAAAGGTGAAATCTGTGGAGTCAAACTTGGGTGGGGGGTTATTAGTTGTAACATGGTCAAGTGAATGTATATTATGGATTTGAGTTTTACTCTTTAAAACCCTTCCCAAAATGCAGGAAATGCTGTTTCAGAGATCCTAGAAATCTAAAACTTTTCCAGGAGAAGAAGGCCCCTGGACCCCTCTAGAGCTCTCCGGCCTTCAATGCCCATTTGTGCACCACCATTACCTAGCCTGAGCACCCTGGTTAAGCCACTGTCCACCGATAGTTAACATTTCCAGTGCCATAAGCAGATATTTCAAAAGGAGGTGAATTTTAAGATTTATTAAAATTGTAAGTGCTAATATGATCTAGAAATCACTGGGCTAAGTCAGTTTAATATTTAAGTTATTTGGTTAATGTTATAATAATAGGTCATTTTGCATAGATTTTGGTATGGATGCAATTTTTTTAATTTTTGGGAAATGTGACTTGGGGCCCAGCTTAGTGACCCAAGATAATTACCTTCTATCCCTCCATTGATGGTACTTATGCAGGCAGGAAAGAGTTAATGCTATTAGGCAGATAGTCTTTGGCTATCGTGTACACTACATGGGTGCTTTCTTGTAAAGCCACTGCAGTGGTGTACAAGTTATAAAAAGTTACATAGAGTTTTATTATGACCATCAGCATCATCATCTGCTTGTTTTTGGATAGCTTGGACTTTCTTATTCTTAAACATTTTTCTTTCTTTTTTTGTGTACCAAAGCCTTGCATTACACCCAGAGAAGCAGCTGGTTGCAACTGGTCAAGTTGGGAAAGACCCCTATATCTGCATATGGGACACGAAGTCTTGCCAGACAGTTTCTATATTGAAAGATGGACATCAAAGAGGAATTGCAAGTTTGGCTTTCAATGGATCTGGAACTGTAAGTTTTGCAATTCTAATAATTATTACTTAATCATATGATAGCTATGATACCTAATACCTAGTCCTTGGCCAAAGCCAGTGCACACCCCCACCCCCCTGTAAATCCATCGCTGTGCTTAGGAAGATAAGGGTTAATCAATGGTCACGAATGTGATAAAGGATTTATCATCGTGACTGAAGTGTTTTTTAGACAACCTCTGTGATAATGAACTCAGTTTTCTTAGGCAACCTTTGTGATCTTGAACTAAGTAGGTACGTAGTTACCTCGGGTTTGGTAACTACACCTAGACTAATTATTGTGTACTAATTATTTTTGTGCAGTTTTTGGCATCTGTGGGATTGGAGGACTATCATCTCATTTGTATTTGGGATTGGAAGAAAGGAAGACTGTTGGCATCTGCAAATGGACACTCTGATAGGGTAAGCATTCAGCATGATGCTGTTTTACTTTCATGTCTGACAGCATCACAGCAAATCAAGTTATTTTAGTGAAGTGAAATTTAATAATTAACAATATTTGTAATACAGTGCTTTCAATGAGGCGAGCGCGATCGCGCTCGCGCTCGCCCACACGCTCCCAAGTTCGTTCTGCCAGCGCGATCAATCGCGCTGGCAGATAAGTAATTTGTCATAAAATGCGCTCGCAGATTATCTTCCACTGCCTAGAAATGGAGTAAATAAATGCTCAGTTGTATATAATATGAAAATAATGGAATATCTCTTGTTTACTCTGTGCAGGAGTATACAGTCTAGCTTATAAAAACAAATCAATAAACCGGCGGCGTGGTTTTGAACAACTTTATGCACGCATATTTACGAATTATGGCATCACAGGGAGATAAATTGTTCTTGGTTTTTTTAAATTAACGGGTTTAGATATTAAATATTTTTAGTTTGTTTTTAGTGGCAGGCTAACTGCACTCTCCAGTGACGTACTGTATTGTCTTGCTGCATATTTTTAAATTGATATTCGTATTATTAAAAGACTAGCCGAAATCGGCGAAAATGCAAAATAGCGTTCGTTTGCTCACGGGGACGTCCGCTGCAGATGTGCAGATGAAAACCACAAATGACACTTAAAACATTGGTTTGAAGTTCATTTTTATGATAATAGACTGTTAAAATTGATCCAGGAAATGTAACAGGCGCTGTTTTTCAAGAAAAACCAAATCGCGCTGCCCAGTTGTGAAATCTGCTCTGGCGAGCGCGATCCATCGCGCTGGTGTATTTTATTCATTGAAAGCACTGTAATACTGGTTCATTTTTTACTTTTTTAGATTTTTGATTTGCAATTCAATCCTCATCAAAATAACCAGCTGGTATCTTGTGGAGTAAAACATATTAAATTTTGGAAATGGCAAGGAAATTCATTGAATCCTCAGAAAGGTACATGGTGGTTTAGGTTAGAGTATCAGAACTCAGAAGCAGCAGTATTCAGGAATACTGACAGTCAGGTGCAGCAGCAACATTAGTAGTACAACTACAGTAGGAGCAGTAGCAACAGGAGTGGCAGTAGTAACTAGTAGCAGGAGGAGGAGGAGGAGGAGGGGCAACAGCAAGAGGGGCAGCAAGAAGGGCAAGAGGGCAACAGCAAGAGGGGCAGGAGCAGCAGCAAGAGGGGCAGGAGCAGCAGCAAGAGGGGCAAGAGCAGCAGCAGCAAGAGGGGCAGGAGCAGCAGCAGCAACAAGAGGGCAGGAGCAGCAGCAAGAGGGGCAGGAGCGGCAGCAGCAGGAGTGGCAGTAGTAGTTGCAGCAGCAGGTGCAGTAGTGGCAAGAGCGGTAGCAGGAGGGGGCAGCAGGATGAGGAGCAACATGAGGGGCAGCAGCAGTAGTGGCAAGAGCAGTAGGAACAGTAGGGGCAGCAGGAGAGGTGGCAGGAAGAGGGGGAGCAGGAGGAGGGGCCAGGGGGAGCAGGATGGGAACCATACAGACTTAAGTATTTTACTCTGGCTGTAGCCAGACGAATTTACAACTCTTCATTACAATGCAGGTATATTTGGGAAGGGCGGGGAGATCCAAACTATGCTGTGTCTTGCCTTTGGCGCCGATGGCGTAACTTATACTGGAACATTGAGTGGGGATATTTACAAATGGAACAAGAACAACTTGATTGGGACTGTACAAGGATCTCACGAGGTACACGTGGACATGAATAAGTGGTCAATATGAAGGAGAGACGGTCAAGGCAGAAATGGGTTAATTTAAACACGTATGTGTTTGTTGTGTTGATATTTAGGGAGCTGTGTTTACCATTCATAATTCTGATGCTGGTTTTGCAAGTGGTTCTAAAGATGGTACTGTCATTCTCTGGGATGTTGACTTTAAACCAATAACCAAAGTGGATCTAGTCAACAGTGTTGTGGGTTACAAAGGTAGGTATTGAGGTATTCTGACAATCTACTTGTACTGCATGGTAAGTTAGGTCTTCTTAATTCAGATTCCTAGAACATATCCCGCCTCTGCATCGAACACATCACGTTTCCTTTACTCCTTCCTTCCTTCCTTCCTTCCTTCCTTCCTTCCTTCCTTCCTTCCTTCCTTCCTTCCTTCCTTCCTTCCTTCCTTCCTTCCTTCCTTCCTTCCTTCCTTCCTTCCTTCCTTCCTCCCTTCCTCCCTTCCTCCCTTCCTCCCTTCCTCACCTCCCTCCTCCCTCCCTCCCTCCCTCCCTCCCTCCCTCCCTCCCTCCCTCCCTCCCTCCCTCCCTCCCTCCCTCCCTCCCTCCCTCCCTCCCTCCCTCCCTCCCTCCCTCCCTCCCTCCCTCCCTCCCTCCCTCCCTCCCTCCCTCCCTCCCTCCCTCCCTCCCTCCCTCCCTCCCTCCCTCCCCCTCCCTCCCTCCCTCCCTCCCTTCCTTCCTTCCTTCCCTCCCTCTCTTTCTTCCTTCCATCAAAATCAAAAGCTGTAAGTAAATAGTCTAGCAACTAAAAATCGTTTATTTGCCTTATTTGTGGAATAAATTGTTGTACAATGACGTGGTCTACCGGTTTTCTGAAAACTTCCTAATATACATTAAATATGCTACATACATGTGTATATCGTATACAGCCACATGCAAGTTTCAATTACGGTAAACATTTATCCTTTTTTATTTCTGTTGAAAGGATTGTCTGTGCGTAGCGTCTGTTGGACTGGTGATAAAATTCTCATTGGAACCAACAACAGTGAAATATATGAAGTACTTGCCTCAAACAAAGATTCGCCAAGAACTTTAGTTCAGGTGTGTATATATACTACAACGTATGTCATGGATTTCAATAATAAGGTACTAGTTACTCCAAGTGATGAACCATACCGGACAAGTAGAGAAAACTCTACTTGGCCCAGCTGGGATTCGAGCCCACCACCTTCGGTTTACTAGTTTACTATTAATAATTTATGAGGTAAACGAAAACGGGGAATTAATTCTTTGAATGTTTGGATGGTGACAAATTGTAATGAATTGGGAAAATGTAAAAACAAATGTAATTGAATGGGGAATTTGTTGTAACGCTGTAATGTTTTGAAAATATTTTTCAATTGCTTAGGGTCATGCTGAAGGCGAGCTTTGGGCACTTGCTGTGCATCCGAAAAAAGCCATGTTTGCGACTGCAAGTGATGACCAGAGTGTTAGGTAGTCCTTCCTTCCTTCCTTTCTTCCTTCCTTCCTTCCTTCCTTCCTTCCTTCCTTCCTTCCTTCCTTCCTTCCTTCCTTCCTTCCTTCCTTCCTTCCTTCCTTCCTTCCTTCCTTCCTTCCTTCCTTCCTTCCTTCCTTCCTTCCTTCCTTCCTTCCTTCCTTCCTTCCTTCCTTCCTTCCTTCCTTCCTTCCTTCCTTCCTTTCTTCCTTCTTTCCTTCTTTCACTCTTCCTTTAATGTGTGCAATACCTGAATTTTATAACAAAGCACACACTAACTTTAGCGTTTACATTTTTTTTTAAACTACTGTAGGTTATGGAGTTTCACAGACAGAAATCTTCTAGCTAGGATAAATTTGGAGAAAAAGATCCGTTCCCTTGCATTTCATCCAGATGGAAGTCAGTTGGCAGCTGGACTTTCCGATGGCTCGTTTATGGTTCTTAAATCTAGGTCAGTCGGTTCGTCCGTCCGTCCCTCGGTCGGTCGCGCGGTCAGTCAGTCAGTCAGTCAGTCAGTCAGTCAGTCAGTCAGTCAGTCAGTCAGTCAGTCAGTCAGTCAGTCAGTCAGTCAGTCAGTCAGTCAGTCAAAAGATCAGTCTGTAAATAACACGTGCACAATTCTAATGATTTATCTCATTATATATTTACAATCTTGGTTTTCTAGGGACCTGTCGGAAGTGCTGCAGACCAAAGACCGCACAGAAGTCATTCACGAACTCAAGTATTCACCTGACGGTGCATATCTGGCCGTGGGATCCAACGATAACTTCGTCGACATCTACGCGACGTCTCAAAGATACAAGAAAGTCGGCGAGTGTAAAGGAAACTCTAGCTTCATCACGCATTTGGATTGGTCGGATGATAGCAAATATATACAAACTAATTCTGGAGCGGCTGAGAGATTGTTTTATAAAATTCCAGGTTAGGAAGTACTTTCACTACCCTGGCTTAAACGTTTTTTGAACGTAGCTTAACACTTTGAGTCCTTCACCTCTCCCTGTGCTGAATAAAATCGTCTGGCGTTAGCCGCAATAAAATACTAAAAACTCGTCGTCAGGCTTCAAGGTGTTAAACCGTTACTGTTTATGACCCATTGGTATTTTAAAAGGAAATTCGAGGCAAAAGTTGGCTTTAAGGTGACTCCATACAGTTTCTAGACAAATGGAAAATACAAGTTTGAGAGCTTCCAAAACATGTGATTAAACAATTCGGAAAAAGAATAAAACTAAACGTTATGCATAGTTAAACAGCCTGACAATCAAAAACTGTTACCAAATAAATAGCCACAGTTGTTGCTATGGCAATTACCCTTCAAACTAATTTAATTCGAGAAAAACTTTGGTGACGACCCCCAATTTTTTTTTCATTAAAACTTTTCTTGAAGTATGGGTAATCAATAGACCGATTTAAAAAAATTCTGTAGATCCAATTTTTTTTAAAATTAACAAACATGATTTTTAAATCGGCCTATTGATTACTCATACTTCCAACCTCGTCCCCAGGGCCATTTGTAGGGGCTGGGCCAAGATGGCGGCCAAAAACAAAATGGCGGGAACAAATGGCCCTGGTGGAGGCTAGCTCAAAATGCGCAGTATATTGCGCATTTTGATAACTAGAACTCAGTCCTTTACACAGTAATTATACCTAATTACAGCTAATTATTGCATGGTTTGAAATATAATTTCTCGTGCCATGGGCAGGAACAACCGACAAGGTCAAAATACAATTTAAAAAAAAAAATACAAAATTAAACCGTCTGATTTACGCCATAAGCTCTTGACCAATCAGAGGCTGAGATAGCCTAGCCTCCACCAGGGCCATTTGTTCCGGCCATCTTGACTCAGTTCCCTACAAATGGCCCTGGGTACGAGGTTGTCATACTTCAAGAAAAGTTTTAAACCAAAGTTTTTTTCGAATTAAATTAGTTTGAAGGGTAATTGGCAGCCATTTTGAAACGTCATTGTTGCCATAGCAACAACTGTTGCTATTTATTTGGTAACAGTTTTTGATTGTCAGACTGTTTAGCTATGCATAACATTTAGTTTTATTCTTTTCCCGAATTGTTCAATCACGTGTTTTGGACTCTCAAACTTGTATTTTCCATTTTTCAAGAAACTGTATGGAGTCACCTTAATTTATGCAACTTATCCAAACTCCGTCTCGTGTTTTTATCTTCTATTTAATGAGTTTGAGAACATACATGCTCTTTAATCCGTTCATGCGCATCGTTGTTGTAGAACAACTTTATCTTTTTACTCTGTCCAACGCCAGACGATTTTACTCGTCAAGGGGAGAAGTCATGTGTGAAAGGGTTAAAGTCCAAAAATGATTTTCTTCTTTTTCCAGCAGGTAAACGTGTAACGAACAAAGAAGAGATTAAAGCAATCAGTTGGTCCACTTGGACTGGTGTTCTTGGGACTGAAGTGAATGGCATTTGGGAGAAGTATACCGACACGAATGACGTCAATGCTACAGACACGTCTTTTCCAAACAACACTCTCGTATCGGGAGATGACTTTGGATTGGTGAAATTATTTCGCTTTCCTTGTATAAAGAAAGGTTCGTCGGTGCTGTGCTTACGATTTCTCGTGCTGTGGTTGTCGCTAAAATGGACGACTTGGTTCTCTTCACTTTATTTTACTTCAATTTTTCTCGCTTCACTTTATTTCAGTTCACTTCATTTTCTGTCTGTTGATTTTACTCTACTCTACTCCTACTCTACTCCTACTCCACTCCATTTTAATCTACTCCACTTCACTCTACTGTACTCCATTCTACTCTACTCCACTCTACTCTACTCTACTCTACTCTACTCTACTCTACTCTACTCTACTCTACTCTACTCTACTCTACTCTACTCTACTCTACTCTACTCTACTCTACTCTACTCTACTCTACTCTACTCTACTCTACTCTACTCTACTCTACTCTACTCTACTCTACTCTACTCTACTCTACTCTACTCTACTCTACTCTACTCTACTCTACTCTACTCTACTCTACTCTACTCTACTCTACTCTACTCTACTCTACTCTACTCTACTCTACTCTACTCTACTCTACTCTACCCTACTCTACCCTACTCTACCCTACCCTACCCTACCCTACCCTACCCTACCCTACCCTACCCTACCCTACCCTACCCTACCCTACCCTACCCTACCCTACCCTACCCTACCCTACCCTACCCTACCCTACCCTACCCTACCCTACCCTACCCTACCCTACTCTACCCTACTCTACCCTACCCTACCCTACCCTACCCTACCCTACCCTACCCTACTCTACCCTACTCTACCCTACTCTACCCTACCCTACCCTACCCTACCCTACTCTACCCTACCCTACCCTACCCTACCCTACTCCACTCCACTTCACTCTATTGTACTCCATTCTACTCTAGTCTACCATACTCTGTCACACTCTACTTTTCACTCTACTCTCCACTTTACTTTCTACTCCATTCAACTCTTCTCTATTTTACTTTACATAGGAGCTCATTTTCGGAAATACGTCGGTCATTCAGCTCACGTCACCAACGTTCGTTTTACTTATGACCACACCAAGGTCATCACTACGGGTGGAGCCGATCAGTCGATCTTCCAGTGGCGATTCTTGCCCGAGGGATCCCAAGACAACCAAGCGGTGCCGGATGCAGCTGCTGGATACGTGGACTCGGATGATGAACAAAGTGATTCAGATATTTCCGATGTCGGACAACTGGATAGTGACATTGAGAATGTAAGTTGTGGTCCACTTGCACGAACAGGCCACGTAACAATACAAAAACACCGCCAATCAAAAACACTAACCAACAACAAAACGAACAAACAGACAAACAAACAAACAAACAAACAAACAAACAAACAAACAAACAAACAAACAAACAAACAAACAAACAAACAAACAAACAAGAAGCAAGTGAAAAACGGCATAATCGAAGAGTCGTCGACGTCATCACACCTACCACCACCACCCCTATCACCACCCATCACTACCACCATCACTATTCCCACCACCACTACCGCCATCATCACCACCACCACCATTATCATCATCACCATTATCATCACCACCATTATCACCACCACCATTATCACCACCATCATCACCATCATCATCACCACCATCATCACCATCATCACTATCATCACCACCATCATCACTACCATCATCACCATCATCACCATTATCACCACCACCACCACCACCATTATCACCACCACCATTATTATCAGCATCATCACCACCATCATCATCATCACCATCATAATCACCTTCATTATCATCAATCTTTCTAAATCTTCCTTTACACAATCTATCCATCGTTACCTTGGCTTGAATTTCGTGAACGCTGCCATTTGACGTCAAAACAACCACATCTAGCAGTCGTGTGTCTATACATTGGTTTATTGTTGGACAAACGTATATTGTTCTTCGTAATATGTTTCCAGGAGGCACAAGTGAACTATGATAGGACGTTGTACAAAGAGGATCTTCCTGCTATCAAACGAAAAATCAAGCTTCAGTCGAAGGAGGAAGAAAACAAGGTTCCTAGAAGTGCGCAAAAGAAGCCACCGAATCAGGGCTTGCAGCTAGAATTCGTTCATGGGTGAGTTCAGTTGGTTAAACAACTTGTATAAAAAGATATAATAATATAATTGGTGGTGGAGGAAGTGGTGATGGTGGTGGAAGTGGTGATGGTAGTAGTAGTGGTGGTGGTGGTGGTGGTGGTGGTGGTGGTGGTGGTGGTGGTGGTGGTGGTGGTGGTGGTGGTGGTGGTGGTGGGTGGTGGTGGTGGTGGTGGTGGTGGTGGTGGTGGTGGTGGTGGTAGTAGTAATGGTAGTGTTGTTGTTGGTGATATGGTGGTGGCAGTAGTAATGGTAGTGTTGTTGTTGGTGGTGGTGATGGTGGTGGTAGTAGTAGTGGTAGTAGTGTTGTTGTTGGTGGTGATGGTGGTGGTGGTAGTAGTAGTGGTGGTAGTGTTGTTGTTGGTGGTGATGGTGGTGGTAGTAGTAGTGGTAGTGTTGTTGTTGGTGGTGGTGAGAATGCCATAGTGGTGGTAGTAGTGATGGGAGTATTGTTGTCGTTGTTGTTGGTGTGATGGTGATGCTAGTGTTGGTGATGTTGGTGGTAGTGTTGGTGGTGATATGGTGGTAGTAGTAGTGGTGGTAGTAGTGTTGTTGTTGTTGGTGGTGGTGGTGGTGATGTTGGTGGTAGTGTTGGTGGTGATATGGTGGTAGTAGTAGTGGTGGTAGTAGTGTTGTTGTTGGTGGTGGTGGTGGTGATGTTGGTGGTAGTGTTGTTGTTGTTGGTGATATGGTGGTAGTAGTTGTGGCGGTAGTGTTGTTGTTGTTGGTGGTGGTAGTGGTGGTGGTGGTGGTGGTGGTGGTGGTTAATTTATTTATTTTTTACTGCTTTTATATCCTCATTTAATCATGGCTTAAGCTGTGTTTTCACCTTTCTGTTCCAGTTATCGTGGCTACGATTGCCATAACAATCTTTTCTATTTACAAAATGGAGAGATTGTGTATCACGTGGCAGCAGTTGGCATCATTTACAATCGCGACAGACATTCTCAAAAATTTTATCTTGGCCACACTGACGACATTCTGTGTCTTGCCATTCATCCTGCCAAAGACATCGTAGCTACTGGACAGGTAATTCAACATTTTAACTGTTGGTGTACTTGATTTAAGCGTGCGAACAGTACTTACAGAGATGTATATACCACAAAAATGCAACAACCAAAAACCCAAAGGCTTACAGCTCCGTTTGCCGGAGCTCTAGGTGTTATCACCACCACTACTACCACCATCACCACC
>JAWNZC010000117.1:325000-530000 GCA_035771165.1 Paragorgia papillata | reverse complement strand
TTGGGTTGCGTGGTGTTGTGTGGTGTGAGGTTGTGTTGTGTTGTGTTGTATTGTGTGGTGTGAGGTTGTGTTGGGTTGCGTGGTGTTGTATTGTGTTGTGTGATGTGGGGTGGGGTGAGGTTGAATTGGGTTGCGTGGTATGGTGTGAGGTTGAGTTGGCTTCCGTGGTGTTGTGTGGTGTGAGGTTGGGTTGCGTTGCGTTGCGTTGCGTTGCGTTGCGTTGCGTTGCGTTGCGTTGTGTTGTGTTGTGTTGTGTTGTGTTGTGTTGTGTGGTGTTGTATTGTGTGGTGTGAGGTTGAGTTGGGTTGCGTGGTGTTGTGTTGTGTTGTGTGGTGTGGTGTGAGATTGAGTTGGGTTGTGTGGTGTGGTGTGAGGTTGGGTTGGGTTGGGTTGCGTGGTGTTGTGTGGTGTTGTGTGGTGTTGTGTGGTGTTGTGTTGTATTGTGTAGCGTGGTGTGAGGTTGTGTTGTGTTGTGTTGTGTTGTGTTGTGTTGTGTTGTGTTGTGTCGTGTCGTGTCGTTCGTCACAACTAAATACAGATACGCGCGACAGCCGACAGAAAAAGAGAAAAAATCTAACGTTCCAATTCATGCTCTCACTTATATCCTTTAATTTGTTTTGCTACAGGCAGCTTTGTTGTCGTTGATTCCTCTACCTTAGAGGACATCATCGAGTTTCAGCACCGTAAAGAAGAGATCTCTGATATAAAGTTTTCTCCTGGCCAAGGAAAGTACTTGGCAGTTGCTTCTCACGATAACTTAGTCGATATTTACAACGTTCTTAGTGGCAAGCGTGTTGGTGTTTGTAAAGGCAGTTCGAGTTATATCACTCACGTCGACTGGGACAGCAGAGGTTGGTAGAATTATCATTGAAAATATAAATGAACTAGAGGGGAGTCAGCGACTGCATATACCTCCGCCAGCGGGTTATTGGAGATGTTTAAAAAGAAAACGAGCCATCCCGCTAACCAGGCTAGCTCACGAGACCAACACATGCATGTATGAATAAAATGCTTGATTGCACTCGTACCAAAATTGTGCAAAAATATTTACACAAAATAAACATAATGAGCGCAATCGAGCATTTTTTCTACACGGAGAATCTTGCGGTCAGGTTTTTATTAATTTCTCATCCAAATTTTGACTAAATTCAACCAAAATTCAAAGGATTGGCCAACCCTTCTGCAAACTTTCATGAAAATCGGTGCAATAGTTTTTGAGATATCCAGGCGACAGACAAACAAACAAGCAAACAAACAAACAAGCAAACAAACAAACAAACAAATATTAAAGCACTCTTTGTTTTCTTTAATTATGATTTCCCTCGCATGTATAGGTAAACTTCTTCAGTCCAATTCAGGAGCGAAGGAGCAACTTTTCTTTGAAGCCCCAAGAGGAGAACGTCAAGCAATCGTCTCGAAAGAACTAGAAAAACTGGAGTGGGCCACTTGGACTGGTGTGTTGGGCAATCAAGTCGAAGGAATATGGCCACAGTATTCGGATATTACTGATGTCAATGCAACTTGTGTTACGTCGGATAAGACTATGATAGCAACCGGCGATGACTTTGGGTTTGTCAAACTTTTCCACTTCCCTGTCAAGGTATAAACTTTGTTTTGTTTTGTTTTTTTGTTTTGTTTTGTTTTGTTTTGATTTTGTTTTGTTTTGTTTTGTTTTGTTTTGATTTGTTTTGTTTTGTTTTGCTAGTTCTTGCTCTACAAGTTGTCGTTAGTTAGTAATACTTAGAACGCATCTGAGCTCTAGACGGGATTTGAACCCGCAACCGAACCCGTCTTGATTTTGGGTTGTACGTACGGTTTCACTAGTCGTTCTGGCCGGCATAAATATCCCCGGTTAAGTATCCCAGGTATAAATACCGTAAACAACTCCATCTGAGTTGTACCCAGATTGGAATGACATTCCAACCTCAACTACTCTTATAAATTCTGTTGTTACACATGTACTAACTTGTAACGTTTATGTACACTTATAAATTCTGTTGTTATACATGTTTTAAGGGAAAGAACGCCAAACATAAGAAGTATGGTGGCCACTCTGCGCATGTCACTAATGTCCGCTGGACATATGACGACGGGCAGCTTGTGTCCACTGGTGGTGACGACACCTCGGTGATGGTGTGGAGACGTCTTCGACCGAATCAGAGGCGCCATACGGCAGGTCTGTCTGTCTGCCTGTCTGTCTTTCTGTCTGTCTGTCTGTCTGTCTGTCTGTCTGTCTGTCTGTCTGTCTGTCTGTCTGTCTGTCTGTCTGTCTGTCTGCCTGTATGTCTGTCTGTCTGTCTGCCTGCCTGCCCGTCTGTCTGTCTGTCCGCATGTGTGTGTGTGTGTGTTTGTTTGTTTGTTTGTTTGTTTGTTTGTTTGTTTGTTTGTCTGTCTGTCTGTCCATCCGTTGTCTGCTTGTTTGTCTCTTTGTTTGGTACTTATACAGACAAACAAACAGACAAACAAACAGACAAACAAACAAACAAACAAACAAACAAACAGACAAACAAACAAACAAACAAACAAACAAACAAACAAACAGACAAACAAACAAACAAACGAAACAAACAAACAAACAAACAAACAGAAAGATAGACAGACAGACAGACAGACAAACAAACAAATAAACAAACAAACAAACCGACATGGATAACGAAAATACATGTTTAATTATTCATGTTTATCTAATTATTTATGTTTGCTGTTGTTTAAATGCTAGTCGTGTGTCTTTTCTTAGGTGAGAGTGATAACTCTGATACTGACTCTGAAGAGGAGGGAGGTTTTGATAGTGATGTAGAAGTGGAGAAGAACAGGACGTATGAAGACAAGATCTATGCTAATCCAATGAGAAAAACTAAAGGAATCAAGCCACATATGAAAGAGGAAAATACAGTTGAAAGGTACACATGTGTGTTTTCATGAGAAGGGAGGGGAGAAATTGGTTAAATAGAAGGCGTTAACCCTTTTACTCCCAAATACGGAATTTGCCGTACTTTATTATTTTACTCTGTCTAACGCCACACGATTTTACTCGTCAATGATAGAGCTCCCTGAAAGTTGGGAGTGAAAGTTAATGTGTTGTTTAATGTGTGATGTTTTATTGTTATTATCCTGCAAAGGAGATAAGATAATCGTTTTTATTTCATAAAAAGAACAACTATCCAGGAGGGAGCGAGGAACGGAAGAAAGGATAGAAGGGAGGGAGGGAGGGAGGGAGGGAGGGAGGGAGGGAGGGAGGGAGGGAGGGAGGGAGGGAGGGAGGGAGGGAGGGAGGGAGGGAGGGAGGGAGGGAGGGAGGGAGGGAGGGAGGGAGGGAGGGAGGGAGGGAGGGAGGGAGGGAGGGAGGGAGGGAGGGAGGGAGGGGAGGGAGGGAGGGAGGGAGGGAGGGAGGAGGGGGGGGGGGGAGGGAGGGAGGGAGGGAGGGAGGGAGGGAGTGTTTTATTAGCCTCGTGTAGTACGGTAATTAACCAATCGGCAATCGAAACTTATTTTATAAGCTACTTGCCAATATAGAAATGTATTCAGTCGAGGTTCTAAGACTCCACCAAAAGTGCGGCAACCGACAAGGGATTCGGCAGATAGACGTAAAAAAATTAAGCATGTTCAGGTGGGTTAAGCACTACACTACACCACACTGCACTGCACTACATTACACCACACTACACTACACTACACCACACCACACCACACTACACCACACCACACTACACCTCACCACACTACACCTCCACACCTCATCACACCTCGTCACTCATCACATCACACAACACACAACATCGCATCACACCTGATCACATCACACCTTATAACATCACACCTCGTCACATCACACCACATTACATCACGTCATACCTCGTCACACCTTATCACATCACATCATATCACACCTCATCACATCACACCACATTACATCACGTCATACCTCGTCACACCTTATCACATCACATCATATCACACCTCATCACATCACACCACATTACATCACGTCATACCTCGTCACACCTTATCACATCATATCACACCTCATCACATCACACCACATTACATCACGTCATACCTCGTCACACCTTATCACATCACATCATATCACACCTCATCACATCAACCTCATCACACCACACTACATCACACTACACGGCTAGTCATTCTTGTGCTATTGATTTTAGGATCTCACTCTGGAGCATGTCCATGGCTACCGGGGCTTTGACACGCGGAACAATGTTCACTATCTGGTCGACGGTGACTTGGTGTTCCACACCGCGGCAACTGGTATCGTCTCTAATCCTAAAGATAGAACACAAACGTTCTACTTGGAGCACACAGATGACATTGTTTGCCTCTGTGTCAACAAACATCCAAAATTCAAGGTAAAATTCGTTTTACTTGTACTACACCTGTACCTTTCCAAGTAAATCTCTTTGGCGACGGATTGGGGTCAACACCATTTAGGTCAACACCAGTTTAGGGCGTGCACTGCTGGTCCTTCGAAGACAATATTTATTTAATTTAGTTTTGGGGAAGATTTTCCTTAATGGATGATTTTGTAACAATTTAACCTTTTCAAAAATAGAATTATCCTGTTTCGTAAGTTCCTGTCGCAGTGTGAAATATAGCGTCGTTTATAGCATCTGTCTAAAAAACATTGAACTATGGTAGATCAGAATCAGATGCCCCGAAAACTGCTATATGTATAATATTCGGAAGTATTATCAGGTATTTCACTTCTTAATTGCTGTAGAACGTGGTTGCTAGTGGACAGATTGGCAACGAACCCACTGCTCACGTCTGGGACTCGGCTAGCAAAGAAACGTTATCTATTCTTCAAAGTGCTCATTCGGTTGGCATCTGTTGTGTCGATTTCAGTTGCAGCGGCAAACTTCTTCTCACAGTTGGCTTGGATCAACTTCACACTGTTACTATCTGGAGATGGGCAGAAGGTCAGTATATTGCTTATTACATTACATTACGTTACATTACCTTACGTTACAGTACAGCGCATACAGTACAGTACAGTACAGTACAGTACAGTACAGTACAGTACAGTACAGTACAGTACAGTACAGTACAGTACAGCGCAGTACAGTACAGTACAGTACAGCGCAGTACAGTACAGTGCAGTACAGCGCAGTACAGTTCAGCGCAGTACAGTACGGTACAGTACAGTACAGTACAGCGCAGTGCAGTACAGTACAGCGCAGTACAGTACAGCGCAGTACAGTACAGTACAGTATGGTACAGCGCAGTACAGTACAGTACGGTACGGTACAGTACACACCAAATATATAACAATCTTTTTAGGCTGAATTGGAAAAATGATTGTTCTACTTCTTACACATTGGTTTTTACTGTATTCTCTTCTGGTGTTGTTTTGTCTTGATCTTCAGGTTTAAAACTCGCCAGCACAAGCGGTCACACTCAGAGGATATTTGTGGCCGAGTTCCGTCCAGATTCCGACGTCAAGTTCGTCACTTGTGGTGTAAAACACGTGATGTTTTGGAGTCTCGCAGGAGGACAGTTAGTTGGCAAACGAGGTGTTTTAACGAAACCGGAAGGAGACGAGTCTGAAGCAGCGCTTAAACTGCAGACTATGCTGTCCGTTGCTTTTGGAGCTGTAAGTCTTGTGTCTGTTTACTGTACTCTATACTCTACTCTACTCTACTCTACTCTACTCTACTCTACTCTACTCTACTCTACTCTACTCTACTCTACTCTACTCTACTCTACTCTACTCTACTCTACTCTACTCTACTCTACTCTACTCTACTCTACTCTACTCTACTCTACTCTACTCTACTCTACTCTACTCTACTCTACTCTACTCTACTCTACTCTACTCTACTCTACTCTACTCTACTCTACTCTACTCTACTCTACTCTACTCTACTCTACTCTACTCTACTCTACTCTACTCTACTCTACTCTACTCCACTCTACGCTACTCCACTCCACTCCACTCCACTCCACTCCACTCTACTCTACTCTACTCTACGCTACTCCACTCCATTTTACTCCACTCCACTCTACTCTACCCTACCCTACCCTAATCTATGCACTCATGTTTTGTCTGTTTGCTCTAGGATGACGTCACCTTTACAGGATCAATGAGTGGAGATGTTTACATATGGCGTCAGCATGAGTTGGTCCGCATCGTCCAAAAGGCTCACAATGGTCCTGTCTTCACCTTGTTTACGACGTTAAGTGATGGTCTTATTGTCTCGGGAGGAAAAGAAAAGGGGTAATAAAAGTAACTGAAATGACCTGGCGTGTTAGATATAGCAGTACACACAACACCCTGGCCTGTCCAAGTTCAGTCCAAAGTCTAGTCTAGGGTCCAGTCTGCAGTCCAGTCTAAACCCAGTCCATAATGTAGTCCAGAGTCCAGTCTAGTCCAAACCCAGTTTATAGTTTAATCCAGAGTGAGTCCCGTTCATAGTCTAGTCCAGATTTCAGTCCAAAGTCGAGTTCAAATTCCAGCCTAGATACCGCTCCAATGTTTAGTCCAAAGTCAAGTCCATAGTTCAGTCCAGTCCATTCCAAAGTCAAGTCTAGTGTTACATTACCCTTTTGGCATATATAAGCGTTATTTTAATTTTACTCTGATGGAGGATTCCGCTCGAAACGTAAACGAAAACTCTTGTCCCTAAAAATCTTGGCAGGTCACTACTTTTTCGCTTTGCTCTTGTATATCCAAAAACTCAGCACTCTACTTTAATTATCACAGTCTAGATTGCTGTACCCATCTAACCATCTTTACTTTGCACGTTTATTTCTTAGCAATTTAAAAGACGGTGGAGCCGTGAAACTGTGGGACCAAGAAATGAAAAGATGTCGGTCATTTAACCTTGGTAGTGGAGCTCCAATTGATGTTGTGAAATCTGTTTGTCGACAAAAGGTATATATGGGGTTGTTAAAAGCAGAATTACCACACCAACAAGTATAGTGTTGTAAGAAAAATTACTTATTAACCAAGAACCCGGTGTGGACGTGAAAATATTGCTCTGAGGTTTACGTGAAATAGAATCTATTTGTTAAATCTACTGGGTGTTCGTTTTTTTTTTTGTTTTATAGGGAAATATATTGGTCGGAACAAAATCTGGAGATATTTACGAAATAACAGAAAAGACTTCCAGTTCACAAGTAAGTGTCATAGAGTAGATATTTTAGTCTGCCGGACTGTCCTACCCACCGACTGAATGACCGACTGGCCGACCAACCAACTCACCGACCTACCGGCAAACGGACAGACACCGACCTACCAACGAACGGACAGACCGACTGATTGACCGACCGTCCGACTGACTGACTGACCGACCGATCGTCAGAAAGACAGACAGACACCGACCGGCTGACCAACTGTCAGTCAGCTAGCTATCCAGTTTGATTTGAGTTAGCGTAAGTCAAAGGATAGACGGAAGGATGGACGGACGGACGAAAGGATGGACGAAAGACGAAAGGATAGACGGAAGGATGAACGGATGGATGGACGAAAGGATGGACGGAAGGATGAACGGACGAAAGGATGGACGGAAGGATGAACGGACGAAAGGATGGACAGAAGGATGAACGCACGAAAGGATGGACGGAAGAATGGACGGACAGACGGAAGGATGAATGAACGACCAAGAACTGACGTTATTGGACCTTGGAAATGTATATTCACTGTATGTAATATTTCGTTCTAACTTGACTTTCACGTCTTTTTCCTCTTTCAGCCTTTTGTCAGCAGTCACACAGAAGGTGAAATCTGGGGCCTGTGTGCTCACCCAGAAAAGGACATTTTTGTAACTGGTAGCGATGACAGAACCGTAAGATTATGGGATTTATCGAAAAAGGTGAATAACTAAAGTGATGGCTACGTTTATTTTAGTTAATAAATATCTGCAATAATCTGTTTCTGGTTTTGATTACCGTGTGGGTTTAATGTAGTATTCGCAGTTTTGAGGCTCGATATTTATTTTCGGTTTTAGACTTTAATCAACGTTGTTGAGTTTGAGTCTGGTGTGAGATCTGTTTGTATTTCGTCTGACGGCGAAATGGTGGCAGCTGGCTGTAAAAATGGCGAGTTTGGGCTTTTAAACATCGCGAATTTGAAAACGATCACCAAGAAACGTGACCGCAAACAAGCTATTCAAGACATAAGGTGAGACTAATGATGTAAGAAAATTCCGGCTAACAGTAACAACGACGACGACAACAGCGACGACGACGACAACAGCAACAGAAACTTGAGCAACAATGACAATTGCAATGACTCCGACAACAATTGCGCGAGTTTTTATTTAGAAGTAAAAGGAATGTGATAACGACGTTAACCAACAAACTACGATATATAATCAATATATAATTAATATACAATCGATATATGATCAATACATAATCAATATATATCCAATATAATTGATATATAATCATTGCATAATCAATACATAATCATGTATAATCACTATATAATCAATACATTATAAATGTATAGTCAATTTACAATCATTGTATAATTGTTATGTGATTAATATATAATCAATATATAATTGTTACATAATCAATATATAATCAATATATCATTGTTATATAATTAATATATAATCATCATGTAATCAATATATAATTTGTATTTAATATATAATCAAAATGTTAACTTTTAGATTCAGTCCTGATGGTCGTTTCCTGGCGATTGGTTCAGATGACAACGCTGTAGATTTTTATGAAATAATTTCTGGTCGACCTTTGAACAGAGTTGGTTATTGTAAAGATATTCCTAGCTTCGTCACGCAGATGGACTTCTCAGCTGATGGGAAATATATACAGGTAATAGAGTGGGCTTATTGTTGGCATACCCTCGTTACTACTTTCTGTCTCTCTGTCTGATTATCTGATTATCTGATTGTCTGTCTGTCCGTCCGTCCGTCCGTCCGTCCGTCCGTCCGTCCGTCCGTCCGTCCGTCCGTCCGTCCGTCCGTCCGTCCGTCCGTCCGTCCGTCCGTCTGTCTGTCTGTCTGTCTGTCTGTCTGTCTGTCTGTCTGTCTGTCTGTCTGTCTGCCTGTCTGTCTGTCTGTCTGTCTGTCTGTCTGTCTGTCTGTCTGTCTGTCTGTCTGTCTGTCTGTCTATCGAACTTGCCATGCATGCCTCGTGGTAGTCAACTTTATGTGTTATAATGATCAATTTTAGGTGTCTACCGGCTCGTATGAGAAACTTGTGTTCACTGTACCTAAAGGAGTTCCGGTGACTTCTCCGAAAGAAATCGATGACATTACATGGGCGTCTTGGACCAGGTTAGTCGAATGGATTGATTGAGTGAGTGAGTGAGTGAATGAGTGAGTGAGTGAGTGAGTGAGTGAGTGAGTGAGTGAGTGAGTGAGTGAGTGAGTGAGTGAGTGAGTGAGTGAGTGAGTGAGTGAGTGAGTGAGTGAGTGAGTGAGTGAGTGAGTGAGTGAGTGAGTGAGTGAGTGAGTGAGTGAGTGAGTGAGTGAGCGAGCGAGCTAGTGCATGCGTAGGTGGGTGAATGTTTGAGAGAGCGACAAAGTGAGTGAAGTCTTACCAGTCCTTCGTTTTTTTTTTACCCAGTGTCTTAGGCAAGGAAGTTCTTGGAATCTGGCCACGAAACGCCGACAAAGCGGATGTAAACTGCTCCAATTTGTCTCACTCTGGCAACGCCTTAGCTACGGGCGATGACTTCGGATTTGTGAAGTTATTTGAATTCCCAGTTACTGAGAAATTTGTAAGTATGATTGACAGTTTAAGACTTTGATTTTCAGGCTTTCCATTGTCGAGTAACTTTGTGTGATGTTGAATGGTGTAGTGCAGTGCAGTGCAGTGCGGTGCGGTGCAGTGCGGTGCGGTGCGGTGCAGTGCGGTGCGGTGCGGTGCGGTGCGGTGCGGTGCGGTGCGGTGCGGTGCGGTGCGGTGCGGTGCGGTGCGGTGCGGTGCGGTGCGGTGCGGTGCGGTGCGGTGCGGTGTGGTGTGGTGTGGTGTGGTGTAGTGTAGTGTAGTGTGGTGTAGTGTGGTGTGGTGTAGTGTAGTGTAGTGTGGTGTGGTGTAGTGTAGTGTGGTGTGGTGTGGTGTAGTGTAGTTTAGTTAGCGTAGTCTAGTCTAGTCTAGTCTAGCACAGCGTAGTGTAATGTAGCGGAGTGCAGTGAAGTGCATTAAACAAATGTTTTACATACTCTGTTTTTGTTTGTTCCCAGGCTCCGTCAAAGCGATACATTGGGCATTCAGCTCACGTGACCAACGTCCGATTCTCTCACGATGACGGGTTCCTTCTGAGCACTGGTGGAGACGATTGCAGGTAAAAGTGGCCTTGAGAAAGGAATTGACGTTCTAACAACCATTCTTCTTATATTCTAGTTTGCTTAATCAAGCTATAAATACTCAGGGAAATGTTTTTATTAATGCCTGTGTCCCTATCTGGCACATTTTTTCAAAATTTAAAAGGAAATGATATACTAGCAAAAACTCAAAAAGTGTGAGATGAAATGTTGTTTTTATATCTTTCATGGTGTATTACCGTTCCATTAAAATCCGTTAAGCGCAGTCTAAGTTCTAAGTTCACGACTTAGCAGCGCTAAGTCTAAGTTATGTTCGTTCGTTCGTTCGTTCGTTCGTTCGTTCGTTCGTTCGTTCGTTCGTTCGTTCGTTCGTTCGTTCGTTCGTTCGTTCGTTCGTTCGTTCGTTCGTTCGTTCGTTCGTTCGTTCGTTCGTTCGTTCGTTCGTTCGTTCGTTCGTTCGTTCGTTCGTTCGTTCGTTCGTTCGTTCGTTCGTTCGTTCATTCGTTCGTTCGTTCGTTACAATGCTTGTAACTTTGAATATTACGGTCAGAATTTCGTCCAAACGGTCTACCCTGCGAGCAGAGCCTTCTTTTCCTTATTTCTTCGCTGAGAGAGAGGAAGAAAAGTAGGCTCTGCTGTATTCGTGACTCGGTTTCCATTACGCATGCATGTCAGTTGCTTGGTTACAATCTCGAACCCTAGTCCCAATCAGAGCCGAAAACAAAACGAGAACCGGTTAAACGGGTCTTAAACGGGTTACTTCGTCCTAAATCTTGGACGAAGCCAAACACGAATACAGCAGAGCCTACTTTTCTTCTTCTCTCTCAGCGAAGAAATAAGGAAAAGAAGGCTCTGCTCGCAGGGTAAAACGGTCAGGTCTAGAGACAAAACACTGAATAAAAGTGAAATAACTTCTTAGTAGAATTAGGGTGAATTTTTGCTTTTTCGCTCCATAATTTCCTTAAATTCCCGCGCTTTTGGACCTGGGATGAAATTCATCCCGATTTATTAAAGGTCTATTTTCTATTTTTTAGTATCTTTGTCTGGAAGTGCCACTAGCAACTCTTTTTAAATACAGAAAGCAACTTCTTGGTGCATATTTATGAAGCTTTTTAATGTATAGATGGTATCCTTATAGAATAAGTAATATAATAATAATAATTTATTGTCAAGAAAATCATCTTTAATTATGTATTATTTATTGAACATAAATTAAACTCGTTTTTCGTTCGTTGGTTATTGACCGTGGGGCATGCGCAGTCAGGGGAGGGGAGGTGGCAGAAGTTTCGACAAGACTTTCAAAAAGAGGGTTTCTTTGAGAACAATTCGGAAAGAAGCTATATTTTCATATGTTTTACATACAGCTAAATCAATTAAGGTTGTCCTGGCCAAAGCTAAAATGCTAAAGCCAAAAGTTCAAAGCCAAGCGCGAAAAGTACGATGGGAATTACTATTTAAATAGCGAAGCACACATTTACTATATTTATAGGCCAAAATCATACAAATAAACCAAACTTGCCCCTCTGGGGATTATTAACGAGCATTTTCGCGCTTAGGCTTTGACCTTTTGGCTTTGGCCAGAACAACCTTAATTGATTTAGCTGTATTTATATATGAAAGGTCACATATTTTGGGTTCCTGTGGCAGCCGCGTGCAACTTCGGAAAAACATCGGAAAATAATCGCCACTGCTTCGACTCCACCTCGGCTCCCCGAAGGGATAATATAATTATATAAATAAAGAATACAACGTGGAACATGCCAAGTTGGCAGCTTCATTGAGCTTTTTCAATTTCAACGGTCAACACATCTTTAGCGTGAAATTCCTCAAAAAGGTAAGTCTACTCTTCTGTCTTGTGCTTTACTTGCAATTATTAAACATGTATTGGAGTTTGGAGTGGGCAATATTGAGCTGAAATATCGGAATGGTATTTGATCTAAAGGGTCAAAGGTTTGTACAAATAATGTAGAAGTACAAGTGTTGTACTTTGTACCACGTACCACCAGAAAGCAATTCAAACAAAGCATTCACGTTTCGAGCGAAAGTCTTTTATGAAAGTGACAATGTATCTCCAATAGACGTGGTTATTTGTTTATCTGTTTTCTGTCAAGGTGTAACTGCCCCAGCTATAAACGTTTTACTCGCAGCGGCAAGCAATTAGGTGTCCAGTTATGTAATTATATAACAATTATAAATGTTATTGTGTTTCTTGCTTTAATGTTTCTCTGCTACCTGCAGACTACCGTCTCGATTCTGTTGTCCATATGTATGTGCAAAACGGTTGAGCGTCAGCATTCATGGGTTTTGTTGTCGTCGTGTCAACGGGTTCGTAAAGCTCCAAGTTTGGGAAAATCTCAAAATTTGAATACTTGATTTAAAATTCAGCCTTTTCTTTGTGCTTGTGGGAAAGTTAATTACAGGGAATCGCATGCTAAGTCAATCACATGTTTTTTTACTATGTGAAGTAGTAAGTCTGGCCTTGGTGCCAAAAACGACACGTTAAAAACGTCAATTGGCAATTGCAATGCAGTATAGTGTTAGCCTGTGTCCAGCCTGAATATACCCCTGTAATCCAGTCTGAAAATTCAAACGATAGCTTGTCAACCCCCCACTGAGCTTGTCAACCCCCCACTGAGCTTCTCACATCTGAGAAGTAGGTTTTGATTATACTTTTTCAAGACCAATTTTGAGATTCTTCCAAATCTGGTGAGAAATGTGTGTGGTGGTGGTGTATGTAATGATACAAAAGTGCTCAGCTCACACCACTAAAATTAGCCGGTCAAATAGTTTACAAGTGTGTGAATATATTATTCATATATTTTCTTGTGTTAGTTTGCTCTGGAGACTTAGTGTAGCAACGCCAATCATTTGTGTCGTCGCTACTATACTATGTGTTAGGTCCACATCATAATTTTGGTTAGGTTTAGGAATGTTTGGCGTTAAGGTTAATGCGGAGGTTACACTGTTGGGTTAGCACAACGAGAAACCATCATATATTTTAAAATCACAATTATCTATAATGAAACTATTATGTAGAATTAACATGAAGTATCAACAATTATCATATCGTATACCAATGATATCATACACTGATGATGCCATATACCGATGACATCATATACTGATGACATCATATAACGATGATGTCATAATGATGACATCATAATTTTGTCCCCCCCCCCCCTCCCCACTCTCCCAGGTCTAACGCTGCCACTAGTTACAATTGGTTCTCTAGGAACTCTTGTGAGATCAAATAATCCAATCAAATAAACAATTATGAATCATGAGTATTAAAACGTATATTTTACCAATTGATCTTTCTGTTTGTTTGTTTGTTTGTTTGTTTGTTTGTTTGTTTGTACTGTAGATTCACGATAATGTATTTCTATGTTATTTTAGAGCCATCGATGCCAGTTGCTGGGTCTGTTTAAGTTAGAACTTTGACTTTGAACTTGAGATGTTTCGTTTAAGAGCCAGCCATGTCAAGTCTGTCAGCTTTCGGCAGTTTTCTCGCCTTGGAGGAGTTCAGTACACTAGGTATTTCCAAAGTGGCCACCCACATCTCTCTGGAAGTAAAACCACGCCTGAGAAGACCACCATAAACAAACTGATGGTAGCAAACCGTGGGGAGATTGCAATCCGAGTGTTTCGAGCTGCCAATGAGATTGGCATTCGAACAGTGGCTGTCTACTCTGAACAGGATGCGAACCACATGCATCGCCAGAAAGCAGATGAAGCTTATTTGATTGGTAAAGGACTGGCTCCTGTTGCAGCCTATTTGGAAATACCAGAAATAATTCGTGTAGCAAAGGTACATGTGCTATATTTAACCCTTTCACTCCCAAATATATAATTTTCCGTACTTCATTATTTTACTCTTTTTAACACCAGATGATTTTACTTGTCAATGAGAGAGCTCCCGGAAAGTTGGGAGTGAAAGGGTTAACAAATTATTGAGTTTAGATTCAGTGCTGTGAAAGTTACATAACTTTTGTAACTAGTTACAGTTACAGTGTTAGAAAATTAACTAGTTACCGATAAAAGTTACAATGAAAAGAAAGTAACTAGTTACAGTTACAATTAAGTTACTTCAAAAAGTTTGTAACTAGTTACAAAGTTACATTCCTTTGTCCGTGTTACTAGAATCAACAAAGAAATTACTAGTTTTTAGATGCCAGTACCATAATAATTATGTTTTTACAGCTAAATGCATTTAATACAGTTGTCACTAAGCAGAAATAGTCAAATGTGTACATAATGTACCTTTATTATTATATCAAAACCATTTTTATCAAGAAAGAATGACATCCTCAACTGAATATCAGTAACTATAGTCACATTTTTTAACCAAATATTGTAACTAGTTACAGTTCTTTAAAAAAGTAACTTAAGTTATAGTTACTTCTTCAAAAAGTAACTAGTTATAGTTACAGTTACTTCTTCAGAAAAAGTAACTAGTTTCAGTTACAGTTACTTAAAAATGTAACTAGTTACTGTAACTAGTTACTTGTAATGAAGTTACCCACAGGACTGTTTAGATTTGAGTTTGAGTTAGTTTGAGTTACATCTGCTGGATCAGATTAGCATATAAACCAGCCAGTAAACATGTTAGTGGGGTCAGCCAATAATTAGTTAGGCAGAAAAAAATGCTTGTATCAGGTAATTGACATTGAAGCCAGTAAAATGACTGAACTCAAACAAAGTATTGAAGATCTTATCTATTTTTGTAGAAAGTTGTTTTTTAAGATCTGGTATTTGTGTCATTGGTAGTGAGGTGTTACAGCCTTTCACCTCTGCAACTTGGGTATAATCCAGGACTGCTTGACAGTTGACACTGAGTTGATACTGTTATCTGATTGGCCAACATGTGAGACCAGTTTGACTCATTACTTACTGGCCCTCTAGGAAGAACAGTTTAGAGATTACTGCTAACTAGGTTATCCTGTATTAATAAATTTAAACAGTTATTTTTGTTCAGTTGTTAAACAGTTGTTGTTCACTCTATCAATTAGGAACGTGATGTTGATGCCATTCATCCGGGTTATGGTTTCCTATCCGAACAAGCCGACTTTGCTCGGTCTTGTATCAAAGCTGGTATTAGATACATTGGACCAACACCAGAAATCCTTTCAACAATGGGGGACAAGATTGAAGCGAGGGCAACCGCAATTGAAGCTGGTATCAAAGTCATCCCGGGCACAGATCATCCTGTTGATGACCTGCAGAGTGCTCGAGATTTCTGTGCAAACCAGTCTGGCTTTCCCATCATGTTGAAGGCAGCATATGGAGGTGGAGGGAGAGGGATGAGAGTTGTTCGCAACATTGATGAGTTGGACGAGTTGTTTGGTTTGGCTCGGAATGAGGCTTTGGCCGCCTTTGGTGATGGTTCTTTGTTCATTGAAAAATATATTGGTGAGTCAATCATTTTAACATTTTGACTCGTACTGTAGAAAACCCCTTGTAGTCAAAGGGTTAACTGGGCCCATGTGCTGGCCATCTCTCTTCCTTTGTAACCTATTGCTGCATAGGATGTCTGAGGATTGTCCCTTCGGTGAGTAAAATTGTCTGGCATATAGACAAAGTAAAACAATAAATGGGCTGTTTTGGGCCAGCTTAGGCAGAAATGAGTTAATCATATGTTAAAGGGTATTGGCAACAAAAATTAAGTTTGTCTAATTTGAAAGAACTCATAAAATTGTAATAGAAGATCCTTTACAACTTTTTCGTATCTTTCTGCGTTTTCAAGATATTTCAATTTGTTTGATATGTAAATTAGATGGTCTCTGACGTCAGGAGTTGGGTAAAATATTTTCATACAGAGCAAAATCACTTACATATCTCTAACATGAAATGTTCAGCGTCGTAAGGAGTTTTTATATGCACAGTTTCAAATGATTTCGATGAACAAACTTAGAGATATAACTGGTTTTGCTACATGTGAAAATATTTTACCCCACACCTGACATCAGAGACCATCTGATTTACATATTAAACAAATTGAAATATCTTCAAAACGAAGAGAGATACGAAAAAGTTGTAAAGGGTGTTCTATTACAATTTTATGAGTTCTTTCAAATTAGACAAACTTAATTTTTGTTGCCAATACCCTTTAAATAAACCCATTGCACCCTAGAATATCTGAGGGTTCTTAGTTACTTTGACAAATAAAATTGTCTGGTGTTTATAGGCAGAGTAAAACAATAAAGGGGCCATTTTAAAATGTCAAATTAATATCTTTCTCTATCTAGAAAACCCACGACATATCGAAGTACAAATTCTGGGTGATGGATATGGCAACATTATTCATCTTTACGAGCGTGATTGCTCTGTTCAAAGGCGGCATCAGAAGATAGTGGAAATAGCTCCAGCTCCATCATTGGACCCAGCTTTAAGGGATGCTATAACAAGTGACGCTGTGAAGTTGGCGAATTTTGTTGGCTATCAAAATGCTGGAACTGTTGAGTTTTTGTTGGATGAACACGGAGATTATTACTTCATAGAAGTGAATGCAAGACTTCAAGTTGAACACACGGTTACTGAAGAAGTTACTGGGTATGCACTGCAATATTTTGTATGGAGGAGGTTGAGTGGGTGGGTGGATAAATGGTGGGCACGTGGTTAAATGGATGAGTCGGGGTGGATGAGCTTAGGGACATGATTGGTTGTTTTCTCAGTTGGTTGGTTGGTTGGTTGATGGTAAGTTGTTGATTGCTTTGTTTCAGATTGCATGCTTGTGTGGTTGGTTGGTTGGTTGGTTGGTTGGTTGGTTGGTTGGTTGGTTGGTTGGTTGGTTGGTTGGTTGGTTGGTTGGTTGGTTGGTTGGTTGGTTGATTGATGGTAAGTTGTTGATTGCTTTGTTTCAGATTGCTTGCTTGTGTGGTTGGTTGGTTGCTCAGTCAGTTGGTTGGTTGGTTGGATAGGATGATTGGTTGGTGAGTTGGTTGGTTGGTTGGTTGGTTGATTGGTTGGTTGGTTGATGGCAAGTTGTTGATTGCTTTGTTTCAGATTGCTTGCTTGTGTGGTTGGTTGGTTGCTCAGTCAGTCAGTCAGTCAGTCAGTCAGTCAGTCAGTCAGTCAGTCAGTCAGTCAGTCAGTCAGTCAGTCAGTCAGTCAGTCAGTCAGTCAGTCAGTCAGTCAGTCAGTCAGTCAGTCAGTCAGTCAGTCAGTCAGTCAGTCAGTCAGTCAGTCAGTCAGTCAGTCAGTCAGTCAGTCAGTCAGTCAGTCAGTCAGTCAGTCAGTCAGTCAGTCAGTCAGTCAGTCAGTCAGTTGGTTGGTTGAATAGATTATTGGTTGGTTGATTGGTTGGTTGGTTGGTTGGTTGGTTGGTTGGTTGGTTGGTTGGTTGGTTGGTTGGTTGGTTCATTGGTTGGTTGATTGGTTAGTCAGTCAGTGAGTGGGTTGGGTATATTATAAGTAATATTGGGCAGTTCACTCGATTATATAGCATGTTCTAAGGATTTTGGGTGAAGGAAAATTCGAGTGTAGAATATATACATTTTAAGACCAAACCGGGACCAGTTGCGAAAAATGCAACTACACAGGCCTTCCGGCAGGAATTGAACCCACGACCTTGCGATTCTAGTGCAATGCTCTGACCACTGAGCCACGGAGGGCGTTGCCGAGAGCTTGATCGCGAGTTCTGTATATATAATAAGGTGGTAATGCCAGGAGAGAATTGGGTATATTATAAGTAATATTGGGCATTTCACTCGATTACATAGCAATTGTTCTAAGGATTTTGGGTGAAGGAAAATTCGAGTGTAGAATATATACATTTTAAGACCAAACCGGGACCAGTTGCGAAAAATGCAACTACACAGCAGAGGCCTTCCGGCAGGAATTGAGTGGGTTGGTTGGTTGGTAAGTTGGTTGATTATTGGTTGATTGGTTGGTTCACGTTGGTTGGTCAGTGAGTGGGTTGGTTGGTTAGTCGGCTGGTTAGTCAGTTGGTTAGTTAGTTGGTTGGTCAGTTGGGTGATCAGTCGAACAACAAACAGACACAACAATCAGAGGAAGAAGGGAAAACCTTTATCAAAAGAATTCCTTAAACGATCATAATGATGATTTATAATGTTCTTTGTCTTTTGTGTTTTCCCCCACAATACCTTAGCGTGGACTTGGTTCAGGCCCAGATTGCAATTGCTGAAGGCAACAGTCTAGAAGATCTTGGTCTTACTCAGGACAAGATTAATGTGACAGGAGCATCGATCCAGGCCCGCGTTACCACGGAGGACCCAGCTAACAATTTTACACCTGACACCGGAAGAATTGAGGTACGCGAGAGAGCTCGACATTGGTGTGCACATAACGAGTGCTTTCATTCAAATGCAGGAATATTTCGGCTTCTGTTTTAATAATTAATTTATAAAGTGGGTAATTGAAGTAGTCTTGCAGTAGTGAATATATGCACGTGCGCACGCATGAGTATTTCAAGGGCAAACATAGGTAACGCATTGCGTACATACGTATATATAACTGGACTGATATCTTTGTGGCAATCTTGTCCCCAGAGCCCGCGATCCTTATGGGACTAAAGTACGTATAGTTCCAGTCTTCTACGCGGTCTGGTCAAGTCTGATCCAGTCAAAAGACCGCGTAGGAGACTGGAACTATACGTACTTTAGGCCTACATGGCCGCCATGTTTGGCTTCAATCTTGTCCGGTGAATGAACAGCAGATATCACTCCAGTTATATCGAGTTCACTGGCGTCTACAGGTTTCTTGTCAAACCGGATGTTCTCTTGCGTACGACTTTGCAATACTGATACGCAACATTATAATTTTGATTGGCGGATTCAATCAGCAACTTGCAAACGCTTTATCAAGATTCCTCGATAGGTTGCTTGAAATATCGGTTTTAAACGTCGAACAACACATAAATGCAGTGGCGGATTACCTATGGGGCAAAGGGGGCATTTGCCCCCGGCCCCAGATTCTGACCGGCCCAAAAAAATGAGTGAATAAAAAAAGTATGCAGTTTATCTTTGAAAGTCCGAACTAGCCTGAGAAAATCACACGCTATCTCAGCCACGGGCCCCCTTCTGTTTGAAAGCAGGAGGGGAGTGGCGCCCGAGGCAGCCTAAGTACGAACCTCCGATGATCCGATCAACCTACGCTTTCAGTTCACGGTACTCCAGGGATGGCTCTCAGTTTGTGATCGTCCCTAAAATATTTTTGCCCCCGGCCCTGGGAAGGTTAATCTGGCACTGTATAAATGTGATGTTGTACTTGAAAGTAATGGCTCTAACTTTATGTAGAATTTCGCGTTATCCAAAGTTTGGCATTTAAAACAATTTTTTAGAGCAACCCATCAATCGTGATAAAGTATTTGCAATGAAGTTGCTGATTGAATCGAACATCTATCACCTGACATAGCGCTACACGGCTGTTGCGTAAGCGCAAACTGTAGACGTAAAAATGCCCCCACGTGGGCTAAAACGGTAGTTTGCTTTTCAAAGGAGGCATGGAAACATTTCTATATTTTTATTCAGGTTTTCCGGACTGGGGAGGGAATGGGTATTCGTTTGGATGGTGCGTCGGCGTTTCCCGGTGCCGTTATTTCTCCTCATTATGATTCGTTGCTGGTTAAAGTCATCAGTCATGCAAGCAGTCATCTCGAGGCGTCGAAGAAGTTGTACCGAGCTCTGCGAGAATTCAGGGTGCGAGGTGTCAAGGTGAGTTGAATAACGCTGGATTGCTCGACTTTTTTCTTCTGTCCTGTGAGTTTACATCACAGGGAGCCCAACTCTGACGCCACTTTTTTTGTTTTATTATATTGAGCTTGACTGAAAACCGAGGCCGCTTAACAGTTGTGTAAGCTGCGATCGCGGCGCTTCTCTTAACATTGGTAATATATGCATATATATGCAAATTACAGCGCGCGGTAATTTGAAACTCGAAACAGCTGTGGGCTTCTGTGCCACGTGAATAGCGCGTGACGCAGTGACGCTCACTGAAAGCTGAGACGACTCACACCGCGGGTGTTCCGCCAACGTCAATTTGTTCGAGCTCAAATTACACGACACCGAACGCAGCACTGCGTGAGCGTCACGCGCCATTCACGTGGCACAGAAGCCCACAGCTGTTTCGAGTTTCAAATTACCGCGCGCTGTAATTTGCATATATATGCATATATTACCAACTGTTAAGAGAAGCGCCGCGATCGCAGCTTACACAACTGTTAAGCGGCCTCGGTTTTCAGTCAAGCTCAATATAATAAAACAAAAAAAGTGGCGTCAGAGTTGGGCTCCCTGTGTTTACATGTGGAACGAGGTGGAAAACTATTCAAACTATTTAATTTATCGAATAGAAAAGTCGAAATACGACTAGTGAAAATTTAAAGCGCTTATGAAACGAAAATTAAGTCTGTCTTATTTGGAAGAACACTTAAAATGATGCAGTAACATCTTTTGAAGTTTTTCGTTTCCTTGCTTCGTTCGTGAGATATTTCAGTTTGTTTGATATGCAAATTAAACATTTTGACGTCACATGTGGATAATGAGTTATCGGAAAAAGTTATATATCTTTGCTATTATCAAACCAAATTAATTCGAAGGAAGCATGTGCGTGTATTTCGCCCAGAACACTAAACATGTAGATTTTCAAGTGATTATATTACGACCGGTTTCAATCATTTCTTCGGTTTTAGATTGAACTTTTCCGACTTTAACGGAAAATAGAATAACCCTGGAAACGTATAGTTGCCCTTTAAGCGTTCTTTTCAGATAAGTCAAACTTAATACTTAATTTTCGCTTCATCGGCACTGTAATATGCAAATTAAACATCTTGGCGTCACATGTAAATAATTATCGGAAAAGTTCAGTGATTCACATTCGTGAAATGACCTCGCCATCTTTCAAAAATCTCGATCAAGTTTCTGATCTTCACTCAGTTTTATTTTTTCTTCTCCCATTTCTTGTTCCAGACCAACATTCCATTCTTGTTGAACGTTCTTCATCACTCGCAGTTTCTCGAAGGTGCCGTCGATACGGACTTCATAAAAGATAATCCTCAATTATTTGATATTCGAACGAGTCAAAACAGAGCTCAAAAACTGCTGCACTATCTGGGCAACGTTATGATCAATGGCCCTGTGACGCCTTTGGCGACGTCACTTAAACCAAGCAAGATCGAACCGAAGGTGCCCAGAGTAAGTCATCAACAACAACAACAATATCATCATCAGCATCAATGGCATCATTATTATCATCATTATTTTCGTCGTCATTATCATCATCAACAACATCATTTTCATCATCAGCAGCATCAACAACATCATTATTATCAACATCGTCATCAACAACATTGTCATCATCGTCGTCATCATCATCATCATTATTTTCATCAATATTTTCATCGTCATTATCATCATCAACATCATTATCATCAGCAACATTTTCAAGATCATCATCAACATAAACATCATCATCGACAACATCGTCATCAACAACATCGTCATCAACAACATTGTCATCATCGTCGTCATCATCATCATTATTTTCATCAATATTTTCATCGTCATTATCATCATCAACAACATTTTCAAGATCATCATCAACATAAACATCATCATCGACAACATTGTCATCATCGTCATCATCATCATCATTTTCATCATTATTTTCATCGTCATTATCATCATCATCAACATCGTCATCAACAACATCGTCATCAACAACAACATTGTCATCATCGTCATCATCATCATTTTCATCGTCATTATCATCATCAACATCAACAACATTTTCAAGATCATCATCAACATAAACAACATCATCATCAACAACATTGTCATCATCATCATCATCATCATGATTTATCATCATCATCATCATTATTTTCATCGTCATTATCATCATCATCAACAACATCATTTTCAACATCATTGACAACATCGTCAAGAACAACATTGTCATCATCGTCATCATCACCATCAACATCATCATCATATATATTTAATAATCAACATTATTATCATCATTAATAATATCATCACCGTCATTATCATCATCATTTTCAACATCATCATCATCATTATTATCATTTTCATTATCATCATCATCATCATCATTCTCATCGTTATATGTAATCAGCTCCTAATTTCTCGTGTCAAGTATGACGCGACAAGTTAATGTAACATTACATAATGTAACCAACCGTCTTTCGTATTTTCTTTATTTCTTCCTATCAGATTCCTGTGGGTAACTTCCGCGATCGTCCCTCCGGTTTCAAGGATGTTCTCACGAAAGAAGGTCCAGAGGGATTTGCGCGCGAAGTTCGTAAATCCAACGCGCTCTTGTTGATGGACACGACGTTCCGAGATGCTCACCAGTCTCTTCTCGCCACTCGCGTGCGCACGACCGATCTTCGAAAGATTGCGCCTTTTGTTTCTACGAATTTCTCGAATTTATACAGCGTGGAATGTTGGGGAGGTAAGCCTTTTAAGAATAGTGAAGAAGTATTGTTGCTGAGCAGCAAAAAGTCTGCCGGTTTGAATGTTCAAAATGCGGAGTGAGTGAGTGGTTAGGTGAGCGTGTGTGTGTGGGTAGGTTGTGGGTGGGTGGGTGGTGAGTGAGTGGGTAGGTTGTGGGTGGGTGGTGAGTGAGTTGGGTGGTGAGTTGGTTGGTGCGTGAGTGAGTGAGTGAGTGAGTGAGTGAGTGAGTGAGTGGGTGGGTGGGTGGGTGGGTGGGTGGGTGGGTGGGTGGGTGGGTGGGTGGGTAAGTGGATGGGTGATGAGTGAGTTGACGGATGAGTTTGCCGGGTGAGTGAGTAGGTAGGGATGGGTGTGTGGTGAGTTAGTGGGTGGGTGAGTCAGTCAGTCAGTCAGTCAGTCAGTCAGTCAGTCAGTCAGTCAGTCAGTCAGTCAGTCAGTCAGTCAGTCAGTCAGTCAGTCAGTCAGTCAGTCAGTCAGTCAGTCAGTCAGTCAGTCAGTCAGTCAGTCATGCAGTCAGTCAGTCATGCAGTCAGTCATTCAGGCAGCCGGTCGGTCGGTCGGTCGGTCAGTGGTATTTAATGATTTTACACGCCTAATCATGGTTTTTCCTTTCCATTCATTTCCAAGGGGCTACGTTTGATGTGGCGATGAGATTCTTGAATGAATGTCCGTGGGATCGTCTTGCTAAACTCAGACAAGACATTCCCAATATTCCACTACAGATGCTACTGCGTGGCGCAAACGCAGTCGGTTACACCAGTTATCCAGACAATGTGGTCTACAAGTTTTGCAAGATTGCTGTAGATCATGGAATGGACGTTTTCCGCGTCTTTGACTCGTTGAATTATCTGCCAAACTTACAGGTAAGCACAGATGGCAGTAGAAGTTATGACATCCGAAACCATCTCATTTACATAACAAACAAAGTGAAATATCTCAAAAACGAAGAAAAATACGGGAAATGTTGTAAAACGTCTTCCATTTCGCGAGTTCTTTTAAATTAGACAAACTTAATTTATATTGCCAATGCTTTTTAAATTCTTGCCTCTCACGGTTATTTTTTCTGTTCTAGCTTGGGATGGAGGCCGCTGGTGCTGCAGGTGGTGTTGTAGAGGCGGCAATATCGTACAGTGGTGATGTGGCAGATCCTAAGAAAACTAAATATACAATTGATTACTATATGGATCTTGCGGGCGAGCTCGTGCGGGCTGGCACTCATGTGTTGTGTATTAAGGTACGTTTGATTCTTATGGCAACGTGCTTAAATATATGCGTGCGTATATGTTTGCGTGCTTACATGCGTGAGTGCTTCATGCGTGCGTGCGTGCTTACATTGATGTGTGTTTACATTGATGTGTGTTTGCAAGCGTGTGTACTTACATGCGTATGTGCTTGCATGCGTGCGTGCGTGCTTACATGCGTGCTTTATGCGTACGTACGTACGTGCTTACATGCGCGCGTGCTTTATGCATGCGTGCGTACTTACGGGCGTGCTTACAGTGAAACCGGATGTTCTTTACCGCGCAACATTGACAGCAACATTGCAATGTTGACTAGCTAACGATACACGGCGACGCCTTGGCAAGTTGCTAAAAATTCGCATTTTAAATATCGAACTTCACATAACATGAAGTTTACTTAGAGTGAAATAAAAGTAGCGTGCTGCGTAGGCAGTGTAGAAACAATCGGAATATAGTAAGGTTTGATATACTGCCGAAACAGAGAACGTTAGGAGTCTAACGTAAAGAGAGAAACGTAAAGAGTGTAAACAAACAATGAGCTTATATACGAAAGGTAATCATGTGACCAAAAATAAGCCAATCAGATAAAAATAACAATAACAAATTGATAATGAGATGCGAAAAATTAGCCAATCAAAGCAAAATAACAATAACAAATGGATAATGAGATGCGAAAGACATTTGCTATTCATACCGTCGATGAGCAAAAAGGAGGGGGTGTAAAAAGGATGAGCGAGAGTAGAGCTGGTTTACTAATCGACGGTAAGAAGGGAAGCAAATGACTTACCATTTCATGACGGAGACTGTGAGATAACTTCTTGAGGTTAGGCATATGGTCGCAGCGGTGAAATAATCTAAATAGTGAAATAAAAGTAGCGTGCTGCGTAGGCAGTGTAGAAAGAACAATCGGAATAAAGTAAGGTTAGATATACTGCAGAAACAGTAATAGTTTTAATAGTTGTTCCGACTTTCAATAGAACTTCATATTATGTGACGTTCGATATTTAAAATGCGAATTTTTGCTATCTTTGCATCTAAGTGCAATCTTGCTATCAAATGTATAAATATTGCTATCAATATTGTAAGGTCGCGCGGGAAAGAACATCCCGTTTGACTGTACGAACATTCACAGCCAATTTAAAACAAACAATGCAGTCGCATATGGGGGCAATGGGAGAATAAGATAGTTTTTCCACACTGACTGGTGTGTGCAACAAAGTTCTCTGTATTTTCTTGCATTATTTATAGGATATGGCTGGACTCCTGAGGCCAAAGGCCGCGACTTTGTTAATCGGAGCACTTAGAGCCCAGTTTCCTCGTTTACCCATTCACGTCCACACCCATGATACAGCTGGAGCTGGGGTGGCCTCCATGCTGGCGTGTGCCGAGGCGGGAGCGGACGTCGTTGACGTTGCGGTCGATTCCATGTCTGGTATGACGTCACAACCCAGTATGGGTGCCTTGGTGGCAGGATTACAGAATACTGACAGTGACACAGGTAGAGTGGTAAAGGATTTTCACTTAGATAATGACGTGTCTACGTAGTCACTTCGATTCATTGCCAGTGGCCAAATGATCCTGTAGCCAAGTAGTTCATTTCGTAGCCAGTTGACTACGTATGCACTTAATTGTGTATAGGCAGTTAACCGCGTAGCTAGCTGACTGTATAGCTTCCATAGTCATAGCCAAAATCCACTGCATAGTCATTCATGCATAGTCAAATGGCGACATAGCCAGTTACCTGCGTGGCCACTTGACTGCGTAGCCAGTTGACCGCTTAACCAGTTGACTGGCTGCAGTTGGTTGCATAGCTGCCATAGCTATAGCCAAAATGACTGCTTAGCCAGATGACTGTGTAGCCAGATGACTGTGTAGCCAGATGACTGTGTAGCCAGATGACTGTGTAGCCAGATGACTGTGTAGCCAGATGACTGTGTAGCCAGATGACTGCGTAGCCAGATGACTGTGTAGCCAGATGACTGTGTAGCCAGATGACTGTGTAGCCAGATGACTGTGTAGCCAGATGACTGCGTAGCCAGATGACTGCGTAGCCAGATGACTGTGTAGCCAGATGACTGTGTAGCCAGATGACTGCTCAGCCAGATGTCTGCTCTGCCATATGACTGCATGCGTAACCAGATGACTGCTGCGAAGCCAGATGTGACCAGATGACTGCCTATCCAGTTGCTAGTAACGCCTGAGTACAAAGCTGGTTATTAGATTTGTGAAATATTGAGTGCGCTATACACGGCTGTGCAGTGGGAAAATATGTGACTGGGTATTCTTACAATTTTTTTCTGTTTATATTTTTGAAAAAGGTATTGCTCTTGAGAAAGTGTTTGACTACAGCAGCTACTGGGAGCAGGCTCGCCTTCTCTACGCACCGTTTGAATGCACAACGACAATGAAGAGTGGGTACTCCGATGTCTACGAGAATGAGATCCCCGGGGGACAATACACGAACTTACAATTCCAGGCATTTAGTCTCGGTCTCAACGAACAGTTCACGGAAGTGAAAAAAAAATACGCTATGGCGAACCGTCTTTTGGGAGATATCATAAAGGTATGTGAACTATATCGTAGGTTTCTGTTAATGGTGAGATATGGCTGTCAGTAAGTCCCTTTCGAGTCCGGTCCAAGTCTCAAGTCAGAAGCAGTGGCGTGGATAAGCAAAGTGGCGCCAGAGGCGAGAGTTAACCTCCCCCTTCCACACACACAAATACTTATGCACCCAACCGGAAAGACGCGCCAAAAACAGTTAGCAATTTGTACTCACTTAAAACGTTTTGTTTGTTCTTTCTGTACACGGCTGTCTTAAGGCCATGTCACACGAGGAAATTTTCCTTGCAACTTGCAACGCAATGGCGTTGTATTGCAAGTTGCAAGAAAGATTTCCTCGTGTGACACCCCATGTTTGCAACTAGTCTCGCAACGAAAAATTGCGTTGCGAGTCGCAGAGAAAGTATAGAAGCAGCTTCTACTTTTCGCAACGCTACGAGACAAGTTGCAGCGTGTGACACCCCCACTGCAACTTGCAATACTTTTTTTCGACAAAAATTGCGTTGCAAGTTGCAAGGAAAATTACCTCGTGTGACATGGCCTTTAGATGTCAATACTCTGAACTGTAGACGGTCCTTTCTTTTTTTTTGGTGACCGCTGATGGTCAGCGGTGGCCACAAAAATGCAACATCAAGGTTTTCTACCGTACCTGGATTCAAACCCGCGATCCTAACCACTGAGCTTATATGGAGGTCGTTGTCGAGAGCTTAGTCAACGAGTTTTGTAATCTGTATTACCATCATTATATACATGCACTGAACTCAAAGTACGTAACGATAATGCTATTCCCATTGTTCTACTAGGTGACTCCTTCGTCCAAAGTTGTTGGCGACTTGGCTCAATTCATGGTTCAAAATAGCCTCGAGGAACATGACGTCATCAGACGTGCCAGCGAGTTGGACTTTCCTAACTCCGTTGTTGGGTTTATGCAAGGTGAAATTGGGCAGCCGTATGGAGGATTCCCTGAACCGCTACGAACGCAGGTAATACACAATGAACAAGTGTTTTGGTTTTCCTGCGTGGTATCCACGGGTGGTACTCGAGCTTGAATTTCCCGCCACAGCGGGGTATTCGAGTGAATACTCCTACACATATTCCGAAAATAATGCCTTCCTTAAAACTCGATATGAGCCAACAATGGAGTCTGAGGCCCCTCTCTACAACCCGCCTGACCCCACATTACTCTTTTTCCTTGCCAGGTTCTCAAAGGAAAACCCGGCATTGAAGGCAGACCTGGAGAAAGCATGGTGGCGCTTGACTTCGAAAAACTCGAAGAGGATTTAAAGAAAGAACACGGTATGCCGAAAATCACATTGCCGTATATCACAAGTACTAGACTCGTTCCCAGGTATAAATATCGTAAACAACCTCGGTCTGCCATGCCCCACCCGGGAAACGAGAGACTCTGGGATAATCCGTTTCAAATCGTTACGTTATTGGCTGAATAGTGAGCATGAGTTGGTCTGAAGTGACAGGAAGTAGAATTAATAAAACCAAAATAACAAAGATGTCGGACGACAAGACTCCAGTGAAGACGTTGCCGGGATCGATATCTTCGCCGTATGTGTGTAGATGCTGTAATTCGAGCTTCGCCAGCAAGCCCATTGACTTGTTTGGGGAAAAGTCAAACAAGGAGAACATACTATCCAGATTCCGCTCGGATATTTACGCATGCGTACCTCAACTGGAATAACAAGAATCCTGTGATTTGAAACGGATTATCCCAGAGTCTCTCGTTTCCCGGGTGGGGAACGTGGGCTCTGGGAACGAGATTGGTGAATCAATGGTTAGAGCGTCCGACTAGTATTTGGCAAGTTGTGCGTTCAAGTCCTGTCTGCAGCTCAGGGTTTTCTAGATCTGGGTTTAACTACTTACGACAGCTTGTACAGCAAAAACAACTGAAACTTTACCAACTTCAAGCTGAAAACATATATAGTAGAAAAACTGGCTACTTTGTTTATTCAGGTGAACATTCCATTCGTGAATGTGATATTGTTAGTGCTGCCTTGTACCCCGCTGTCTATAGAGATTACATGAGGTTTAAAGACGAGTTTGGCCCCGTCGAGCCCCTGCCCACCCGACTCTACCTGACTGGTCCCGAAATTGGCGAGGAGTTTCAAGTGGAGATCGAAGAAGGAAAAGTTCTGAACATTACGATTTTGGCAATTGGAGATCTCTTACCGGATGGTCAGCGAGAGGTGTTCTGTGAAATGAATGGTCAACTTAGAGCTGTATTCATTACAGATAAAACTGGTGTGGAGGTACGTGCAACTACTGCGAGAGAAAAACGGTTGTGTTATGTTGATGTTGGTATTTGTGTTGATGTTCGTGTTGGTTGGTGTTTGTGTCGGTGTTTGTGTCGGTGTTTGTGTCCGTGTTTGTGGTTGGTGGTTAGTGTTGGTGTTCGTGTTGGTGTTTGTGTGTGTTGCTGGTTGGTGTTGATGTTCGTATTTGTGTTGGTGATTGGTATTTGTGTTGATGTTCGCGTTTGTGTTGGTGGTGGTTGGTTGTGGTTAGTGTTGGTGTTTATGTTCGTGGTGGTTGGTGTTGGTGGTTTGTGTATCAGTTCGTGTTGGTATTCGTGTTGGTGTCCTAATTTTGTATGTTTTTCCCCCATCCTATTTCAAATCCCCTCCTTTGCTCTGTTGTAGAAAGTGGCGACGAGACCCAAAGCTAACCGGGATATCAAAGGTTCTGTGGGAGCGCCGATGCCAGGTGAAGTCGTGGCCCTTCGGGTGAAAGAGGGACAAGAGGTGACCAAAGGGGATCCGTTGGTCGTTCTCAGTGCCATGAAAATGGAAACGAATGTGACGGCCCCCGTGAGTGGAGTGATATCGAAGATTGTTGTTAGCAACGGGGAGAATGTTCAGGTTGGCGATTTATTGGTTGAAGTCACTGAGTAAGTCATTCCGAGAAAAAAACTGCTGTCAAACGTTTCGAGTTTTCGTGAAACACGTGCTCGCAGCTCTGTATTTAAGATCCGCTAGCTAAAAACATTTCCCTATGGAGTAGACATGAGAGGCATAGTCAACCTCATCCCCAGGGCGTTTGAGGAAGGAAGCGAGCAGGGCCGATCAAACGCCCTGGGGACGAGGTTGAGGCATAGTCTCTTTTTTCCAGTGATCGAGAAACAGACTCGCAGCGAGTATATGTCGGTGATCTAATTAAGGTGGCTCCCTACTGTTTCTTGAACGGTTGAAAAATGCGAGTTTCAACTTCAGAAAGTGCTTATGGATATTTTGGAAAAGAACGAAACTAACGTTATGCATTAACGCGTTCAGGGCGTCAAATACTATCAACAAGTAAAGTGTTTCAGCCGTTGCTATGACAACAGTGACGTTTCGAAATGGCCGTAACTTTACATTTAATTCAATATATTTCAAAAACGAGTTCGGAGACCCCCAAATTTTTTTGCATTAAAACATTTCTTTAAGTTAAAGGAATCAATAGGCCAATTTTAAAAAAAGCTCGTTTTTTAAATAAATTGATTTTGAAACGTCACTGTTGTCATAGCAACGGCTGAAACATTGTTAACAGTATTTGATGCCCTGAACGTTATTCTATGCATAATGTTAGTTTCACTATTTTCCAAAATATTCATGAGCAGTTTCTGAAGTTGAAACTTGCATTTACAAGGATACAAGCACTGCAGTTATTCTAATTAGATGCGAGTACACGCTACGAGCCAGTTTCTGCCATGACTGGAAAAGAGGCTTGAGGCTTTAAGCCCTAATCAAACGAGAACGCAAGTCATCGCAAGTTGGCAGTCAGAAATTTCTGTGGCGGTCGTTCGAACACCCAAATTAACAAAATAAAGGTTTCATGAGTGTTTTAAACAAGTTTTAACTTTGTCACGGTACATAATATTTTCGGGGAACTATTCAGAGCGGCTGGCGGAGATAGCGTGACTTGCGATGACTTGCGTTATCGTTTGATTAGGGCTTGATGTAGTCGTTAATTAGTCCCCTCTCCCCTGGCGTACATCACTTTGCATGTGATCAAACACGCGCACCCATTTGGACAATCTACCATTGATAAGTATATATATACTAGGTTACCTAAATGGTATGTGAATGCTGCGTTTGGTAATGTGGCAGAGTTGTGGGTTTTCTGACATGTGGGAGGAGAAGGCTTGGTGGTTGCGTGTTTCTGACTTTCTGTATGCATTTTAAACACAAGAAAGATAAATTCAAGAAGTAAAAACAATATTTTTATTGTGTATTTTATTGTGTATAAAGCAATAGAATGCAACTGTAAAATGTTGAATATAAATGTAAAGCTAAAATGTCCTCTTAAAATAAACATACACGTCTTCGCACATCAGATTCAGATTAAACAATTGTTTAATAAAATAATGACTAACTGACTCATTGAGAACTATGTAGACTAAACTTCACGGCTTGTCTTTAGGATATCTTGGTAGCGTTTGGGCTAAAGGTCTTTGGGAGAGGCTATATTTAATTGAAAAGATGCATACGCACCCGCTCCTCAGTATTGGCCATTTGACAGTTCAAATGTCTGTTGTAATGAAATAAAATTGCAATTGACTAAAGACATTTGTCTAATTTTACATGAAATTCACAATTAGCATACTGCATACATACCTGAAAACCTGTTCGCTCGACAGTCCAAACGAAAAGAAAGCTTGTACTTCGCGCGTTGTATTCTGGTTAGTTGTTTTCGCACTGGATTTTGGGTCTATAGCAATTACACCACAATGCAATGCGCCAATGAAAGATTTGAAAAAAGCCCCACTACATTATTTAGGTTTGCTGCCTTGCTCGCTCGCTCGCTGCGGCAGCAATTACGCTTTTGAAACTGAAAACGAATTGGAAGGCGATAATTAAAAAAAAAAAATAAACGATCGACATCTAGCTTCATGATTTCAGATTTTAGATCGGGTTATAGTGATAATATTATAATATTAAATAATCGCAATAAGCATAAAGGTGATACAGCACTGCCACATGAAACATGTCCTCCCACGAAGTGTCTAGAATTCAGGATTATCCTGAAGCCTGGGGACTTTTCTGTCCCGCATGCGGGATGTTAAACTAAAAAGCATATAAGCGAGGTCTGAGAGGCGGAACTTCCTTCCCGGAGGGTTGTAGTTAGGTTTAGTGCCACTGCCACGGGGGGGGGGGGGGGTTGTGGTTAGATTTAGGGTTGCCGGGGAGTTGTCGTTAGGTGTAGAGGTGGGGGTTCGGGAGGATTATCCTGAATTCTAGATTCGAGGATATGCTTCCCAGCATATTCTCTCATCTCGAAATGATGATTATCGTCATTTGTGAAATGTCCTAGAAATGACAATCGTCATTTTTAAAAATGAATTCCCTACCCCCACACCACCAACCTAACCACAACCCCCTATAGTTTAACATCCCGCATGTGGGACAGAATCTCACTTGAGTATCATAATCATCATATTCGTCTGTGTTAAGAAATGATGATTATCATGATACTCGAGTGAGAGGACATGTTGTGCTGCCACATGCGTACTAATGAGTCTGGTCCATGGTCCATTCCCAGACTCCGCACTTCCATACTCAGTACGGGAGCGCGAGGATCTGGGTACGAGAATGGGTCCACTGATCTCAAGTAATATACTCATTATACTGGATAGAGCATCTATTGTTTCGCGCGTGGCAAAAATTGAAGTCGGAAGTGAGGCTAAAAATCTCGCGGCGGCCATATCCGGTGGGACCCACAATATTGCTGAATCATAGTTTTCGCCTCTGGTTTTCGCTTTAAATGATTGGATTTTTAACGAAAACCAGCTAAATTTTTGTGACATGTACCTGTCGCTATGGGAAAACTTAAAAGTGGCTTTATGAAACCCAAGTGGGTCCCACCTGCCGCCGCTAATTTATTCCGACTTCACAGCGAGCACCGGATGCTCTATCCAGTATAATGAGTATATTATTTGAGATCAGTGAATGGGTCTCCTCGAACACTTTCATAATAGCGACTAATTTGAATATTCTTTTATGTGCACCTTAATAAGCCTTTCTGGTCTCGTTTGTGTGTCTGCAACTCCAAATAATCTTTGTCTTATAACAAGGCCAGAAATGCTCATTTAGATGCACATAAAAGAATATTTAAAGTGAAGGCCTTTATGAAAGTGGTCTATAGCCAATATATCATCAAACTAGACTCGTAAATATTAAATAAGCGTAGTTTCCAACTTTTCTATTTCCAGATGAAAGGGTGTTTGTATGGGGAGGGCCATTATCTTACTCTGTGACGTCATCAAAATGAGTTATCGAGAGAAGAAGAGGTCCATGTAAATTATTACATGGGAGTTTTTGAGCCCCGCGAGGACTAGCCTGGTAACCACTAAAAACTTCTGCTTTCCTATTGGTTGAATTTTCGCGCGTTTTTTATTGGATACGAGTAAAACTGCAATCGTCATAAGTAGATTTATCCCTGATGACGCGAGAATGAAATTAGTGGTTACCTGGCCCATATTTATTTTGAAATTCGGCCAGGGTACCAGGCTACGCAAGGACCAGCCCTCTTGGACCTCGTTTCTATGAAAAACCTCCAGTCCGAGATCAACCTCGTACCCAGGGTCTTGGGTGGTCAATACCGAAATCTTCCCTTGGGAGACTGCCCCTTCTCTCAAAAACCAAATTTCACTACGTATTTGGTTGACAGGCGGGATCTCCGTCTTCGATATAATCACCTGCAACCAGGCGTTATTTCCACAATATGGCCTGATTGCAGGCAGAGCTTTAGCCAGGGATTAGTAATCCACCATCAAAAAGTGCCCGCACTACTTGGGGGTCTGGGGGCAAGCCCCCACCCAGAAAATTTTTTAAATCAGGTCTTCTGAAAACGTGATTCTGAGCATTCTGGAAAACAAAAGTACTCTAAATTGGAGAGCAAACAGCAGCAAAATCTATCGTTTTCTTTTTATATTCTATATTTAACGATTGGTCACCCATGCTATTTTGTACTGAAAACACGTGGATTTGTGTCAGCGGTTGTAGAATGCAATTATGCTAATACGTGATGTTGTCACGTTGATAGGGGGGTTATGGTTGACGTCTGCCCTCTGCAGATTAAAATAATCCTAAAATACTAAATATTTCGCAAAAACATGGGAACTTGTATCTTGTGGTCAAGGTATGTGCAATGACTGTTGAATGTCATAGCAAAACTAAAGCTTGTACGGTTGTATTAAAGAACTAAAGACGAAATACTGGAGTTTTGTTTTAATACATTTTTACCCGTCCACTTTCAAAAATGCCCGTCCAAAAGACGGGTGGACGGGCCTCTGGCTAAGCCCATGATTGCAGGTTACCTTCATGTTAATAATGCAAACAATAGAGACAGAGCCTTCAAAGCCGTTTAAACGATTAAGTACAAATCAACACTGAAAAATAACAAGCACTTATTTACTAAACAATCAACAGTATTATAAAAGCTATTGTATTCAATTTCTTGGTTTGCACTTGACGTCATGGCGGCCATGTTGGAGGACAAAATAATCTCATATTAGCAGCTATTGTATTCATCCAACCTTGGTATTCATCCAACGTATGCTCCAACATGGCCGCCGTATGTCTTCTAAATCTCAACGGATTGATTGCAAAGGAATTTTATGAATTTGGTCGACGACTCCTCGAAACTGTCCAAGAACTGATCGTGTCACTGTGATTGATGATAACAATTCACAAACGTACTCCTGAAAATTCTTTTCGGAAAGATATTAAAAATCGAAAATAGCCTTGGGCGTCCAAGAGGGTTGAGTGGGCGCGGGTTGAGAGCGGCTGGCGGAAAGAGGCTTGAGCAGGGCGCCTATAACCGCCCTGGGCTTGAGAGGCGCCGGTAGAGCGCGCGCGAGGCGAGAATTTATTTTTCCCCTCGCCTCTCGCGCGCGCTCCACCGGCGCCTCAAGCCTCTTTCCGCTCTCAACTCGCCTCCCTTGCCCCTCTCCCCCAGAACAGAACGCCTGCGTGGCCTGAGTGCATATTACGTACTCCAAAGGTCGCAAACTGCGAGTACATTTCGAAAGTTTGCTGATTGTGACGTCACGTCATTGATAATTTTTGGAACAAAAGCCGGATGCAAACTAGCCTGCGTGCAGTCTCCACGTGGAAACTGAAATGCAAACACGAAAGTAATTTGGGATTAAATATACTTCAGTTAAACAATTTACTCGACCGGCCGGGTCATTACAATTTTATATGCCCCAACGAACCAGTACGTTTTATTTTTTTATATTAAAAAGTCCCATGTTTACAAGATATTAAATCACCGACTTGGAAGTTAAAGGTTTTCATTTGGAAATGATGTAAGGTTATCGTTAAAGAATGATGTAATGTTAGCGAAAACTATGCTCAACATGCCGCTTGGGGAATCGAAAAGCTTATGCCCAAAAAAGGTTATGCTGGCAGCATCACCAAATATGGGCATGGGATTGTTTTTTCCTGACCAATAAGAATACGTAAATGCGCTCTGGTGCACACGCGTTTGTTTTCGCATAATTAGAACGTTTTATAATATATTAGCACGCGATAGCCTCTCCCTTCCTCTGTAAGCTTCGCTCCTGTCGCGATTCGAAAGCTTGTATAAATTCGGTGATCAGAAACGCTTATCTCACTCGTTACTCTGCTCCACTCCACAACCTGAAGTCAAAATGGTAAGTTTTGTGTAAGAACGAATTGTACACTTGATATGATAACGAATCGTATACTTTTGTCACTTGTTGGGCAAATTAAAATTATGCAACATTTATGTTGGGAGTAGAAACTTTGCTGTGTTGTGTGTGTTGTATTTAGTATTGTACCAACAATTTATGACCCAACACGTTTCTTATTGCAAACATCGACTACGTCAGTATGCTTTTAAAGTCTTTATAAAGTCCAGAAACAAGATTTTGTCTCAAGTTACCGACGGCGTTTCTTCCGCCAACCAAAGAGCGAGTGTGGGGACCTGACACGGTGACACTTCGCCACCGCCTTTCACTGGTTTCAAAATGCTTCTTTGTAGTTTCGTCGTTTATCGATACTCCACTGCATTCGGTTGCCTTTTTGTTGTTGGGATAATAGTACTTTTACTATTAGTTTTAAACTGTTCAAAGTCTGGTAAACCCAAATGTTTTTTTCTATTATATAAATAATATAGAATCTTATTACAGTTGTGACGTATACTAATATGAAAGTGTAGAGGAATGTTGTGTTGACAATCATATCGTATTCGGTTGCGAATCGGTTGGTATTCGTAGGTTTTATAATATGGGACTTGTCCTACAGTAAGCACAAGGGTATTTAGGTTAATTTTAATCGTGCCAATCGTCATTCTTCACTGGCAAACCGTTCATATTCCACTTCCGTTCGTTCTCTCGCGTGTGGTTCGATGTCTTCGATAATTAGTTTAAATTTGCGACACGCACGTAAAAATCGTCTAGCCACAGAGTCTCAGAGACGCGTGTTTTTTACCAGTCGTAATAAACCTGTGCGCTGTACAGTATAAAGAATGTTTAGTAGGAGCTACGAACAGACCATGAGTCTGAAGTTCTTTTTGCTTCCCTGTGGCTGCCCTATTTTATTTTTTGGGGTGGGAGCTAATATATAGGACTGCTGGCCGGCCTGCATTGTTTATATTTTGACAAAAACCTCGCGTGCTTAAGGTGGCTTGGTAGGAATAGATTATAAAAAAATCATTTTTTCCCTCTAAAACGTTTTGCAGTATACATTTGTGCCTCATTCTATTACCAAAACCGATGATGCCAAGAAAACATGTCATGATTTCTGTCAAAGCATTGACGAATCCGTCTGCATTCCTGAACCTTTTTGCCTAGAGAATTCAAAAGTGGCAAATGCACCAATCATATTGCAGTGATCTCACCGTGTCAATTTCAAAGGCTAAGGAATGCCAACGGATTTGTTAATGTTTTGGTGGAAAATGTGACATGTTTATTTTGGGCCATCATCCCTAGTGTCAGTCCTGATAATTGAAAAGTTTTACATGCTTGCAGCATTTGTGTATCTGGACAAATCACATTTATTGTAATACGGCAAATTAGGATTTCTGAACTTCCTAGAACAAAGATTTCTCCCCTCCCAAAAATCGTGGACTGTTAATACTTTTCAATGGATCGTTTCAATATGGCCACCATTTCATTGTTTTGGTACACCAATATAGCCACTGAAGTGAGATGAAAATGATCTATACCCAAAAGTTAACACTAGGACCGTGCAAGGAACTAGAACGAAGCACGAGTCTATACTGGAATGTTTTAGAAGGAAAAATCAGATGGTTTATAGCTTTTTCCTATCGAGCCACCTTAATATTTATTCTGTGCTCATGTGCTATAAATCATTTCATCCAAGTAATTTATGAAAGCCTGCATGTCTCCATCATAAACCCTAACCCAGGAGAAAATGATAGGTTTTTTTGAAGAAGGATCCCAAAGTGAAGTAGTACAGTACTGTTGGGAAGGGCAGTAATTACAAAGACTTGTTATTACGGTACAAACAATGGTACAACTGCAGTTTAGATAACTTCTCAGATGGTCAGTGGATGAGTGTCTGCTAAACTACATGTAGTATGTCCCAACCATCTCCTACACAACTAGACAAGCCAAAGATAAACTTTCAAATAAAGTATTGCTACTCCTATTAAATACATCAGTAAAAAAACCCAACATTGGCAAGCTTTTGATGCACAGGGATGTGGCATTTGTATTTCAATGTTCACCCATGGTCTGGATTGTCAAGGGGGTCTATTATAGGGGGTCTGAATTTCCAAAATCCTTCCTATTTTTGCAATTTTAACCACAGCCGCTTTTCCATTTCACTTAGGAACAAAGCTGCATTCTTAAGAAATTATTGCCAGTTTTCTGAAAAGTGCTCTACATTCTAAAAGATAACCGTATCCAATGAGGACATTCCAAAGTTTCCCACAACCGAGCAGTTTCTCAGTTATAGGCTGATTTAAAAAAAATTCTTCAGATCCAAATTTTTTTTAAATTAACATGATTTTTCTGAAGAAAAAAATTATCCGTTCTACAGAATTTTTTTAAAAGCCGTCTATTGATTACTCATACTTCAACAAAAATGTTAATGAAAAAAAAAATTGGGGGTCACCAAAGTTTTTTTTCAAATTAAGGCAATTGGCAGCCATTTTGAAACATTGAAATTGTTGCCATAGCAACATTGTTGCCATAGCAACAACTGTTGCTATTTATTTGGTAACAATTTTTGATTGTCAGAATGTTTAACTATGCATAACATTTAGTTTTATTCTTTTTCCAAATTGTTTATGCACTTGTATTTGTGTATTTTATAACTTGTATTTTCCATTTTTCAAGAAACTGTATGGATTCTCTGATGAAAATATTGTTGGTGATGTTTCTGCATAATCCTAAAGATATTATTATGTTACTTGGTAACTGTGCAAAGTTTCATTTTGAAATTCTCAAAAACAAAGTTGTATTTTGCGTGTGAAGTTTGTATTTTGGAGTGCCTGACCATTAAATTGGCCGTGTTTGAGAAGAATGAGTTGAGAACTTCATAGACTCAACAAAAAAAGGGTAATTGTTGTTGTTGAGTCTATGATGTCATGAGCTTCCTCGACTCATTCTTCTCAAGCTCAGCCACTTTCAGCATTCCAAAATACAAACTATACACATAAAATATCATCTATTCTTCAACAAATTTTGAAATGAATCTTTGCACGATTACTAACTGCCATAACATCTTTATGATTATGCAAAAACATTGCCAACAATATTTTCATCAGAGAACCACTTTAAGAGTTCTTCAATTATTTTTATCTTCAGGCATCATCTGGTGTTGAAGTTAGCGAAGATATCGAGACTGAGTTTAACAAAATGAAAATGAATAGGGAGCATCAACTTCTGGTTGTGAAAATAGACACTGCAAAATTAATACTAGAGGAAGTAAGAGACCAGTGTACCTACGAGAACGTCTATGAATTGTTACAGACTCTCCAATCAGAATGCCGCTACTTGGTACACGAGTTCAAGGAAAATGAAACTGACAATAACGGAAATCTTTTGTTCATATCTTGGTAAGCAAGGCTCAAAACTAAATGTTTTCCCCCCAAGGACAACCCAGGCTCTTTGCTCAGCACTCCCTGACTTGCTTTAGTGCATTATCTTGTACCCAGAGCCTCAGTGATCTGCTTTAGTGTATTACCCAGAGCCTCAGTGATCTGCTTTAGTGTATTATCTTGTACCCAGAGTGATCTTCTTGGCCACCACTGAGGATCTAAGGCTCTGGGGAATTCTGATGAAAGTCCCTAAAATTGGGGCTTGTTCCCTTCAATGTTATATTAATACGAATGGTCTTTCTTCACTTTTCTCCAAATTGACAAGAGCTAAGAAATTATATGGTCTGCATAATGGCATTGACCAGCTCAGCTGAGGCATTGTACTATTTGCCAGGAATTTTGGCTAAAATATGGCAATCCTTCATTCTCCAACATTATTTTAACAAAGTAGTCTGGTAACTGGAACTCGTTCAAGAAAAATAGGCACGCCCTATAGCTACTATGGTAAAAACTGATGCAACTGAGTACCTGTAACAACCTTGTATTCATAGCTGAACAAGATTTTTGACAAAATTGTCTATGCTCCAAGATTCAAAATTGATGGAATTGTATAGTTGTAACAACCTTGTATTCAGATCTAGAGCTGAACAAGATTTTTAACAAAATTGTCTATGCACAGGCCATGCTGTGTTTTAACTTTAAAAAAAGAACTCACTCCAGGGGTGGCACCATGATTACAATTTTTCACTTTTTTTGAGTAGGTCTGTGTCTCACTACTTTACTCAAAGCAGGGGTGGTGGAAGCGTGGGGGCAACTGCCCCCACTAGTTTTTCCCTGTTGGGGCGAGATGCAGTTTTCACCCCACAAAATTTGCAACTTATAGTGCTCTAGGAGTCTAGGTGATATTCGCCACCAGGCAATAATTACGATTAATGATGGTTTATATCAAATTAAAGTTACTAGAATATTGGAGCCTAAATTCACTATTTTATTGGTGGGAATAGCAAAAAATGGGCTTTCTGGGGGTCACAAATCAAATTTTCCGGACCCCCCTAGACCTACTTCCTGCCCCCACACTCAAAAACATCTTCCACTGCCCCTGACTCAAATTACTAGCAGCACTAACTATTTTAAGCTACTACCGGTAACTCCCATGATCATAATTATTTTACAAGCGTAAAACGTCATTCCATAAATACCTATTTTTAGGAAGACACATTTGTTTTGGTAGGCACAGCAAATTCCAGGGTAGGCAACCCAGGCCTACCCGTGGCACCACCGGCACCCCTGACTAACTCAACTCAGAATTATGCCAGCAAGGTGCAGAAGGCTAAGCACTAACTCTATCTAGGCTTGGAACTCATGCCAGATACAAGTCAGGTGCATGGTCACCCATTTAAATACTAACTCAATCCAATTGGGCTTTACTCCGGCCCTCAGTGGTGGGAGGCAGTGTGCTAATACTGTAGCTAGACTATTAAAGCTATGGTACTAACAGCTATAGTCATAAAGTATGGTAGTAAAGCTTTAAGTAGGCCAATCAAATTAACATAACTAACAACTCACAAAATCTGACTTATTGACTAATACAATATTTAAATATCTTTGTTACAACAATTTTCATTTCATTTCTCAAACAATAATGCAATCTACCTAGATCACATGTGCGATCACTCACCCCCAGTTGAAAGCCCTGTTACAACACTGCAAATTAGGTTCTGACCCATTATTTCTCTTATCTCTTTTAGGGTACCTGATAATGCAAAAGTTGGAGACAGAATGCTTTACGCAAGCAGTAAAAGTGCCCTTACGCTAAAGTTGCAGGGCGTGAAGTACAAAATTGATTGCAATGATTTAAGTGATGCAACAGCCTCGGAGGTAAAAAAAAATAGAAAAATATTCTGAAAGATTTTTAATTGTGCAATATGGAAATTTCCAGTAGTTGTGAAGATGGGACAGTTACCAGCATTCTACCATGATTCAAAATGTTACAAAATGATTTCCCAAGTATGAGGGACACTAGTTTAATCCTGTCTTTACTGAAATTGTATTAAATGTGAAATTTGGCATCTTTTTTAAAGGGATGTCATATTTTGCATGGAGTATTTGTACCATTTTGAAAGCTGTAATAAAGCATACACTCTTTTTCTAGTTAATAAAAAGATGCTAATTTGTTTAACAGATTAATTTGTTAAGCCAACCCTTCCACTGTCGTATGTACAAATATTTCTTTAATCATGTAAAGTACTTTGTTATAAGTGAGTTACACAAGGGAACTAACATGAATGTCAGGCTAATTTAAGACCTGACATTCAGGCTACAGCTGACAGCAGATCTCCTTTCAATGAAGGACAATTCAAGGCTCAGGTTTCCACTCTGGTAAATTTTTCTCAAGACCAAGGAATGGACAGTTTCTTTTGTTTTGTGAGCTCTCGGACAGAAGTAATGGCTAGTTTAATACATGGTTCCGCTTCAAAAGAAGCCGCCTTTAGCTATAGCTAGCCAATCAAAACACTTCCCAGTGATGTTCCAGGTACAAGATTGCCCTGGGTACGAGATTAGTAGCTTCATAGATCATTAGCCTGTGTCGCTGCCCGACTTTCCACCCGGATTCTTCTCATCTGGTGGAAAGTGCGACACAGGCTATAGATCATAGGCTATGGATTTGTTTAATAGGGCATTGAGATCGCACATCTAATTTGTTAATGGTGATAGCCTAGGGTTTTGACTTGATGACAATGCCCTTTAGTTCTAAACTCAGAGGCTGTGGAAGCGCATGAAAAGTGGGGGGCACCACCAAAAAGGGGCACCTTGGTTATTTTCAAAATAAATTCCATTTGATCACCACCATTTTGTTTTTAACATAATTTCTTGGTCAGCGGCATTTCTTTTAGAATACTTCAAGTAGCACCAATGTGCTGGAAACTTACATTATATCATATTTTATAAATAACTCTTTTACACCACCCATCCATCGGGCAATGGCAGTCACTCTTTTCTACAGCAAATAGCAATGTCATATTTCTACAAAAAGGATACATTTAATTCTTCCCAGTATAGGCAATATGCTGCAGTAAACCGTAACCACCATATTTATAAAAAGTGCCAAAAAGGGCATTTTTATTTCAGAAAAAGCACAGGGAGCTTGTATTTTTTTGTTTTAAACAGTATATACGGTACATCCATACATACACACATATTATTTATAAATTACCATATAGTTTAGTAGTCAGTGTCCTTGCTCTTACCTCTTGTTGCTCCAAAAACAAGGATTCAAGAAGGATTCAAGACAATCTCGTACACAGAGCCTGTGATCCTTTTGGTCATTTTCTCGTACTCAACCCCCACTCGGCCAACTCACCAGAAAAGCTGTGGCCTTCTACAATCTCATTCCCAGAGCCCATGTTCGGACCCACCTGGGAAACAAGAGACTCTGGGATAATCTGTTTCAAATCATTACATTATTGGCTGAATAGTGAGCATGAGTTGGTCTGAAGTGACCGGAAGTAGAATTAATAAAACCGAAATAACAAAGATGTTGGACGACAAGACTCCAACGAAGATGTTGCCGTGATTGATATCCTCGCTGCATGTGTATAGATGCTGTAATTTGAGCTTCGCCAGCAACCCCATTGACTTGTTTGGGGAAAAGTCAAACAAGGAGAACATACTATCCAGATTCTGCTCGGATATTTACGCATGCGTACCTCAACCAGAATAACAAGAATCCTGTGATTTGAAACGGATTATCCCAGTCTCTCATTTCTCAGGTGGGGAACGTGGGCTCTGGGAACAAGATTGTGGCCTTCTCATGATCACCTCATATCAGTCAACATGTCCTCCTACCTAGAATTACCAATAATCAGTAAGTGTGAAACGGCCTTGAATTACCAATAATTGGTAATTGTAGGTAATTCTCTGTCCCAAATGCGGGATGTTAAACTTGAACACATAAAGCTAAAAATCCTAGAGGGGTGTTGTGGTCAGGGTCTGAGAGCAGGCACATTTTTCCGGAGGGTTGTGGTTAGGTTTAGGTTCACCGGGGGTTTTGGTTAGGTTTAGGGTTTCCAGGGGGGTTAGGGTTAGGTTGGGGTGGTGGGTTGGGAATTAGTTTTTTAAAATTAACGATTATTGGTAATTCTAGGGATTTCACACTTACTGATTATTGGTAATTCTAGGTAGGGGGATATGCTGTATCAGTGGCCTCATTATGATCACCTCAGATCAGTGGCCTTCTCACATGGGTGGCACAGCCCGTGTGAGAAGGCTCTGGGAACGAGATTGTAGTCTCCACCTGACGAGTTGGCCGAGCAGGGGTTGAGTATGAGAAAATCCTTGAATCCTTGATTTGCAAGGACACTACTAAACTATACAGTGATTTATATATAATAGGTATGGATGTATATACGGTTTAAAACAAAAAATACATGTTAGAGCTCCCTGTGTGAATCTATTCAAATAATCTGCCCACTTTAACAGATTTTGAATCGGAGTGCTACACACGTAAAAACGCGCAAGCTGTTACAGACCTGCCAGCAAGTTGTTACAGGGCTGTTGAACAGGCTGTCACCGTCATGTGTTCGCACTGGCTGTCCCAAGTCTGTTAACATGTCTGTAACAGGTTGTTGACAACTTGTAACAAGGCTGATGACTCCAACAGACTGTTGACAAGTTGTTCCAACAACCTGTTACCGCTCTGCACTCAACAAGTTGTTAACAGGTTGATGCTAACAAGGTTGTAGCAGCTTCTTGAATGAACAGCATTGTTACAACCTGTTCCCAGCCTTGCTACAAGCCTGTTGCGAACACATCCTGTTGACAGGCTGTGAGATTTTTGCGTGTGTACCTCCTCCGCAGGCGTTTTAAATTTGGGCGGGAAGGCCTCTTGATTCAAAAATTTTCCGGGGGAGCATGCCCCCGAACCCCCCTAGAAATGAATCAAATGTTTTGTTTGGTGGCTGAAAAACACCAGCCGTTACGATGGATTAAGAAAAGAACGAAGAACCGTACCTGTTCAGTCAGGACTTGTTCGAGTTCCATGTTTGAGCGTTGACTGGTAGTAAGTTGTTGGACGACGGTGCTTCCCTGTTGCGCGACGTTGTTCGTTTTCGCGTTCATGCTCGGATCAGGGGTTGTTTGCTTGAGTTCTTGACGAAGGAATTCGGCAATCGCTGATGTTTGAAGAGTGGTTCAGACTTCAGAAACTCCGATGTTTCAAAAGCCGTACGCCAGATTGTACTGGTTCAACCAAGACGTTTGGTAGTCCGTGCATGGACCCTCCATGACGCTTGGAGCATGAAAATGCGAACGAGTTGAAGAGATTTTCCCGAGCAACGAAATGTACGTTCCACCGCTTATCGTACGTTTGTAATAATGGTGTATGAAAGGACGCCGTCTTCAGATTACCGTCCCCCGACCTACGCCCACACAGTACTGATGACAGACACCGAGACCTGTTGATTACCACTCTACTGTTGGTTATTGCATAACATGAACCTCGTGAGATTCTACAAACACACTTACAATTGGTGTATTTTGAACAGATTTGTCGATACCGTGCATAGATTTAGCGCGAAGCGGTAACCAAGAGCTGTAAATAAAAGCTGTAAATAACTAATAAATAGGCCTGATTCAGATCACGGTGTTCAGATGTTCTGCATCAGTGCGCCGTCACGACTTCCCCAAGCACCCTTGCGCGCCCATCCTTGGGTTTTGGGGCCGATTTCTGCTGCTTGGGGAGGCAAGGTTGGCCACTTTCCATTGTATTTCCCATTAGAAGTCGTAAATTTTCAACTTTGAAAGCGCCTCAACCGCTCTCACTGACTGGTCCAGTGATCCGTCCTCTGCCCCCGAAGGCAAAGGAAGTGGCGTTAATTATGCCCAAAAAAGGTTATCCTGGCAGCAGTAGCCAAATATGGGCATAAGATTGTGGTGCTCAAGAGCGCACGCATGCTAATAGCAAGGCAGGTCACTTGATCTGTTTGCACTTTTGATACGCCTCTCTTTTCCTTCCTCTTTGCGAGCTTTGGCCTGTCTCGATTTCGAAAGCTTTTGTAGATTGGTCCATTTCAACGTCTATCTCACTCGTTATTCCGAACTGCTCTACAAACCTGAAGTCAAAATGGTAAGTTTTTCTATAAGAACGAGTCAACATCAGTGTGTCTGTGATTTCTGTCGCTTGTTTCATGGACTCCCATATTCGCGTACCGGACATAGAATTCTGGGGCCGATTGACTTGCTTTGGTTGAATGATTGTAGAATTAATATAGAAAGAGTTGATAAGAAACGAAGTACAGTAACTAGTAAGTACAAACGTTGACTATGGTTGGGACGTATTAAATGAATTTCTGTGTCCGGTACACGAAGTATTATATAATTAGTTAAAGGTCGAAGCACATTATTCAACATTGTTCGTGAATATTTAATATAGTTCGGTCTAGGAAGAACTGAATCTTTCTGGTAATAAATTGTTATCCGACACATTTGCTGCCTATATGAACGGTTTCTAGTCTGCAAGAGAGTTGGGCAATGCCCCAATGGCGCACGCGAGGTGACTTACAAATTGTACTTTGGTACCCCAGAAAAAGTATAGAAAATTACGGTGATTTACCTTTCACAGCGCCAGTTCACAGTCGTCGTAATAAGGGTACCAAGCACAGCAACGTTACTAAGGAGATATACAGTACCTGACATTTTGGGCTTTAGCAAAGCCTTTTTTGTGATAGACTGTGCCACCAGGGACTGCGTGAACATGTATGTTTATGAAAGTAATTAATAAAGTCTGTATCAGTTCACAAGTTATTCGCTCGGACCCGTTTCAAACGTCGAACTTGTTTCGTGTGGAATTCGATTCAATTCAGCAATTACATGCGGCAGAAATGCGACTTTGAGTCCTTTGAAACCGTGAAACCAATTCGCCATGTTGAAATATTAAATATGGCAGACGAATAATTAAGAAATCTGGTTCTGTCACGCCGCGCAGCAGAAGTTCAGCGTCGAATTTCTACCCATTCGATTGCTATTCATGAAGTATGATGTCCTCTTTTCCGTTCTCTCATTTCTATCTATCCCTTGGTTCGAGGTTTGAGAGTGTCGCATCCTCCATGACTTTAGCGTGACCAGCAATGGGAGAAGGTATCGCCATGACAACATTGTTATCTTATCAAGGGTAGCGCACGTGCCTTTCACCTCTGCAAGCTGGGTTACATGAGCTAGCCCACTTATGACAACATAATGTGAAGCAGCGTGATGAGATGATTTTCATTTGCATTTACATGAGAAGGCTAGCTAACTGCGTAATTTATCAGTTCTGGCTCATTTGTTTTAAATATTTATTTATTTATTTACAAGCTTTGCCAGGGAAGTCCCACAGAGTTGTTGTGCCTAAAATAATAATGAACTGTACATGAACAAGCAGAAGTTACTTGTGAATTGTTAATAACTATGTTGAAAAAAGCTGATCAAAACAAATTTTGTTGCATGTACGGAGCTTTTAACGCCAGCCAAGCCAGCCCGATCAATCATGTTTACGTGGGAAGAAAAACAGCCCAGGTAACCGATAAGGGTGTTCAAACTCCGGTATTTCAACTCTGGCTCCAGTGAACTGTACAAACTCCAGCTCCGGCTCTGTCTCTGAATTTATCTACTTGCCAGGTGAGTATATTAAAAGTTTAAAACAGCTTTATTTGATCAATCTGGTCTGGTGGCTTTCATCTTTCTGAGCTGCTGGAAACACAGCAGATATTAATATCATATGGTCATAATGATATTTTAACAAATTTGAAGGAAAATATTTTGGAAACTATTTGAAGTTTAGCTAAACCCCTTTTATTAGCTAAATAAACAGAATAGCCGGGGCCACAGCTGGAGCTGAAAAAAACCCCAACTCCGGCCTCCGGTTTACTCGAGTAAAAACAATGGAGCTCTGGCAAAACTCCAGCCCTCTGGTGCACAGCCTTAGTAACTGAGATCCCGGTCACACAGCAAGATCTTGGCTACGTGGGCTGACTTGGCTCTTCTATAAACACAAGATGAAAACTAACAAGAAATTGTAGTACAAGAATTTATATCTCGGCAAAGTGGGCTAGCCTGGGCGCCCAGACTGACTCAATATAAACATCCCATTAGAAATGGTTCATGGTTTGGTGTGCCCCGGTCCATTGAATTATTAGCGTATTTTCTGGGCGATAACCCGCGGGTTATCTCTTAATTTTGCTAGGAAACATAATTAGTGCGGGTAATAGGGTGGTGCGGGGGTAATCTGTTGAATTCTTAAGACGACGCCATCACGAAGACTGAGACCAAGGATTCTACTTTCATCTTTCAACTACTGGTACTGTATTTTTTTTTAATTTTGTGGTCCCAAACCAAGGGAGCACGCCAGACTGACCTGTATTTCTTCTTCTTTGTTCGGCGTTCCTTCATTTACATTCAGCCATTTTGAATAATGCGGTATATTCATTAGCGTATCGCAGGCGCGGGCTACGGCCCCATGTAGCCCACGCCTGCGATACACTAATGATATATACCACATTATTCAAAATGGCTGAATATAAATGAAGGAACGCCGAACAAAGAAGAAATACAAGTCAGTCTGGTGTGCTCCCTTGCCCAAACCTATTATTAGCAGCTGCGGGTTATCCGATGGTGCAGGTAATACACTGATTTATTTTTCCAAAAGTGACATTTTTGTTGCTGTGCGGGTTATACGCCGTGCGGGTTATCGCCCAGAAAATACAGTATGCATGCCAGAAGTTGGGAGAGCATCAAAAAAGTGTTTTGAGTGCTCCCCCAATTGAGTTTCTCATTACGTTTGAAAATGCTGTGCTCCATCGAGTTATGGAGCATGCATGCTAGCCAATCAAAAACACTGTTATATGCACATAAACCCGTTTTTCGTTTGTCCAAGTGCTGTACTACCGTATTTTCTGGGTGATAACCCGCACGGCGTATAACCCGCACAGCAACAAAAATGTCACTTTTGGGAAAATAAATCAGCATATTACCCGCATGCGCTAATGAATATACCGCATTATTCAAAATGGCTGAATATAAATGAAGGAACGCCGAACAAAGAAGAAGAAATACAGGTCAGTCTGACTTGCTCCCTTGGTTTGGGACCACAAAATTATAAAAAAGTACAGTACCAGTAGTTGAAAGATGAAAGTAGAATCCCTTGGTCTCTGATCTTCATGATGGTGTCATCTTAAGAATTCAACAGATTACCCACACCACCCTATTACCCGCACTAATTATGTTTCCTAGCAAAATTAAGAGATAACCCGCGGGTTATCGCCCAGAAAATACGGTAAGTGGTTAAATTAACATAGAAGCTTGTGCTTTTTTAACAGAAAAGATGCTGAGAAGTGCTGACCTGGATTGAAATTGAATTTACTCTAATAAAACAACTGAAACTTTAACAACTTCAAGCTGAAAAAAAAAAAATGAACAACAAACACAACACTTTACTAAATGGCAAAATGCATGTATTGACATTGTTAGTATTTTTTGTCAGCATATTGCCCACACATTTGGGTATTAATCTATGACTGATAATTTGTTTGACTTACATACCTGTAAATTTCACTTACAAGTTCTTCAATTAATTGTTTTCCAGTCTATGTCTGGCATTGAAGTTGACAATGAAACCAAAAAAGCGTTTGAAGACATGAAACTGAAAAAAACACATGAACTCCTGGTTATGCAGATAGAGGATAAAAAACGTATAAAAGTAAATGTAGACCTATCAAAAGAGAAATGTACCAATGAAGAGTTCCATCAATTCATAAAAGACCATCCAAAAAATTGCTTCTTCCTTGTGCATGATTTCAAGCCAAGCCCGACTGCGAATGTGGGAAAACTTATGTTTCTATCATGGTAAGTGACATGGTAATAAGAAAGACTGTTTGTCGTGGTAGTGACTGACATTTCGACAAACCACCAAAAACAGTCTTTCTCCAGACTACTCTAACCTAGATGAGCAACTTTCTCAAACATACTTTATGGTAAGGCCACACCAATGAATTTTATTTTGTGTTTTACGGGCCCGCCGACGCTAAAAATCTGGAAAACAGAATAAAAATAGAATTGAAAATTTATCCTTTTATTTTTAAAATAAAAGAATAAATAAGTCAAGAATCCGAAATAATAGAAATCAATGGTTTTGTTCTTGCCGAAGCTCACTTTTTATGGCTTAAATCACTTGTCAAAGCACACTGAATTGCTGTCAGAGGTTTTGCACTTTTGGTTTTAATAATATTGTTTGGATCGTGTTTTGAGCAATATCCATGAACCGGAACCCGGCAGACTTTAGGCAAAACTTTAGGCTCCATTCCTCTAATATGGAATTATGGGCATGCGCAAAACATGGCCGATCCGCAAAACATGGCCGATCCGCAAGACGCTCTCACATGTGCTTTCAAGAGAAAAGAGAATGTTCCACCTCTCAGACCCTGACCACAACACCCCTACTGTGTTTTTTTGGTTTTTTTTGCTTTTTAGTTTAAGGCATCAGGATCATGCTGAATTCTAGACACTTTAAATTGACAATTCAGGATAGTCCTGCACCACATTCAGCCTTCGATCTGATCTTCCTCGGCCCACTCCCACCTCTTTGCTCGCGCATTATAGAGACCTCTGCACTTTCCAGTAGCCCGAGTGATTTTCTCTGTTAATTATCTCTTCTTCTAAATCTGACTCCAACTTTGAACTCTTACTCCGTGAGACTTTACTGATTTCTCAATACAAACCTTCCCTTAATGAATGTTTAAGGTTTTGAAGCTTTTTATCCAGTTATTTCACTTTTTCAAAAATGTAAAAAATGACCTTTCAACATGGAATTTCCATAGCAACAACACAGTGATTGGTATGGTCAAGTGCATAGCATCAATAAGTGGGGGGTGGGGGGCGGGGGGGGGGTGACTTCTAGAACTAGATAACTGAACTGTAGAGTGAGAAAATTTTTAGTTGCACCAACTCCAGTTTTTAGCTTCTTAATTTTTTCATACAGGAGTTGAGTTGCCAAAAAGAATGACTCCAGACGGGTTTAAATGATTTGAGTTTTTTTGTAGTACGCTGCAAATACCCGAGTGTCTTGAGGGAATGTTTATTGCATGAATTTTTTGTTTGTTTCTGTACTGTAGGGTACCTGATGCTTCACATGTTATGGAGAAGATGATTTACGCTAGCACTAAAGGTGGTCTGAAAACTAAGTTTGATGGCATAAAGACCTTTGTTGAAGGTAATGATTTGGACGATGTCACTCTCGCGTCGCTGGAGGAGAAATCTAAAAAAAGTTAGGGAAATACAAGACGACTGTGTAATTAACTGCTGTGGAAATTTCTGGTATTCTGACAATGAAGCCTAGACCATTTCAAGCTTTTTGCACCCTGATTCAAAATGTTACAAATGATTTTTCTAAACCGAAGGGGACACTAGTTTCTTCTTTTTTTCCAGGAATAATAAGTGTGTGATAGGCATTTTCACAGAGTGGTCAGATTTTGCATGGACTATTTGTACCATTTTGAAAGCTGTAAGAATGCATTATTTTCTCAGTTAATAAAAGATAATAATTTTGTTTAATCAATGTTACTTTGACTTAGTGTGGAAGTAGGTTTCCTGTTTTCACAACTGCATGCAGGCTACTGTAGGCATGCAGAGAATTGAGGACAATTCTATGTCTGGGTTCTTACACTATACTCAGGGGCCGTTTACATGGACAAACGTTGTCCCTAGTAGAAGGGTCACCCTAGCCTGGTACCCTGGCCCAATTTCAAAAGAAATATGGGCCAGGTAACCACTAATCTCATTCTCGCGTCATCAGGGCTAAATCCACTTATGACGATTGCAGTTTCACTCATAGCCACTAAAAACGCGCGAAATTTCAACCAATAGGAAAGCAGAAACCTTTAGTGGTTACCTGGCCCATATTCTTTGATTGGGCCAGGGTACCAGGCTAGGGTCACCCCTGCCCCCCCCTGAGATACCCTGGGGGAGCCAACTTTGTGTTCATTTTACTTTAAAGTCTGACAGTGAGTGTTTACATGGGGAATTTCATACTTGTCTTGGGTAGTAGGGTCACCCTGGGGTAGGGTCACCCTCTTTGCGAGGTAGGGTTACCCTAGGGAGCGAGATAAAGTTGACTCGCCCACCTGAGGCAAAACTGCAAAACAAAATGGTGGCAGAAAGTGAAACAATTGATAGAGCAGCAAATATGAAGCGGGAAAAATGGTCTTGGTCTCCAACAATGGTTGAAAACGTGATTAATTGGCCTGAAGAAGTGTAAAAGCTTCTGTGAGTTTAATTCTATCGTTTAATTCTGACAGTACAGTTACAGTTTCTTCCCGATGATCGGCTATCTTAAATTAGATGCATTAAACTATACCCAGTCCTCCAGGCTTAAACCGATTCAGAAGTCATAATTTACTTCCTCATGTAAACACGCGACAAAGTTGTCTTGGGGGGGTAGGGTGTCCCTCTTACCCGAGCCAACTTTTAGTCCATGTAAACAGCCCCTCAGATGTTCTTACAGGCTGAAATTAGACTTTCAACAAATAAGAACCTGTTTAGCATAACAAATAAAACAGGTTCTTATTTGATAGAAGCAATCAAAATACTGTACTTTTAACCCTTTCACCACCGTGGTGGCCCTTTAGTATTTTACTCTGGCTAACACCAGATGTTTTTACTCATCAAGGGAGGTCTGGTGGTGAAAGGGCAAAAAGACAACTCCAGCTTAATCTGAGACCTAAAAGTCTCCGAGTGTCTTATAATTTCAGTACTTAATAATATGGAGGGCAAAATTACTTGAATATGACTGGCTACTGGAGATGGCATTTTTTTTGTAATTCAGGGCAAAAGTACTTGCATTTGATTGGTTCCTTGATCAACAGTTCTTGCATGTGATTGGTCACTTGGTTACTTAGCAACAGTGAACCTCAGGACTGACCTTTTTTCAACAAATCTGCAAGGTTTTTCGGTCTGAAAATACTTTTTTGTTTACTTTCAACTAATTTAAACTATTGAAGGAGTGTAAACTATCAGTGAAAATGAATACACTAGAAAATTTAGGAACTTTTGCCTGTGTTTACAAAAAGAAAGCAACAGGCACAGCGATAAAGCGAGGAAAATTGAAATGTTGCTGAGCACCAACCGTGATAAGGTACTACACAAACAGTGGGCAGTTATGTGAGTAAGATGTGCCTTTCACCCCCCAAAAAAGAAGGAAAACAGTACTCGCATACATTTGTACATGTGCAAAGTAATCTCAATATTCTAAAGTTATGAAAATTTGGTTTGTCAATGGTTTGAGAGAATGGTTTTACATGTGTATATTTACACACATAGTGTGGTTGACCAGGTAGGTATATATACTAGAAAACCTGTGACAGCACTGCTTTACTTAGAAAGTGATAACCATGGCAGAATGCTAGCCAGCCACCTCAGGCAACTGGGGGATAACATAGCCCAGCATTACTGGTAGCTGAAGGGCCTGGCCTGTGCAGTGGTATATTGAACTGCAGTATGCAATAAAAATAACCGGTGAATTTTCATGCACTGCAGTATGCAATAAAAATAACCGGTGAATTTTCATGCAGTATGCAATAAAAATAACAGGTGAATTTTCATGTATATATTTATTTTAATTTTAATGAATTTAAAGTTAAATTAATTCTTCTATTCACTCAAATGAGTACACTTTTAGGCATTGATGTAATTAATTCCTTTGGCACTAGTGAGATATTCTTTTTCTGGTAATAAAGGCAAAAGTTGGTGTAGTTCCATTAACTATGATTTTTGCAATGTTTTTAGTGTTTTTATAGCTTGGCCACAACTACATATAAGTTCACTTAGTTTAATGTCCATTTCCACTGAGTTACTACTGCCCAGTTGACTGGTTGCCCATGCAATTCTTTCATGAAGTTTTATGGTTGCATCGTCGAGACACTGGTTGGAGGATGGGCCAGAACTTGCTGTGGAAGAATCTTGTTGTCTGTGAAGCATTTCATCCTTTACCTGGCTTTCGGGACTTATCTGATCAGTGAGATGAGAGTTGATGTCATTGGAAGAATCACATACCACCCCAGTAGTTGTTTTCTGGTAGGCTAAAAAAAATGAGACTATTTGTAATTTTGTTGATAGAAACTAGCATTACAGGGATTTCATTAGAAGCTGGCAACTGGTAATTCAGTTTAATTTCAGTAAATGAAACAAATTATTATACCAGTTTATTATATAAAATAGTGTTTTATTGATTTTTCCACCACTAATAAAAGTGATAATCTCACATGTGCTATCATTTATGATAATCGCACATGTGATGATTATCGCTGAATCAGCATTATAGTTTAATGCAATTTTTACAAGGCAATAGGACAATTTTTTATATAATAAACAGAACAATACATGGATGCTTGGAAATATGAAATTTATTTCTCGTGTTGCATGAACAGGATATATCACTCGTTCGCTTCACTCACTCATGAGATAATTCCTGGTCAACACTCGAAATAAATTTCATATTTCCGCACATCCATGTATTATTCTCTATATATAATTATGACCTTTATTCCACTACAATAAAAGTTGGTTAATTCCAGTAATAACTAGAGAGCAGTCAGCGACTGCATATATCTCCACCAGCAGGTTATTGGAGATGCTTAAAAAGAAAATGAGCCATCCTGCTAACCAGGCTAGCTCACGAGACCAACTCTCATGCATGTATGAATAAAATGCTTGATTGCACTCGTACCAAAATTATGCAAAAATATTTACATAAAATAAAGATAATGAGCACAATCAAGCATTTCTTCAACACGGAGAATCTTGTGGTCAGATTTTTATTAATTTCTCATCCAAATTTTGACTAAATTCAACCCAAATTTAATGGATTGGTGGTGTTGGTCTATGGCCAACCCTTCTGTAAACTTTCATGAAAATCGGTTACAATAGTTTTTGAGATATCCTGGCAACAAACAAACAGACAAAGGGGTAAAAACATAACCTCCTGGTGGAGGTAAAAATAGATTCAAAATCCTTACTAGTTGGAGCAGCATGAAACTCGTTATCAACTTCACTACAACCAATACAGTAATCTTGTTGTTTTCTATCTCTCAGTAATATTGTCTGCAATATTAAAATATAAACCATTAGGTCTATAAAATTGAACTAAAATATTGTGTAAAAAAGATTTTTAATTTCCCCTTTCATCAATACATGTCATGTAGCCTGGTGTATATTTAATAATAATTATGAATAATGTAAACAGCGTGCAGCACGTACTATTATTGTACTGTACAATCACAGTGTACATACATGTATGTATTTATATATTTTAGTTATAAGTTCCTTAATTACTCACTCCACAAACTGTACAGGTAGACCCAAGCATTTTATAGCCTTTAAGAAGATACTCTCCCATCAATTTGGCAATTTTGTCGTCCCTTTCTCGTTTTCTGTTCATTGCTGTCATCTGTTCCGCAGCCATGGCTTCCCATTCTGGGAATTGGAATTTGGGGGACTTGTGGAGGATCATTGGGAACTCAGTGTACAAAACTGGATATATCTGGGGGGTAAACATGGACAACAGGAGATCCTCGTTTCTCTTATTCCTGAAAAACAACATGTCTTCTTGCTGGTTTGAGTTTTCCAAAAAATTAACCAACTTTGTGGCTTCAGAATGGAGAAACAACCCGCAGCATATTGCGCCAGGAAAGTAAAGGAAGCTAGGGACGTTTTTAAAATCATTATTTGCAAGTATAAAGGAGGCTTAGCCTTTACTAGTTTATATCACCCTTAATACAGTAAACACCCACGTGTGAGAACCTAGATTTTTTCAAGTCTGGCAAAATAGGTTCTTATATTTTGGGGTAATTACTGACAATTTAGGCAAAATAGGTTCTTAATAGGTTCTTAAAATTTCTTTAAGGGAAACACTATTGTTATATGACCAGATATATAAACCAATTTGTTATAGAGAGATTATACTGTATGTATGTAATTTCTGTAATGATATTTTTATGGAAGCAGACCTGCCAACTCTCACGGTTTGACCGTGAGACTCCCGGTATCAGACAACTTCTCCTGGTCACCTGGTATGACTGCCACTTCTCACGACAAGCGAGAATTCTTAAAAATGCCAACAGAAATACTCTGAAATACTCTAAAATAAAACATAAACTAAAGAAAAGCATCAATAGCACTTCGGCTGGGCACAGAGCACCTGAATACAGGCTTAATCATTATCAGTAATGCCTGCAATGCTTGACACTGTTTGGTCAGCAGGTGATAAAATTAAAAAGGTTCTGAGCTGTCAAAATCAAAATGGCGCAATTAAATGGCGACGAAGATCACATGCAGCAACCTCCAGGTTTGGCTGTCAATCTCCAGGTTTTTTATCATTATATTTTAAAATCTCCAGATTTAGTGTTTGGTAAAGTTGGCAGGTCTGTGGAAGGGCCAAATATATAGCAAATTTATATTTTATAGTCCCACATTTTGGCTACAGCACTGTTTCATTATTCAGAGTGACTCTTCATATAAGAACCTTGTGGCTTTGGTTGGCTAAACAGGTTCTTATATTTTGGGGTATTAAAATCCAAAATTTCTGCCTACAGGTTCTTAAATCACTAGGTTCTTACACGCGGGTGTTTACTGTATATCATCATCATCTATTAAATACAAGTACTTGCAAAGGCCAAGTAGAGACCTTGGTTAATACGACTTATGAGGTTGCCTGTTATACCGTAAATTATTCAGTCTATATTACTCATACAACAATAGCTTCAGGGTAAAGACGCAACCAGGAGTTTAGGAAAGGGGGGTGCAAATCTAGGGGGTCCAGGTGCATGGCCTAAACTGGCATTTCCTCCATTTTAAGGACACTTTTGACCAAAATATAAAGGTTTTAAATCACATGTTTTAGGCATCAGAAAGAGTAGTCTAAAGTAGAATCCGAAATTTCCCTCACACTCCCTAAAATAGGTCCTCAATGCGTACATGCGTCTCGGACTGCTGGTCTTGTTCAACGACTCAATGATATAATTATACACGTGCACACAAGAACATATTAAAAATAATTAGGCATGATGTGTACATGTGCTTACTATAATTTTAAACAACGTATTATTGCAATGAAACAAACTACAGACAAAAGAAGATATAAAGATTATAAACAGGTCCTTTTAGAAAATCATGTAATGTGAAAAAGCGTCTTGATTTAATATTATTATTATAACATTATAAACAGTAACTGATGAATTTAATTTGAGAAAAATATAATTAATAAATCATTTTTATAAGAGGTAATGTCTAAGGTTTTTACAAGAGTTAATGTCTAAAAAAATTGAAGGGGTATGTAATAATTTAGTTTTTCATGTTCACATATTCTCTGATAAACAGCCTCTAATCAAAATGTTAACACTGTTATTTCAGTATTGCAGTGATTTACAGTATGGGTGGAAGATGCCTAATGTTGGGGGGAACTCAACCTCGTACCCAGGGTCTTACCTCCGCTCCCCCCCCCCCCCTCCCCCCTCACTGCGGAAAGACCCTGGTGGCTGGTACACGCTGGTCACGTGCTTCCAAGTGCCACCTGATCAAATTTCATACACAGGAAGGGTCCCAGCAGGGTTCATTTTGGTCACCTGAAACCATTCGAAGTTTTACACAAACTGTCGAAAGACGAAAATGTTTAGCCATGTTTTACAGCAGCCTTCATTTCGCTGTCGTCAACAGCGGCTATTCAAACATCAACCTCAAACCTAAACAAGTCAGATGTCTCGAGGCAGTTTACTTTGGCAAAGATGTTGTGGCCGTGCTACCAACGGGATGTGGAAAGTCTTTCCGGGGGGAGGGGGGAGCGGAGGTAAGACCCTGGGTACGAGGTTGGGGGGAACTAAGTTTGAGCCCATCAGAAGCTTTATTCAATTTTTAGCCACATCAATTACCAGGTCTGGTCACACTGACTATAGGCTAGGCAGTAGACACGACTCGCAGGGTGCTAACTTAGCTCCATACTGTCAGCAAAGTCTCGTTGAACTTCGCTGCTTAAAATTATGTCTTGAAGACACCATGATGTAAATTGAAAATATTTCACCAAGTTTTCTATACCCTCAACTGAAGCTAAAATGCAAGTTCCAGATCAACAAGGCATTGATTCCACATACGTTTCTTGAGTGAGAGCCCAAACTTTTGCATACTTCTGGGAGAGGTCTAAATATTGCAACAGTATGGACACCAATTGTAAACAAGCAACTGCTGTAAATTAATAAAGAACTTGAAAATATTTGATTAAAGACATGCTCATGTGACACAAAAGGCTCATTGTTAGCTGTCAAAAATACATCACCAGAAAACGATTGACTCACTGTATTGCAATTGATAATTTTTATTATCAGTTCAAACCATCTCAGGCACATCAGTTAAATTCAATAATATATTTATGCTGTGTTCATAAAAGGACAGTGATGGATCCAGCTTGATCTGGTAGGGGGGGTGCTGCAGGGGTGTATCTAGAATTTTTTTAACCTTAGTCAAGCCATTCTTAGGGGGGTCCGGGGATGTGCCCCCCCGGAAAATGTTTGAAATTTGGACCTCTGAAATGGCATTTCCTGCATTCTGACGGTACTTTGAAGAAAGATTTAAAAGTTTTAAATTGTGTTTTCAATAGCGCATTTTATCAAACCTGGAAGGTGTCAAATAAATTTAGGGATAAAGTGGACGTTTTATTATGAATTTTATTAGGGATATCACAAGGAAGCTAGACATTAGAAATGTGATTGACATTTTCAATGAAATCCACGTCGCATCCCACTGCAGCAAGGCACTAATTGAGTAATTGGCACCCCTCCTGCACCCCCTTGGCCAAGGGCCAGGGGGTTGCTCACCCCCTGCACTCCCCTGTAAATCCATCACTGTAAAAGGATATAATTGTTTGCACGTTCATGTGCAAATACAACGATTCCACTCTATATATTTGTAGGTGATATCCACACGTAAATAGCGCCTGATCGACTATTGGTCAGTGCAAACACAATGGCTCCAATAAACAAAAAAGTGGCACTTATCCTGGCAAAAACCTGCACCAAACGTTATTTTTGAGGAAGCGATCCTGGTTAGTGGATGGTACATTTTTTATATTAAATACCTTTTACTTTTGTTTTGTTGTTGGGTTTTGAGTGGGGATGACATTCTTCATTTCTGTTGGTGGTTTATTTTGTTCTGCTGGTAACTGTCAGTTACGCATGTCAACTCAATCATGTTTCAAGACAGGCTTTATTACATCAATTTTCATAGTACATGTATTTTTAAGCAAATGAATTTCATTGCTTACTGTGCATTTGTTATACTGTATACCATAAGATGACAAAACTAGTGGTATTTTTTCTGCTCTTTATTTACACTGCATTAGTGGGATTTTGGTAAGTTCAACTATTACTATTAATTAGTGTCAATCAAGTCGGCTTACTTGCATTGTTTTGTTTTGTTTTTTCTTAAGAAAAAGGCTTGTAGTTGTTTGTGCTGCTATTCTAAAACAAGCGAAGGGCCTTCGCTCGAAACGTTAGACTCTTACGTTCTCTGTTTCGTCAGTATATTTATAAGTAATAACATGACTTGAGGGAAATTAGCGATTAACTGAATTTCCCCGCCGCCGAGGGAAGATTTGTGAAAGTCCGAGGGCCGCAGGCCTGAGGACGTTTACAAATCTTCCCGAGGCAAAGGGGGAATTTAATCGCTAATTTCCCGAAAAGTCTTGGTATTAGTTTGTAATATTATGATCAAAGGATTTCTTTGTCTTCTAATTTTCCCTCATCAACATGCACGGGAAAATTAGAAGACAAAGGATAAATTTCCCTCTTGCATGAGCGATGAGGGAAATACGAGGTTTACATTCCCTCGGAGAACGAAAGAATCCGAGGCGATCATGGTATTACTATTAACCTTATTATATTTCGATTGTTTCAACACTGCCTACCCAGCATGCTACTTTTATTTCGCTATTTAGATGACTTATGTAGTATAATTAGCACAGTCAGTTTGGCAGAATTCATATATACAGTGAATCACAATATATAATGCATAAATGTTTCACCCTACACAATCGTATTTATATATTTAATTTGAGGTTGATGAAAGTAAAGCATTTCGTTTGTTTGTTGATTAAGCGTCGATTTTATTTTTTGTTTACTGTCATTAGTTTTGTTCTACATCCTTTTTTCACTCAGGTCGTGCGTGTGTGTGCATTTATTATTGTAAGACAAGAGAAAAAGTCTAGTAAACAGTTTTTTGTGAGCAACCACCCTGGTTTAAGGTGTAAACTAGCGTCCTTCGCAGTCGTCTTGTAGACTATTATTCCCGCCCACCAACGTCTGCTTTACGGAGCATAAAATTCCTTTCCTAAAAACCGACCAATCACAGCTAACTTCCCATATTTTGGAAAGCTGGCCTTTGACCTCCATAAACATATACGAGAAGTTTGGAATTAGGGCACTTAATGGCTACCATGCAAGCGAGAAGTTATCGCTCAGTTTGTAAATAAGAAGACCGATGTGTTTATAAACCTCCCTACTACACGCGTAAAAATCTCGCAAGTTGTTAAAGCATTGTTGCCTGAACAATGCTGTAACAACTTGTTGACATATGTGAACAACATTGATAAATGAACAACATTGTTCATCATTGTTTCAACAAGTTGTTACACCTTGATGAAACAACAACCGTTGTTCACGCATGTTGGAACAACCGAAGAACGTGTTGATACATGCATCAACCATGTTCACCATTGTTGTAACATTGTTGTTCATCGTTGTTATTTCGTCATGCTGTTACAACATGTTGTATCATGTGCGAACAACGTTGTTGGCTATAAAAAATGTGCTGTTGGACAACTTGTTCATGACTGTTGATTTATCCGTGAACAAGTTGTTCGAACCATAAGTGAACAACTTGTTGACAACTTGTTCACGGCGAGCAGCACAACATTGTTCACGGCGAGCAGCACAACATTGTTCACGCCTGTTGACAACCGTGAACAAGTTGTGCGTTTTTACGCGTGTACCAAGCACTGCCTTTGTAACTAATCCGATCGGCATTCTTAGGACAACTGTGACCGCACAGGAAACAATGGAAGCCTTCCTCGACAATTTTCTTCGGAGTTTCATTCATTCATACACGTAATGTTTTGGAACATTCGCCATATTTTATAATACTGGTAATGGCCATTAATTTTCGCGGGAAATTTGGGCAGGATCGCGTTATCAATTTCTAAGAGCGCTTATGATTGGTGTATTACGAGACAATGGGAAAAGGAATTTCATGCTCCGTAGAGCAGACGTTAGACGTTGGTGGGCGGGAATAAAAGCCCACAAGTCGTCTGCGAAGGTAGGCTGCACGCAGGCTACTGCGAAGGAGGCTAGGTGTAAACCAGTCAAGTTTTCTATTAGAAAAAGTCTCTTCGCGCGAAAAAAGTCGTCTAGTGGAAAACTTATTTTTATTCTTTCTTTTTGCAGGCCGATTTCAGCCGGACCCAGGCACAGGACCTCCGAGAACAAGCATGGTCATTCTATCAAGCCTATCAAGGCTCACCATGCCTACATGAAACATGAAAAAAGACAATCAAGTGGTATATACCGTTAATAAGCCCGTGCACCTTTTATTTCATAGAAATTGAGAGCGAATAATTTAATTGTTTGTACTAGTAACTAACATTATGGATTTATTCATTTTAATATGTTACAGTGAACTACTTAACAATGAGCGAGACGACTCCAGCCGGAGTGGTCAATGTTAAGAGTCCAAGTGGTTTAACAGCAGCCACTGGAGATGGAAGCACGGACGACACTTCAGCAATCCAGGCCATCTTCGACCACGTTGCTACTCTCTCGGAACGAAAGGTCTACTTTCCCCCCGGGGAATATCTGATCAGCGCTGACGTAGTCATTCCTCCGGGAGACGGATTTGAAATCGTTGGTTCGGAGGCCGGTATGAGCGTAATCAAGACTCGAGATTCTCTCGTTCAAAAGGTTACCATGGGCAACAAGGACAAAGTAGCGCAATCTAATATCGTCGTGAAGTTTTTGTTTTTCGACGGAGTTCGCGTTCAAATCGGGAAAAAGATTGCCGATAGATCCAACATCAAGGTATCTCATTGTGTTTTCTTCTCGCGGAAAGGGCCAGGTCCTGGGGCTAATATGAACGACGGCCAGCTCCGTTTTCAATTCATTAGTGACGGCGTCGCGCTGGACTACTCGGTTTTTCTGCGAGGCTCGAACTGTTTCGGCGTCGCCGCTGTGACGTTCCGAACTAAGGAGATCGGTGTGGAGAATAACATTTTTGGCATGGATTTGGGACAACTTGACTGGCTGGAAACCGAACTGGAGGACGATTACTGGAAAGATCTCAAGCCCAAACTTCACTTCTTGAAGACCCATTACACGCTTCCTGCTGACCAAGGCTATTTTCAGTCTTCCATCTACGTCCAATACGACCGGAACATGACAATAAACGACAACATATTCGACGGTAGCCCCAATTTTGTCCGCGAAGGAGACGTGGTTAAAAAAGACCACGTTATTTATTGCAAGGTACGTCTTTTAATAGATTGTTTGCAATCACGTGCCACTGATCGGGCGCCATTTTGGTTGATTTCCAGTAGATTTTTAAAACCCGCGCGAAAACAAACATGATGGTCAACGGTTTGTAAACAGCGTTTGCCAACCCAAAAAATCAACCAAGATGGCGGACGTGACATCACATGCAAACGATCTATATTTAAAAGTAATACACTTTATTATGTAATATATACAACATGAGCAGCAGTGTTTTATCAGATTTAACACGAGGCGATAGCCGACTGTTTTAAATATGATAAAACACGTACAGCATGCGAATGTTTTAAATAGCTTCAAAAACGACCCATTTGGTAAGTTCATTGGCGTAGTAAGTTTGAAAAATAACGTTGAAAATCAAAGCTAAAGTAAATGTAAATCAGGAGGTTTCTTTATCAGATATAAAACCACGGACATACTTCGTAGAATTAACTGGGGAAACTGGTGTTGACTTTGCGGAGGGAGGAAAACCCGGAGAACTCGGTGAAAAACCCTCGAGGGTCTCTAAATACCAACGTGAATATTAAGTAAATTAATATAATAAATAATGAAATGTCCATATAAATACCAAGACTTTTTTTAATCTTTTCACAACGAAATTAAGGGATTCAACGGCGTGAAATTCGTACAGAATTACGCAAGGGGATGGCCCAGTGATAGCTCTGGAGGAATCAAGGCACGAAATGGTCAAAACATAGTCATCGCTTGCAATTATGTCGACGATACAGGCATTCTGCTATACGGTCACAACGATCCGACGAAAGACTTTTACCCTGGTCTACAGAATGCTCTTGTTTACGGCAATCACATTGTCCAACGCACAGAGATCGGTCATCGTACCAGCGGCATCTCTTACTACGACCCGCACGGCGGTGGCGACGATGAGAACTTGGTCTATTCTGCGAATGTCTTCGAAATCACTGGATCCACCACTTCGCCACCTTCTGTCGACTGCATCTCTGTTGGTAATGGTCATCTGAGTGAACACCATATTTACAATGACAACGTCTATCAAGGTACGACCACGCCGGTTGGGATCACCGCCTCGGGGGGTCACCAGCCGTCGTTCGAATCTGGTTCCGTCGACAGCAATCTCGTGGCAGATTACGAGGGTTTGCGTGTGCCCGAGTACTCCATACCCGTCTACACGGCCACGCCCCCAAGTGATTAATGTGGAGGCGTATAGCATGATGGATTATTTATTTTCATTGCAATGTTCTTATGTATTATATACTCGTGAATAATTGCCCCGGCGGGCAAGCCAAGAGAGAGTTTGTAGACTTCCGTGAACAACATCATTGACCTCTTTTGCAGCCATGGGCAGGCAGTAAAGACCTACCTAATATGAACGAGGTTTCTGATTGGCCCTAAGTAACCAATCACATTGTCGATTATCAATTCGTTCGAATTCGTTCCCACGCTTCTTACTGATTGTCTAAACCAATCAGAAGCCTTCTTAGTATAGGTAGATGATGACCCTCTAGCGCGTCCGGGGCATACCCCCCCGGAAACTTTTTTAATTCTTGGGATCTCTGAAAGGGTATTTCATGCATTTTGAGGCCTGTGGCTTATTAAAATTTGAAATAAACATGCAACTAAATCTACTTTTTGCTAATATTGTAGATCCTCTTAGTATACTAAAGATCTCGCGGGGTTTTACAATTTATACGGTGAGGCCCTTTGATCTTAGCCAGCGTCGCAGCCCGACTTTCCACCCGGATCTCTCACTTTTCTCCGAGTGAGAATCAGGGTGGAAAGTCGGGCTGCGACGCAGGCTACTTGATTGGGGTAAATTGCCCCTGCCGATCCCCTGGAAACTCTGAAAGATTACCGGGAACTTGGTATACAGAACTGGACGCTCCGCGCATATTGGGGATAAGTGGGGACCACTTAGCGAAGAGGTTCCAGAGAAAAAAACATGGCTTCCTGCAAGTAGGTTTTGAGTTTTCCAAAAATTGACCAACTTTGTGGTTTCCGAATGGAGAAACAACTCGCAGAATATCGCGCCAGGAAAGCAAAGGAAGCTTCACAGCAGAAAGGGACGTTTTTAAAGTCATTATTTGCAAGTAAGGAGGTTGAACTTAGTTCAAAATCATCATCTTTGAGCCAGACAAGCACCAGTGGTTCAACTGAACATCTGTATCCTCGGTTAAGAATTTGCTTATGGATTGTATTGTGGCTTTTTTTGTGGGGTTTCTTCATACAGGTCGAGTTCGGCTCTGTGTTTTTTGTGCTATCCCTTCCGTTCTTTCTGTACATTAGCATGAAAAGTGGTACTCGAAGAGCTTGGGAACCAAGCGCTTATTCTGTTTTTAACGAGAACTGCGAGGCGATTGAAGGAACGTTATCGGGGGAACAGTTTGACAAAGAATTAAAGTTTGGAGCTGGCTCGGTCGGAAAATAAGTGATAATGTTATTAAGTTTCGGGAAATGACTTATGACAGACTTAAAGTGGTTTTCTGATGAAAATATTGTTGGCAATATAATCCTAAAGATGTTATGGTAGTTAGGTGTATTTGACCAAGATCTTTGGCGCAGAGCATTTACCTCAAAAAATTTGGCGCACGTTTTTGGTGCAGATTGACAAGCAGATAACTATGGTGCAGGGTTTTTTGGTGCAAGCTTTCTAGTTTTTTGGCGTGCAGAGAATTCTGAAATTCACCCTGCCAGTATCGTGCAAAGTTTCATTTCAAAATTTGTTGAAGAAAAGGTTATATGTATGAAGTTTTTATTTTGAAGTGCCACCATTAAAGTGGCCAAGCTTGAGAAGAATGTGTCGAGGAAGCTCATGACATCCTAAACTCAATAACAACAATGACCCTTTTGTTGACAACAACAATGATCTTTTGTTTTTGTTGAGTCTATGACATCATAAGTTCTCCTCAACTCATTCTTTTCAAACACAGCCAATTTAATGGCGGCGCTCCAAAACACAAATTTCGCACGTAAAACACAACTTTGTTTTTGAGAATGTTGAAATGAAACTTTGCACAATTACTAAGAACCATAATATCTTTAGGATTATGCAGAAACATTACCAACAATATTTTCATCAAAGAACCACTTTAATATTCTATTACTGCAAAGGTGGTTGCTAGGACAGTGGTCACGTGGTAAGATTTTGGGTAGAAATGGATGGGATGAACTCTGGAACCATTTTTAGAGATTACACCAATTGACTGTGCATGTCATAAAGCGGAAACTCCTGGCATGAGATTAGGGGTTGGTTGGGGTTTAAAGATGGGATCCCCAGTGCCCCCAGCTTGAGATTAGGGTGTGGTTGATTAGGGTTAACTTCAAGAAGTGAGATCTTTGGTAAAGGTCCTACAGAGTCATCTTATCTACTGCACTTTCCAGTTGAGTTTGGAACAGCTAAAGGTTTGCGGTTAAGTTTAGTCATTTGAAACTTGTAGTTGCAATGTAATACGAACGATGTTATCAAGGCATTACGTACTAGTGCCAGTGCCTTTGTTTTAATGCATTACCTTGCCCTTGGGAACCACTTGGCAATGCCTTGACAACATCATTTGTATTACATCACAACTACAAGTTTCAAACGATTAAACTTAAAGGTCAACTAAACCTTTTGAAGTTATATTTTCTTCTGAAAGGGTTATCATCTAACTTAGCAAAAGTAAAGAAAAATATGAATTTCGGGGTAAAGAAAATAATTTATCAGCGAAGCCTTCTTAGGTCCTCTTGAAGCATGACCACGTTTCTAGGAGAATGGGTACTCCTTTGTCTTTGACGTCATACCGGTAAAACCCACCAATCACCTTGTTGTTTGTTACCGGTATGGCGGTATGACATCACAAGGTACTAGTGCCAGTCTTTATTTCGACGCGGTCGTCGTTCATTACGAGATCAGCAAAAGGAGCAAAAACTCAAACTTAGACAGTCCATAAAAGTGGAACAGAGTGACTGGTTTCAATTATTTCTTCGGGTTTAGATTGAACTTTTCCGACTTTAACGGAAAATAGAATAACCTGGAAACGTATAGTTGCCCTTTAACAGCGAAACTTTAGCTGTTCCAAACTCAACTGGAAATCACAGTAACCTCTTCCAGATTTTTTAGCCTAAGTCCTTCACCTGAATCCCTGGCAGCCCAATTGTGTGCTGCATCAGCACAAGATCCACAAATACTTGAACTGAATTTTTTTATAACAAGCTGTAATAACTGTTGTACTACTGATAACAATACTAATACACCCAAATTAATATATATACATAAAGAAAAAGTATGTACCTAGAATGTTAAATTAAATTACAGTAGAGTACATGCTACCTGTAATAACTATAGGAGCTAAAAGTCAGGCAGCACAAGCAATGTATTTAAGGCATGAAAAATAAGCAAATAGCCACCTGCATGTATATAGTCAGCTGCCTGATGCAAACACAAGAGTGAGTTATTACTACAAGTGTGGGAAGCTGCTGGTTCTCATCTTTAACACCACATGCTGATGTCAGCCATTCCTACCTGAGCCGGCCCAAAACAGCCTAAGATTTTACTTGTCAGAGACAAGCCTCAGACATTCTAGGCAGCAATGGGTTAATCCAAAATACCCATAGTAGAAAAAAAATTGATAAAGTTTAATACTGATGTCATTACTCAATCAGGAGTAAAATTGATTGAAATGTTATCAGTAGGTAGATTTGTAATGTATTATGTACTAAAAATTTGTCCAATGATTTGTGTTTATAACATAAATAGTGCATTCATAAACCATGCATTTATTGAATTTATGTACCAGCTAGGGAGAGAAGGAAGGAAGGAAGGAAGGAAGGAGGGAGGGAGGAAGGAGGGAGGGAGGGAGGGGGGAAGGAAGGAAGGAAGGAGGGAAGGAAGGAGGGAGGGAGGAAGGAAGGTCCAACTGTCAATAATTCTGATTCAGGGAGGAGCTTGAAAATTTGGTTGTGGTCCTTCGCAAGTTGCAGTTTTATATACAGTACAATATTAGCATAGTATGTTTATGTTAGTGAAGGTACACTGTTGCTCATATTTCTAGCACTGTTTACAAGGGACACTAGCCGTTCATATGAAGAAACATCACTGACTGGTATACCAAGCGATGAAAGCTGAAACGGTAAGAGAACAGTAATTGTCAGTTGATGTTTTAGAATAAAAAATACAAATTAGGTTTGATGATGAATGATATGAAATTTTAGAATGCTATGATGTACTGGGTAGTCTGGGCTGTAACGTCACCTCATTTACGTTACATACCATACTAAAATATCTTCTAATAAATATTATATATTATATGACAAGCTACTTCCGGTGGAATTGCGTCACACATCACGTGCCGGTCCGTAATTTCCCGGTAATGGACCGGTTCGGATTACGGATTTGGTTAGCCATTTTTTTTCCTTCCTCCTTCCGCTTGGTCATTACCGGAAATATCAGACCTCCGGTCTTTTATGTACGAACCTCGGTCCGTACTGTCAAGACCTCGGTCTGATATTTTCCCGTAATGACCGCGCTCTCGGTTAATATTGTATAAATAACTTTTTTCATGGGTTCTTTTGACCCTGTGCATGTTGAAATATTGGTACTTTCGTTTTCCGGTCCGTACGCAAAACGATGCACGCTGATTGGTCCGAACCTGGTCCGAGCCTGTCCGAGCGGTCGGGATGCTACGAAAATGACCGATCGCTCAATGGGCTTTTTCTCGGACCCGCATAAAGTTTCGGCGGGAAAATTTCTGAGTTGATTTGAATACAAATAAAAGAAAACTAGGCATCTTTCTTCAGATATTCTGAACAATAAAATGTGTTGGAACATTACTGCTGTTTTTTTTATAAAGCTGCTTGCCTAAAAACACGAATGAAACGCAAACTGCTGTAAACAAGAAGCGACACGAAAAAGCTGACACTTAATAAACAGGTAAGATAAGGGAAAACTCCGAAGACGAAAACAGTACTGTATTTAAAGCTTAAAAATAAAATGAACCAATAGCCATATTAATTTCTTTATTAACCTCGTTTGGCTCGGTCTGTATGGTATGGGAAAGTATTTGCCTTTGGTTTTATCGCACAAAACTCGCTCCTTCGTCGCTCGGTCTGTCTGTACGAAAACCTCAAGCAAATCAGTACTTTCCCGTACAGACCTCACACTAGGTATAGCCGGTTTATTAGAAGACTAGAAGTCAATACTAGTTTACGCTTAAAGTGCTTATATCACTTGTGGGGTTTTAACGTATTTAAATAGAGCAGAAAAAAATCAGTTAATAAGTTATTTTGTCGTTTTTGATTTAGTCAAATAGTTCCTTGACATATTGGCTTCTGAACATGCCAATTCTCAAAAATTTCTGTCGTTCATTTTAACACCTTGGGGGCCTGGGACTCAGGAACGATTCAATCCAAAACAACAACGTTTCGGCTTATTGCTCCACAAAAACACATATATTTGACTGAAAAATCGAAATGTCGAGCTCACACCCGTTTTCCAGTACGCACGAGAGTTCAACTAAGAAAACAGTCGGCTTAGGTTCCTGAGTCCCAGGCCCCCGTGCTTAAAAATGAACGACGGAAATTTTTGGCGAAAAGCCGAAATTGGCATGTGTAAAGGCTTATATCTCAGAAACTATTAAAGTAAATCAAAAACGGCAAAATAACTTATTAACTAACTTTTTTTGCTCTATTCCAATACGTTAAAACCCCACAAGTGATATAAGCACTTTAACAGAACTCGTCATTGTGTATTCCTACTATATAAACTTTACAGAACTTTATGTTGTGAAACACACTCGAGAAATTTGAGAGTATTTTTTTTTGTAATTTTGTGATGACGTTTACTTTATTTGGGACCACTGCAGAATAAGAATCAAAGTCGGTATAACCACGATTATCGACCTTATTCAAAAATGGCCGCCGAATTAAAATTATTTTATGTGCATATAAATGATCCCTTATGGCCTCGTTTTAAAGTAAAAATTATCTTGAATTTCCTACATGAAAACGAGTTCATAGGGGATATAAAAGAATTTTAATTCGGCGCCCATTTTTGAATAATAAGGTCTATAACGTACGCCAACGCTCGCCATTTTAATGTAAATCGACTCTTTTACCTGTTTGCCGAACTCTTCAGTGTCCAAGGCAAATTGCAAGCGGATTTTATCATCGTCTGTCATTTTACCGCTATCTGCCCCCGTAGAGAGCGATGTGGCTTCACTCTTCTTGATTCTCTTTAATCTCAGAAGACTGTCCTCGGTTCTTTTAATAGACGTTAGGACATCGGACGTCACGTTATAAAATCTGCGCACGAATGAAAGTAAAGACTGTTAATTGATATCGTGGTTCTAGAGGGGGGGGGTCATGGAGAGCTGGCAACGCGCGAGAAATTGAAAACCACTGTATGCAGTCGATTGATCGTGCTCATCCAATCACAGGCGGCCCTCTAGGGCGAGCATACCGCAAAGCCGCAAATGGTGTAGAAAACTACCAGAATGAGATAGTAATACAACAAGGAACAACACTACACCATATCCAATATATTTACTATTGTATATAGACGAATAACACAAACGGGCCGCCTGTGATCCAATCAGAATCCTTGGTCATAATTTAACCCTAGGGATTGTTTCTGATGATTTTGATATTTCAATGTACCGTGCATGGGAATGGTGAAGACAGACATGACAGACAAGACAGACAGACAAGACAGACAGACAAGACAGACAGACAGACAAGACAGACAGACAAGACAGACAAGACAGACAAGACAGACAAGACAAGACAAGACAGACAAGACAGACAAGACAGACAAGACAGACAAGACAAGACAGACAAGACAGACAAGACAGACAAGACAGACAAGACAGACAAGACAGACAAGACAGACAAGACAGACAGACAAGACAGACAAGACAGACAAGACAGACAAGACAGACAAGACAGACAGACAAGACAGACAAGACAGACAAGACAGACAAGACAGACAAGACAGACAAGACAGACAAGACAGACAAGACAGACAAGACAGACAAGACAGACAAGACAAGACAAGACAGACAAGACAAGACAAGACAAGACAAGACAAGACAGACAGTCAGACAGACAAGACAGACAAGACAGACAAGACAGACAAGACAGACAAGACAGACAGACAGACAGACAAGACAGACAAGACAGACAAGACAGACAGACAAGACAGACAAGACAGACAGACAGACAGACAAGACAAGACAGACAGTCAGACAGACGGACGGGGGGGTAAATAGGGGATGAATGTACTTACTTAAACCAGCTAAAAATTACAAACCTCTCTGAAACACTTTCTGAGATGGCGATGGTCCATTCAAGTAGTTGCTCTTCACCAACAATGTTTGCATGGTCTAATTTGAAGGTTCGTACGGGCTCGAGTAGTGTATTGATGTATAACGAAGGTTTGACTGGCGCCTAACAAAGTAAAGACACGGAACAGCATCATCAATGAGCAACAAAAGAAACAGGTCTTTGAGAGAAGGAAAAATCAAATCGCACAAAAGGTCAGTGATGTGAAAACATCAGTATTTTTATATCAATTCTATATTGAGGCATGTCCACATGTCCACACGTATGAAAAGTTTGCCGTCCACACTATCGTTTTCGAATCGTTTTTGCCACATTAAAACGCCGAAACGACCCTGAACAAAGGCCGTGGGTGACTGGAACCCAGTTGACGTGGTCGTCGACACCCGTGACGTCAGCGTTTTCGTCGTCCACACTGGTGCAGGAAAACGGCGTCTTCGAGTGTCTCCACTCTGGAGAGCGTTTTCGCAACGCTCCGTTTTCGGTCACCGAAGACGCCGGATTAGTGTGGACGAAAGGCCTAACCGTGTGGACATATAGGGGACTAAAACCAACGTAATAGGTCAAAATACCAATACCAAAAGTCTGTTAATAATTAAAGTTACCGTTCCAGATGTGGAGAATTGAGTTCACTGGTCTAAAACTCTACCTCGTCATGGATGATCCCTTACTAGAGATGGAGACTAGATAGCTAGGCCCAGATCTACCGATAGGCTTACCAGGCTATAGCCTGTAGGCCCAAAATTTGGACGGCCCACTCTGTTAAAAAATGTGATTTCAGACCTTTCTATTTTGCTCAAAAGTTTCCTCAAAATGTGGGAAATGCTGTTTCAGAGACCCAAAAATTCAAAAAAATTCTGTGGGGGGGCATGTTCCCGGACCCCCCTAGAAATTTGGCGTCACACTTAGCCTGTAGGCCTAAAATTGGTAAATCCGGGCCTGACGATAGCCTCCTCCGCAGGCGTCTCTGCTCATGAGTAGCGCGGGGGTTGGGCCCCTAGCATCATTCACTACAAAATATTCCAAATTATTAGTATTCTTTACAGTATACCTCTCTATTGGTTCTTCTGTAAAGCCTTGGAATATTTTTTGCTCCGTCCAAATAGCTTGCACTTTGTGCACTGATATTATCGACAATGATTACTGACAGATGCGGTAGTTTCTCCTTGAGATCGCTGCATCTTTTGTTCACAAGTATACCTGGAGAAATGACAAAACAAATATTATATATTCATCCTTAGAATGCAAAGTTGGAAAAAGTATTCAACTTTCCTCCAGATGGGTTTTTAAGTTTAGATAACCTTCCTCAAAATATATAGCGAGAATTTTGTGTTTTGCAACGTTCATAAATACTGCGTGACTTTTACAGTACCTTGGTTTTCTAGATTTTCCCAGGTAAGCTTTGGCATACTACAATAGCTACTAATAACTGACCGCTGCTGACTGATAGCCTGCCAACTACCCCCGACTGCTGCGAAGATACAGGCATCACAGCAGACATCAGCGTACATGTCTCACACATGTAACTGCTGCCACTGCCAGTGCTGCATAGTTGTTGGTTAGCCAATGTTTTACTGCAAATCGCATTTCACACCTTGCTTGATCAATTGTAACTTTCTCAGATTACCGAATGTGTTGTTTCACGTGTTTTCACTTTAAACCTTCCTCACTAAAGTAAACCTTCCTCCGGGTGGTACCCGCATACCCACAGCTTTTTTCACAGACGGAAAAACGCAGTCTGTATCAGGTTAGCCAAATGTTGTTATCATATAAATACTAGAGGGGGCATCCTATCTTAATTTCAGTCAATCGCGGGTAACCAATTGAACGCCGCCATCTTCTATGTTTTGGAGGCAAACATTAGGCGCGTTGGTTGGCAAAGGCCTGGGTCTAGTACATTTGCCAACCAATTGACTGAAATATCATAGGTAATGGCCAATGCCCCTCTAGTATTTATATGATCTCTATGGTGTTTCCACAAAACTTATCTTGAATACTATTATCGCCATGCAAACTTTCAGAGAATTAAAAGGATCATTGTTCAAAGGGAATTCGTTATTGTTGTCAACAAAATGGTTCATTGTTTTTGAGTCCATGACGTCATAAGCTCCCCTCGCCTCACTCTTCTCAAACTCAGCCACTTTAATTGGGGCGCTTCGAAATTTCGAAATGAAACTTTCCACGATTGCAAACTATATCGTAGTATCTTTAGGATTATGTAAAAGCATTACCAACAATCTTTTCATCGGAGAAGTACTTCAATGTTATTTGAACACAACAGAACTGAAGTCGAGTAACAGCAGTGAGTGCCTCCTGCGCAAACTATGAAAAGGGTATGTACCTTTTAAATCCTCTTTTTCTTGTGGGCTAACTTCTGGCAGTTTTGGTAGGATAACTTCGGTCCATAATTGAGGAATCTACAAGTATTACACACATTGCCGATTAAATATCTTAAATATTATATTACACACATCGCCGATTAAAAAAAGCTTGTTCCCGCCTCTCGGTATATTTAAACGTTTCCAATTGGTCGTTTTGAACTAACCGAGTTTAAGACTGGTGACGAAGAAGGGGCAGTCTGATTATGTGGATAGTTCGAATGGACAAATCTCAACCAACAACAAGGGCATAAACACAATGTACTGTGAGTACTGTCTTTTTAAACTAACGCCAAAAACACTAGCGCTTGTACCGCGAGTTGAGTTGAATACTGGTAACAAGGTGAGGATCCCTAACTGAGACACCCTCCCCCCCCCCCCCCCCCCCCCCCCCCAAACACCCTTCAATAATGACCAAGTGCGAGGACCTAAAATACCTGTTTCAGAATATAAAGTACATCAGCCGTGAGGTAAACAAGTTGCGAAACAGTCGCGTGATTACCAGCGCTGGATTTTCCTCCGGAAACTTGACTTTCTTCCGTGGCAGTGGGATCCACAGTCGCCGCTTTGTTCGTTGTACTGTTTGCAGTGGATTTCTTGAAAAGGTTAAATTGAACAGATAATAAGTACGTTCACACGGTACCGGACGAATCCGAGACCGAATTTGTACGATTCAGCATTCCGTTTACATGGGACCCACGAAACCGGTCTAGTTTTTAACCAGCGCGGTCTCGAATTCGTCCGGTACCGTGTAAACGTAGTCTAAGCCAGTTCATAATTACGACTGCGCATCAAAATTATGCCTTTTGTGCGTCGGGATAAAACTTATTTCAATTCAAAACATTAGATTGGGGAATTCAGTGTAACGAATTCACATGTGTAAATAAAAAATACAAGTAAATCCCCTGCGCCCTCAGCCTGATTTATGTATATTGGAATAAGTTTTATCCGGACGCAGAATGCGTCATTTTGCGCACTTTTGAGTGAATATTTGAAAAGGCCAATTCAGAATCAGGACAATTCCAGGTCACGTGCACTGCTCTAAACCAATCAAAATTGAGGAAATGTTTTAGGTATACTAGCACTAAAAAAGAAACAAGGAACTATACCTCTTGTAGTTTTAACTCAGAAAGCCACTTGGATAGACGCGAAATAATCTGAAATACGAATACGGGAACATGAGGTTATTCATAAATCACTATAAATAGTATACAGTCAGGTTTCTCATAGGAGAATTTTACATTTTCACCGATAATTTGGCATTTGGAGCCTTATTTTGGAAAAAAACTTTTTTCGTCTCAGAATGGCGAGATACGCGTTTTTCTTGATTTGAATGTCCCAAAACTGCCAAAATGGGAAAGTTGAGGGAATCATTCCAAATGTGTTTTTTTGGTGTTTTATGGTCAAAAACATCATTTTCACCGATAATTTGGCATTTGGAGCCTTACTTCGGAAACAAACTTGTAAATAAAAGTCGTTCTAACGTTTCCGGCTATATACAGTCGAAGAATAGATTATAGTAACATGCACATTTATAAAAACGACTTATGATGGTTATATACTTATATGGACTCGTTTAACTTATACCTGTAACGTCAGCTTCCAAAAGCGGTGAGACAAGGCTGAAAGAAAAACGTTTTCATCCCAGCATCGCTCTAAGGAAAACCAACATTGTCTTGTGACATTCCCGTACAGAGGACCATCAGCTAAAAAGAATAAGGGTTTGCTCTTATAACTAAGTGTAACTAGTGGTGTGTACAACTAAGCAAAGTGCTGCGTAAGCAGTGAGTTTTGACTCTCTCCTCGGCAGAGGTTTCCGTGATGATTCTGAGGCTGAGGAAGAAACCACTGTCATCTGCGGAGGAGAGAGGCGTTTTGAATACAGTAAAAACCCGCTAACAACCTTGAAATTCAAAAACTTGCTTTTTCGAGATTTGGCGCTAAACTATGGAATGAGATACCGTGCTCTGTTAGAGAATTACCTAAAAATAAATTTAAACGGAAGATTCATCAAATACTACTTGATGTACTAAAAGAAGAGGATCAATATATTGAATCCCTATGATCATTAAAAAAATTAAGTATGTATGTCCATGTGTATGTATATACAAGCATATGTGACAATGTACACATGAATATATATGCGTATTGTTATGATTTATCTATAATACCTTTATTTGACAACTTTCTCTTTTCTTTCTCCTGCAAAAAGGTTTTCTTTTTCGTTTTTTTGATTAATTGTATTATTTGGACTGACCCTCCTAGATTAGCTAAAGCTATCTGTGGGCAAGTCTTATCTTATTATCTTATTATTTAATATTACTTATCTTACTATATATTATTTGTGTATTTCTAATAAAAGTCTAACAAGAACCTACATTTTACCAAATCAACCTGGGATAGGTTCTTATATTCTTATATATTCTTATATAAATAAATTCTTAATTTCAGCCTGAGGTTCTTAATAGTGGTGGGTTCTTGTTAGCGGGTTTTTACTGTAGAGCAAAGTGAAAAGGTGATAAACTGCTGAGATCAGTTTTGGTAAGGAAATACCAACGTTTCGAGCGGAGCCCTTCGTCAGAGTAAAATGTGGAAAAAACACTCGTAACGTTAGTATTTCGTTATCAAAACTAAGCAATATGGTATGTACAACTAGATTCGTAACTCGTGAGGGGGCTCTCCGGAAGAATATAAAGGGGATATTACATGGTTGCGAGAAGATATGGATTTTATGTTCGAGTGGCAAGGACAATATCTCACGAGTGAGCGCAGCGAACGAGTTAGATATTGCTCTTGCCACGAGAACATAAAATCCAATCTTTGAGCAGCCGTGTAATGCATGGACAATGAAATTATGCGTGATGTTGATAAACTGAGTTTAATGCAAAAACTACAACCGCTTGACCTAAAACTTTTAGAAAATACAAATGAAAAATACAACAGCTTCTTCATTTTACGTGAAAAACTGAATTAAGAGAAGTTACTGGCTCAAATTTACTTGATTCGAAACTTGTGGCGAAAGGCGTAAATTTTGACTTGTCGATATGTCACTCGCGAGCGTTACATACGAGAAATACGCTACTCGGTTCCCGGATGTAGTGAAATATGGATTCTACGAGTGTTTTAGTTGCTAGTAAAATACTCTTCTCATGCATATAATAAAAGACCATACAGTCATGTACCAGTAATTTCCAAACGGGGGGTCGTGGTCCCCCCGAGGGCATACAGGATTCCCGTGAGGGGGCGTGACCTAGCATGTAGACCAAATTTTTCTGAGCATAACTAATAAACAAAGCTAAACGTATACCATCTTCTTCAACTGAGCACGGTGGAAGCAAAGAACTTTCAAATTTGGCAGCAATTTCTTGAAATCTGTTTATGAAAATAAACCTAATGTTTACTATATAATTTTTTTTAAAAACCTCACAAAAGTATATATTTTAACGTTTGAGCATTGTTTGATATGATATGGTATGGTGTGGTGTCAACCTCGTACCCAGGGCCATTTGTAGGGAACTGGGCCAAGATGGCGAATAAAAACAAAATGGCGGGAACAAATGGCCCTGGTGGAGGCCAGGCTATCTCAGTCTCTGATTGGTCAAGAGCTTATTGCATAAATTAAATGGTTTGATTTTGTTGGGTTTTTTTAAAAATTGTATTTTGGCCTCGTCAGGTTGGTCTTGCACACGGTGCGGGAAATTATATTTTAAACCATGCAATAATTAGGTGTAATTAAGTATAATTACTGTTTAAAGGACTGAGTTCTAATTAAAAAAATACGCAATATACTGCGCATTTTGAGCTAGCCTGGTACCCTGGCCCAATCAAAGAATATGGGCCAGGTAACCACTAAAGACTTCTGCTTTCCTATTGGTTAAAATTTCGCGCGTTTTTAGTGGCTATGAGTGAAACTGCAATCGTCATAAGTGGATTTAGCCCTGATGACGCGAGAATGAGATTAGTGGTTACCTGGCCCTTATTTCTTTTGAAATTGGGCCAGGGTACCAGGCTAATTTTGAGCTAGCCTCCACCAGGGCCATTTGTTCCCGCCATTTTGTTTTTATTCGCCATCTTGGCCCAGTTCCCTACAAATGGCCCTGGGTACGAGGTTGGTGTGGTGTGGTGTGGTGTATGATGTGATGTGATATGGTATGTGGTGTGGTGTGGTATGGGGTGGTATGTGCCAGTGGTATGGTATATGTATGATATGATACGGTAGTATGATATGTAATGATATATGATATGATATATAATGTAATATGATGATGATATATGATATGATATGATATGGGAAACAAACCTTATTTGGAAATACACAGGCAAGCTCCACCTTGAAATGAATGAATCATACGATGGATGGTTTCTTAGTTGTCTGATATTTTCCTGAGAGCGACAGTGTTTTTCAAACTCTTGAACAAACTTCATTGTTATAATGTATTTCTGTATGAAAAGAAGATTTTCTGGCACAATTTATACAGTTGGAACATCTTTATCTAAAAGCACAGTTACACGAGTCAATTTCTTTTGAAACTTGCGCTTAACAATGCAACGGTGCTTTAACCCTTTCACGCATGGCTCGACCACGCTTTAAGGTCCCTATTGAATGGGGGGAAGGGGGGTATTATGAAGATAGGTCAATTTTTGCTTACGATTTTTGCCAGATAACGTAATTATGAACAAAAATCAACCATTTTACACGCGATTTTAGGTCCTTTGTCTATAGACTTACGTTATGAAAGGCGTCTGGATCACCCGGAGCAAATATCGACGTCAGATTGTTTTGAATTGCAGACGCAATCTCCGGCCAGACTGAATTCACGATAAAGTTATATCCCTTGATGCCTTCGGTATGGTCCCCAGTTGACCCATCATGCGAAGCTACTATCCCAACTTTGCCTGACGTCACGTCAATTAGCTTACTGCAGTAGTTAGGAATGAAGTCCAAGACGTTTTCATACAATCCTTCTAAGCCTTTGCTATTAGATATAAGAGCCTGTTCTGTTATGATCTAAAAGGAACGGAATGATAATCTAAGTGTTGCGTGAATTGGGTTAATTGCCCGTGTGAAATGGGTTGTGTGAAGGTTATGTGACTGGATTGAGCATGCGTGGTGAAGTATGTAATGTTATTTATTGGTAGGACAATGTTGGACACTTTTAACCAAAAATACGCCGTGAATATAATACTAGGATCTTGATTTAATATATCGCACATGACCGAGTAGAGTAGAGTAGAGTAGAGTAGAGTAGAGTAGAGTAGAGTAGAGTAGAGTAGAGTAGAGTAGAGTAGAGTAGAGTAGAGTAGAGTAGAGTAGAGTAGAGTAGAGTAGAGTAGAGGAGAGGAGAGGAGAGGAGAGTAGAGGCGAGTCGAGTCGAGTCGAATCGAGCCGAGCCGAGCCGAGCAGAGCAGAGTAGAGTAGAGTAGAGTAGAGTAGAGTCAGTAGAGTAGAGTGGAGTAGAATTGAGTGGAGTGAAATGGAGCAGAGTACAGTACAATATACATGGTACAGTTATCAACCCTACTTCCCTACTCTACTCCACTCCACTCCACTCTCTCCTCTAGTCTACTCTACTCTACTCTACTCTCCTCTAGTCTACTCTACTCTACTCTACTCTACTCTCCTCTCCTCTCCTCTCCTCTCCTCTCCTCTCCTCTCCTCTCCTCTCCTCTCCTCTCCTCTCCTCTCCTCTAACTCTAACTCTAACTCTAACTCTAACTCTAACTCTAACTCTAACTCTTACTCTACTCTACTCTACTCTACTCTACTCTACTCTACTCTACTCTACTCTACTCTACTCTACTCTACTCTACTCTACTCTACTCTACTCTACTCTACTCTACTCTACTCTACTCTACTCTACTCTACTCTACTCTACTCTACTAAAAACAGGAGTGCCCCTATTTGTCAGCATAGAATTGACAGCATTATAAGTGTATCCATGAATCTGAGAATAGTAAGATAAGTCTCTGCAAAAGCTTACCTTCATGTATGGTTTTACAGCAAATGTTCTGAACAAGTTCTCAGCATATGAAATTTTATCAATAATTGCATATGTCCGTAGACACTGGGTGAGTGTCTTGGTATCGCCAAGCTTTAATCCCTCTTGAAAAGATGTCTCCAAGTTTTTCTGTAGGGTGCTGGTGATCCCAGAAATACGCTATAACAAAAAGATGTTATTAAATGAGAAGGTATTACAGAACCATCCTCAGAGAAACATTTTTCATGTTTCTCTGAAGTCTATATATTGCAAGTTGTTTGATAGGTGCGTGTACCATATTTATTCCAATAGACGCCCTGGGCGTTTACTAAAAAATTGAGCTCTAAAGGGGGGCGTTTATTAGAGGGGGGTGTTTATTAGAGAAAGGTGTTTATTAGAGAGAGGCATTTATTTCAAATTTGATATTTCAATTATTAAAATAAAAAAATGTAGAAACAAAAAAATGTTTGCACAATTTACATGCAACAATGTAAAATTTACATGTAGAGCAGTCTTTACTCTGCAAAAAACCTCATCTTCTTAAAAGTTATTGTTAAAAAATAAATAAAGAGCTGGCATTGTATTTTCATTTTACATTTTGTGTTTACAGGTATATTTGGACGTTGCATTTGGGTGTGTGTTTATTGGAGGGTGTGTGTTTATTGGAGGGGTGTGTTTATTGGAGGGGGGGGGGGGAGTTTATTGGAAGGGGGCATTTATTAAATTTTTTATTGGTAGATGGGGATTGGTGATTAGAATAAATACGGTAATCAGACCTGCTTGATAATTTAACCTCATTAAATAATTGTTAAGAATCTTATTCCTAGGGCAAGGGGCTGGGGCAAGATGGTGGGTGAATTTAACATGGTAGGGGAGGATGCCCCCTACAAAATGATGCTGGGGTGAGGTGGAGTAACATTCTCTGAATGACAGACATAATACTTACAGATCTTATTTTCTCCACCAAAGGATGTCCTTGGCATTGTGTTACATAAAACTGAAGCTGATTAAAGTCACTGGCAACTCTTTCAATCAAGTGTCCTGCCTGGTCAGAGCTGGTTGTTAAAAAAAAAAGCATCACACAGGTAAATTGCAGTTTAGCTACCGTAGTAGCATATAGAAAATAGTGACCACGTCAAAAATATTTTTGATTTAAAACCAATCTTTAAGGCTGTGGTATAAAATTATATACAACTACATGTCATTATTTCTAAGTTATTCATATTATTTTCAAAATTTTTCTCTTCGAGATTATTGGAGACAACATACAACTAGTTTTTAAAATGACTGCTTTAAAAATTTTGGCATTTGGGCTATCAGTTTGAATTTATTTTTTGTTTGGCTTGGAGTAGCCCGGAAGGAACTGGATAGTGTATACTGTATGTAATCATGCAGTGACATTCATGCAATATATACATGTACCTCATAATAGCATGTGAGTAAAGTGCTTATAAATTACTGAATATGGATTCTATTTAATGTGTACAGTTGAATGCCAAAATATTATTTGATTTGACTTTTATTTGTTGTGATATTGTCAAAGGTTTGTATCTCCAAAATGGTAATGAGAATGACTTCTAGATGTAGGCATAATTTGCATACACAAATACACAATGTTCTGTTACACGAAAAATATTACCCAATTCACATGTTAATGGAATTTACTTGAATAGTATATTCTGTATTTTATCATTTTTTTCATTAAAATCTTCAAGCGGTTTATCATAAGAAAAGAAAAAAACACACACAAATGCCTATATAGACGTCATCATAACATTTTTGGAAATACAAACCTCAATATTACAACAAATAAAAGTTCAAGTCAGAAAATATTTTGGCATTCAACTATTCACTTTTATAGACACTTTAAGGTGAAATATTTTAACTACTTTTTAACTTTCTTTCACTATAAGGCATACCTTTCTTTTTCCATGTCTTTTTCACTATTCACAGCAGTTTTTAAGACTCTTTCTATTTTTTCCATACAATGAGTTATGTTGAGTAAATTTTGAGTAAACACCTATAACCAGACAAGAGAACAAACAATAGATTGTCAATATGATGGTTGGAGAATGACACATTTTCTACAATAATAAACACACAAACCTTTTTTTCTCTGAGTTCTGATCTTTGTTTGAGCTTGGTCTCAACTGATTTTATGGTTAAATCCAGGTCATTTTGAACAGACTAAAGAAGAATTGGTGACAATAGATACCGTAATAACATACAGTAACCAACATACAGTAACAATACAACAGCACCACTCTCACAAGGGAAATTAGAAGGTTTTCTTTGAATAGGGTGTTACTGTACATATATACCAGTACCATCCAGATACAAAGGCTGAGATCAGTGCTGCACTTGATACTTACAAGAATCTCTTCTCTTAGTTGTCCAAGTGGTATAGTAAGATTGTTAATAGCTTTATCCATTCCCACCTTAATAAGGGGGGAAAATTGAAGGTTACCATTATTGCTCTCCAAGTTACAGTACCATTGCATATACAGTGGAGGCTCACTATAACACAGTAGTTGGGGTCCTTAGTGGTGACCATATGTTCAGGGCCGCTTTATCCTATGGGCAAAAGGGGCAGCTGCCCTGGGCCCCGCGTGAGCAGGGGGGGCCCAGCCCCATGAGAGAAAAAAAGTTTATTAATTGCGAAACGACTCAAGGGATTTTTGAATTTTAGTATCTGTTACAATGTACATACTGAATATACTGTGACGATTAAAAAGTCTATTTAGATATATGCGCTGTGCAAACCTTCCTTCCCGACACACAAGATAGGAGATAGTGAAATTTGCTCTATTTCTCTCTCGAGAAAAGTCCTGGGAACTACACTTGGAGTCGGACTCGGAGACCGCCGGAAGTAAACTGGAAACATGGCGGCTTCAGTCACATTGAGAACTTTTAATATTTGGAGATGATGACATGTTATTCTGCCACCTTGGTAAAACTACCGAAGTTGTCTTGCTAGGTTTTAAACGATTTTTAACCCATTTTCCAAAAATCAGGGGCCCCATCAAATTTCTCTGCCCCAGGCCCCATAATCTGTTAATGCGGCCCTGCATATGTTATAGATGAAGCGTGTTATTGTCAACTACAACTCTACTCACATGAGTTCCAAGCCCAACAACAGGGTCATTCCCAAGCGGTCACCCATCCAAGTGCTAACCCCATCTAACTGGGCTTAATTTCTTGGTGAGAGGCAGTGTGCTAACAGCACACACCACCCGTGCTTCAGGATTGTGATTGCGTTTAACATAGTGGTTACATTATTTTGCATATCAAGGCAACAGTTTACACTTTGCTGTAGAATGTAGACTTACAGTGTACAACTGTACAGTGAAACTTTATGTAGTTTTTAAACACATACCAGATTCGTTGAGAGATTGACGAAATCAGCATAATCTTGGTTAATGAGCTCAATGAGAGCATTCTTTAACGATTTCAAGTAATCATCAAGGTCCTTTTTAAACACATTTAATGGAACAACCTTTTTACACTCAGCCACGAATTTATCGACTTGAAAGTCCTCCGACATAAAATCGCTTTTGTTGAAGCACGTTGACTGAGGCTCAACCAGGAGCTCCTTGTCACTGTCAGCCATCATCAAACGATAAAGAAAAGCTTGATTCCTTTTTAAGTCCTTCTCAATGGTAGCAAAGCAGTTGTATTATGATAAAATGTTGACGTGGTTGGGCCACCATATTGGAAAATGTTCGTGAACCATGTCGGAAGCCGACGTATTCCGACAAGAGTCGCTTGTTTCCGACCACTAGCAACCGGTATATTCAAAATTCTTTAAAATTTTCAAAAAGATCCTAACAGCTTTCATTTTGAGTTTTCCCGAATGGATATCCATGTAGTTTTTAACGAAGAACTTGATCGTGTTACATGTGCCACTCTTTTGGCAGAAACAATAAAGTATATGCTCTTCCATCGCTTCCAAACTCCTTTGCCATTCGACCAATTCAAGACCGAAGATGAGCGAGACAGAAGTACAGAAGCCGAATTATCAAGGAAGTCTCCCAAAAGTCGACCCGTTCCACCTATGGTGAAGAAAAAGCGACAAATTATCGCTGATATAGAAGAATTATTGCTCCGCCTAATGCAGCTTTTTCTTCAAGTCGATATCTTGGATGTTCTTTTGTTGTTTGGGGCAACGGTTGTCAACCCGAAAGAGATTTATTCAATACGCTTCCAAAACCTTAGGACAGCGACCGAAGCGGACAGATTAAAAGCTATTAGTCTAACAGGGAAGGAAAACGGTTTGGTTTCGCGGTCAAAATTTGTGGATAAATGTTGTAGGCAACTGGCTAGGACATTGTTCACAGATCCAAATCTAAACGAATGTGATGAGCTAAAATGTACTTCGATCAATTGCTTTGTGTTGGCACCAAGGGATTGCAACACAGACTGGTTCAAACCGAAGGCTTCGTTTAAAGTTCCAAAGAAAGGAAAGATTTATTTTATTGAAGTGAGTGAAAGCACAATTGATGAAACTGAAAGCAAAAGTACTGCTGCTGCCATGGGGGTAGGAGGGAACGTCGAGGAACACGGTGGTAACGAGGATAACATGTGGTTTCAGGCGCCTGTGGTTCTCAAGGGATACAAGGAAGCTTATAAGGCAACTGCGGGATCCAGTCTGTGGGGGGACGGTTAGGAGTAGATAGGAGTGTTTTAATAATTAAGGAGTGATACTGGTATTTTAATATTTTAAATGGAAATAAATAGCACTATATTAGCTAGCCAGTACCCTGGCCCAGTATAGAGTTCACTGCCCTGGCCCAATCAAAGAATATGGGCCATGTAACCACTAAAGACTTCTGCTTTCCTATTGGTGACATTGGTTAAAATTTTTGCGCATTTTTATTGGCTATGAGTAAAACTGCAATCATCATCAGGGGATTTAGCCCTGTTGATGCGAGAATGAAAAAATTACAGTGGTTTCGTGTATTTCTTTTGAAATTGGGCCAGGGTACAGGCTATATATTAGCCTCCTCTGCAGGCAACTCTCAGGGTTGGGACCACTGGGGGCTTGGGAGATCAACGAAAAACTAACCTCTGGGAACAAGATTGACTCAACCCCACTAACCCCAACCCCAAAAGTTGCCTGCAGAGGAGGCTAGCACTGTACATGTCTGCACTGTAATATTACCGTAACAAGAAATTTTCACCAAAAATATTTTTACAATGACATGGAATTTGGCACATAGTACACCATAAACCATCTAACTAAATTAAAAGGACAAAAAATTCTGGTGAATTAAAATAGCTTTATTTAATATTAATAAAAATAATTTACTACAAAACTAATTTATTTACAATATTAAGCAATGCAGAAATTGGCAACATACTTTTCACCAAAATGTTTTGGAAGTTCATTCTGAACTCGCTCAACTTCTCAAGTTCATTACACAGTACGCAGGTTTGTGTTGAACTATGCATTTGATTGAATATTTAGTTCCTAGTAACCAATCAAATGTGTAGTTCAAAACAAATTTCCCAATGAATTCCAGACATTTTGGTGAAAAGTATATTGCAAATGACTAACAACCAGTAAAAAATCATTTTTTGTGATGAACTGTGTGAGGGAAACGGCTGATGAAATTTTCCTTAAAGAAAAAAAAATGACATTGATTATTTGAGTAAATAAGACCCTGGAATTTACTACCTAAATCTATAACATCAAAAAACAGAACTTTTACAGAATTTAAGAATCACTATTTAACTACTATCTTTTAGCATTGCAAAATACTTTTAACATAAAAGATCCACGCACTTGGAAAAGTGTGTGTGTTAAATGTAATTCAGCCCGGAATCTTAAGAACATCCTACCATCGTGTTGTTATTAGACTGTGTACTGTGTCACCTATCCTTTATTGTTTATTTTGTACATTGTTTTGTTTAGATTTTGTAATTCGTAAAGTGTTTCTATCTGTTTCGGGGCCGCAGTAATTGGCATTAGCTGTTGCGGTTGCCAGCCTGTTGTCTCAATGTCTGTATTTATGTTTAAAAAACTCATTAATAATTCATGAGGAAAACACAAAAGAAATCAATACCGTAGCAGAGGTTGTAAATCGGATACAGAATCGTCCTGATTTACATAAACTTTAGCTTCGATTTTCTCGGCTAAAATAGAGTATATCGCTAAAATAGTTGGTGAACTTGATTACTTAGATGCATTTGTATTTTAAGAAAGATACAGCATTCGCAGCCGATCTGTATCTGATTTACAAGGCGAGCCGTAGTAAATCAGATACAGATCGGCTGCGAATGCTGTATCTATTACTTGTAATATGGCAATCCTGGCAAAGATGCAAAGTAAATAAATAAATAAATAAAAAAAACACTTAAAAGCATAACTCTGTTCACTCACCAAGTTTTTTGGCACTTGATTATTCAATGTTGGGAAAGGTTTGTTAGACTAGAAAAACAAGAAAATGAACTGAATTTGTCACATTAACGAAAGTTACATGTCCGCTGGGCCCTCTTATACAAAACTCTTAACGATAGTTTAGAAGCTCTATTGTCTTTCAACATGAAGCGTGGTCATGTTGAACTGACAATGGAGTTCCTTATATGGAAGTAAGTTCTATGGACACGTGACGATGAAGCAACTCACTAATTAAACCCGAGCGTTGCTATTGGATGACTGCTTCATTATACAGAAAATACAATACCGTGAAATTGCACAAATTTCCATAAACTTGAACAAAAACCTAGAACAACCACTTTGGACGAGTTTCCAAACCATGTACTGTGTATGTTCTATTAACTATGTTTAAACTTACTGTTGCATAATTAAACGGTAGTTACTGGCACAGTGGTTAGCGCACGTGCCTTTCAACTCTGTGATCCTTGGCTATGAGAAGAGTGCTTCCCGTTTGAGGGATGGCCCTTACTGGACCTCTAGGGAAAACAGTTTAGATATGACGAACATGGTTATCCAGTAATGGTGATATAAGACCCACGGTTGTATATGATAGTTTGGGACAACCAAGATAATACTTACAGTGTATGCAGTTCCTGTAATTGGATTTGTTAACCACGAGGAGCTGTTAACCGCAGGCGTTTTTAATCTTTCTGGTTCGTCGATCTTAAAACGAGAGAATAAACGGTTAACTAGTAACTTAGTTAACTTCGTGGGAAGCACGGGACGTGTGCTGTTAACGCGCAGATGAGGTTGAGTGCGCGGACGAGGTTGGTGTGCGGATGAGGTTACTGCGCGGACGACGTTGATGCGCGGACGAGGTATGTGTGCCTACGAGGTCGTTGGTGCGCGGACAATGTTAGTGCGCGGACAAGGTTAGTGCGCGGACGATTTAATTGTGGCTTTTAAAAATTTACCTTATATACTGGAAGAGCTCGGAATACTGCCGCAGGATCATGTACTCCAGATTGCCAACTGTCCAAATGGAAATTATAATGCTATAGAAAAACAGACGATGGATTTGGTGGAATAAGTCTAATAATATAAATATATGTAATAACAAGAGAGCATGAAGGTATGAGAGGGAATGTATATATAGACATAGTAATAGATCTGGGCTTAAGAGTCAGTTTTGAACGTAACTTAAAAACTAAAGTTACTTGCTGCATCATTCATCAGAACCTCTGTTGTATTTATCTTGCAATTATTCCATCGTGTTAACACTTTGAGGCCTGGACCTCTCCCTGTGCTGAATAAAATCGTCTGGCGTTAGCCAGAATAAACCATAAAAGACTCGTCGTCAGGCTTCAAAGTGTTAAAGAGATAGATTTTAACACTTTGAGGCCTGGACCTCTCCCCGTGCTGAATAAAATCGTCTTGCGTTAGCCAGAATAAACCTTAAAAGACTCGTCGTCAGGCTTCAAGTGTTAAACTTACCCGCGGTTTCGACAGAGAATTGAAAAATTTTTTATTGTCCGTACTCCTAGTTTCCTCTTTTGCCGAATAGCGGAACGGTGTCCATCTATAAAAGCAACAAATAAAATCATTCCAATGTATGTAAGAATGCAATGAAGGAATCATGGTGACGACATATGGGAGGGATAGGAGCTACCGTTTTGTTGGTTTTCACGTCAGTTTTGGTTCTTTCGCGCCCATTTACAGTGAACCCGTTCATGTACAATAAACCTTTTAGAAGAGAAACAGTACTGTCATTATGTCTCTTACCTTTCATCATCAAATGTCAAGGGACAGTCCACGGACTGGTTAGTCTTTGGTTTGTTTTTCACAGCTTTAGCAGTCTGTCTTGGCATTTTTTTCGGAACCTAATCCAGAAGAGAAGTGAGAAATGACTTTAAAACATTACTTGAAACCTATATACATGTATTGCAATAAAATATATTATATCAGTTATTCTGTAATGATATGGTGTGACGTGATTTTGCAACGTGAGGTGATGTGTGATGTCATGTGCTGTGATGTCATGTGACGTGATATCATGTGACGTAATGTGATGTGATGTCATCACGTCACGTGACATTACGTCACATGACATCACCTCACATGACGTCACATCATGTGACGTAATGTCATTTGACGTAATGTCATGTGACGTAATGTAATGTGACGTAGTTGGGTTTTTTTTGTAACTCGCTTATTTTATAAAGAAACTAATTTCCCCCTAAATATTATACTCACTTCACCAATGTCGTATGGCCGCAGCGGAGTAGAAGGAATTGACGTAGCATTTGGGATATGCCACAGTCTGGGTTGACCAAAGAACCCAATAAAATGACCAGTGTGTTGATGCCAGACCCTAAACGAGTTGACACAGCTCAAGCACATAATTCAAAGAATCTTATACATTACGTTGGAATTATTTATTTTGATCTAACTTTGCCTTTATTAGATTAATCAAAAAGGTGAGAGAAAACGTGCAGAAATGGACTGGACATGACCCAAATTACAAAAATAGGAAGACCACAAAATCTGAGGTCAAGGAAGGGATTTATTTAGTTGTTTTTAATTTGTTTTAGTTGTTTTTATTTGCCAACGGGATTTTTACACTAAAGTACTAATGTTTTCATACTGGATTAAAGAAATACCAAATGGTTTTCCGTGTTTGGATACTCTGATCCAAACACGCGGGAAATTGCGAGACTGGAGAAAAGCGTAACAAAACACGAGCCGTAGGCGAGTGTTTCGAAAGTCGAGCAATTTCCCAAGTGTTTGGATAAGAGTCTCCAAACACGGAAAAAAACATTTGGTATTTCTTTTATAAAATAATTACAAGTGAATATGATATACTGTCCGACATTTTCAAAAAATCGTTTTGGCGGGAATTTTCCGTGTTTGGATACTCTGATCCAAACACGGCAATTGACCAATCAGGGCTCGCGTAGTATATATGTTATTTTATAAAACCCTGTCAGTCATATCTAAACTGTCCAGTAAGGTCTATCCCTTGTTGGTCTAGTATTACTATAGGAGCACCTGTGGTACTTGGTAGACTCAAACTGGAAGTACTCTTCTCGCATGCGGCCAAGCAGGGATTGAACTCGGGTCACGGAGTTAAAAGGCGCGTGCGCTAACCAATGTGCTACCAACACCCTTCTTTATAGTTATATTTTGGCTAACGCCAGGCGATTTTATTCAGGAGAGGGAGAGCGCTTGTAAGCCAAACTACCAAAGCGTTAAACTAATTTAAAAATATAGTTTTCATACCTCACAGATGAATCGATGGAAGCTGTTATGAGAACATCACATCCTTTCACTTGCTCTAAAGCCACAATTTTACTAAGATGCGCTCTCCAGTAAAGGAGTTGATGAACAGTCTTCTGGAGTATGGAAAAGAATGAAATATAAGTACCATTCGTGATTCCAAGTTCATCGTAAAACTACCAGAACACTTTAGATAACCTTTATTGAAACACGATTAAACTTGAAGCACAGAAGAGAACCAACGACTCTACACACACGAATCCCAAGCTCGGACTGGCGGTCACCCATACAAGTACTAACTCCATTTAACCCTTTGAGGCCTGGACCTCTCCCTGTGCTCAATAAAATCGTCTGGCGTTAGCCAGATAAAATCCTAAAGACTGTTCTTCATGCTTCAAAGGGTTAAAGAGATATATTCTGCTTACTTCGCTATCATTTGTGTCGCCATTCTCGCCATTGGACAATCGTTCAACAAAGTTTTCAATGTCCCACACCATGACGTACCCTCCTAAAAAACACAAATCAGTTTATTAATAGCAATTTTTTACAAAACAACGCCCAGCCTCTAAAATATACACCCATTCTACTTACTAACGTCTGCACCAATTAATAAGTTAGAATTGCTTTGAAATGATAGGACAGAAACCGATGAGGACCGTTGGTTGACAGTCATTCTGACCTCGGTGAATAAAGATCCCTGAAAAATAGTGATTTTCTTTGTATAAACAAACAGACAGTGAGATAAAAAAATAGTGAGATGAAAGAACTAAAGCAAACTTTAAACTACTGTAAACTAGACTTGCGATTTTCTATGTATAAACAAACAGTCAGTCAGTCAGACAGACAGACAGACAGACAGACAGACAGACAGACAGACAGACAGACAGACAGACAGACAGACAGACAGACAGACAGACAGACAGACAGACAGACAGACAGACAGGCAGGCAGGCAGACAGGCAGGCAGGCAGGCAGACAGACAGACAGACAGACAGACAGACAGACAGACAGACAGACAGATGGACAGACAGATGGACAGACAGACAGACAGACAGATGGACAGACGGACAGACAGACAGACGCACGGACAGACGGACGGACAGACAGCCAGACAGACATGCAGACAGACAGACAGACAGACGGACAGACAGACAGACAGACAGAGACAGACAGACAGACAGACAGACAGACAGACAGACAGACAGACAGACAGACAGACAGACAGATGGACAGATGGACAGACGGACAGACGGACAGACAGACAGACGCACGGACGGACGGACAGACAGGCAGACAGACAGACAGACAGACAGATGCGTTCAGACATCTGAACCAACTTTTCCGATCCGAAAAAGGGTTGACCCCAAACTGAAGACTGTGGCGAAACATACCTCAAAATTCCAAAACCTAATATATCCATCATGGTGAGCCGAAACTACTCCAAGATGATTAAGGCCCTCGACAAACTCTGTTTTACTACTATCAGTATTGTTAGCTGGATCTTCTGATGTTTCGACGACGTTAACTTCTGTTTGTTCTTCGCTTGAAGATGTTTCGTCTGCATCTGAACCAATGTTATCATTATTAAAAGGGTTTTTCCCGATTTCCTCTGCAGTCAAATTTCCTTCGTCTTGTGTTTTTTCGTAGAAATCCTCTTTGTCTGCGCCAGTCTTGTCTCCTTCGGGGTCTACACTAATTACTTGTTTGTTCTCATTGGAATTGCTGTCATTGTTATTCGCTTCATTGCTGTCTCCTTCCAGTGTTTCTAATATACTGTCAGAGAGGTAAAGTCAGAACACGGCTTTTGGGCATTGGCTAGAGGCATGGAATTCCAATAGCAAATTACTCGATTTAATTACCTTGTCATTTCATGCTTAGGGTTGATATTCTGACATTGAACGAATTTGCACGAATGAACTAACTTGTAATCTGAATCATGAACGTGTCTTGAAACTCTTCTGCTATTTGCACCTCTCGACTCTCGTCGTTCCAACCTACAAGTGTAGACACCAAAAAAGGATAATATTGAAGTATATTATACAGATCAAAATGTTCAATCAGGAATGATGATAATGATGATAATTATGATGATTATGGTGATGATGGTGATGATAATCATGATGATTATGATGATGATAATCATGATTATGATGATGATAATCATGATTATGATGATTATGATCATGATGATTATGATAATGATGATTATGATAATGATGATAATCATGATGATGGTGATGATGATGATTATGATGATGGTGATCATCATCATGATGATTATGATATAATCATGGTGATTATGATGATGATGATAATCATGATGATTATGATGATTGTGATGATGATAATCATGATGATTATGATGATGATGATCAATTAGACCTTCAAGAGACTTCCAGTACCTTTGGATCACTTTTTGTTCCTCAATGTCCCATATTATCACAATTCCGCTGGTAGTGCCAGCAACCAGCAAACGAGGACCCAAATAATCCAGACACGTTACTTGGCACGAAGAAAGTAAATTCACTGCCTAGGACAAGCGATTAATCATATATAGTGAATGGAACTTATGCAAGTTTGGGCTATAGGTCTGTTCGTTTTTAGGTGTGTATATACTACCACAAACACTGCCACCATCACCATACCACCATCACCACTACTACTACCATTACCACCACCACCACTACTACCACAACAACCACTACCACCACCACTACTACCATTACCACCATCACCACCACCACTACCACAACAACCACTGCCACCATCACCATACCACCACTACCACCACCACTACCATCACCACCGCTACTACCACCACCACTACCATCACTACCATCACCACCACTACTACCACCACCACTACTACCACCACCACTATCACCACTACCACCACCACCACCACTACTACCACAACCACCACTGCCACCATCACCACCACCACCACTACTACCACCACCACTACTACCACAACAACCACTGCCACCATCATACCACCACTATCATACTGCAGTTGTAATTGACTAGCTTTTCTTATACAACAGAAAAGGAGTGTCATTGATGCTACATTGTTTCTATTGCTTCCAAGGCCACAGCAACTGTTACTGCCATTGCTTTTACAGAAGTAGAAACACAATGTAATTTACAGCTTAATTTACAGACACATTTAAAGCTTTAAGAAAGACTTCAATACAAACCACTTCATTTTCAACATCAGTCTGCTCCATAGTTTCACCAATTGGTGGTAAAGGAGGCTTCGTTGGGAAAACACTGCTATCTACAAGAAAAAACGAAGTCTAAATTCAATGGCGACAATAACTCATTATATGTCTGTCGTATCCAACGACCCTTGAAGGATTCTAGATTTCTAAGAATTTTGTCAGGTCAATGTTATTTTCATGGCTTCCACATGTGCATAAATTAATAATTGATTAAATAAATTACGAGTTGCAAGTCTCTGAAGTCTAACTCTTTCATCAACAGCTTTATTAAGGGTCTGTTTATATGGAGCCGAGTTACTCGGTCAACCGAGTTACCCGGTTTGCCGGGATAAACTTTACATTCTGTTTATATGAAAGCGAGTTACCTGGCAAGTTGTAATATCTGAGATGATTGGCATCAACGAAAGTGACATGAAGTAACGAATATAGAAAATTCATCCCGCTATGCCGAGTTGCCCGGGGAAAAGTGTTTATATGTGGAAATGTTTATTCCGCTTTGCCAAGATCCCAGCTGCCAGTGCCGAGTTCTCGCCAAGGCGAGTTACCCGTCTGACTCATATAAACACTGTGGTGGGAAAAACAGTGTTTGTTCTACCGACCGGGAACTCGCCATGTACCGAGGAACTCGGCTGGCCCGGCAACTCGCCTCAATATAAACAGGCCCTTAGTGTGCTTACCAGCACAAGCAATCTCTTTGGACAACATAGGATAATGGTACTCGTCAGATAAGCTAACCAACTGCACCAGAACATCCGAGGTTACACAATCCTAAAAAAAACAACAACAAGAAAATAAATTTTTGCCCTAGCTTCACAACTGGCTCAGTAATATAACTAGAGTATCAGTTTCGCGTTGTTAAACAAAGGGTATTGGCAACAAAAATTAAGTTTGTCTAATTTGAAAGAACTCATAAAATTGTAATAGAAGATCCTTTACAACTTTTTCGTATCTTTCTGCGTTTTCAAGATATTTCAATTTGTTTGATATGTAAATGAGATGGTCTCTGACGTCAGGTGTGGGGTAAAATATTTTCATATAGAGCAAAATCACTTACAAAGCTAACATGAAATGTTCAGCGTCGCAAGCAGTTTTTATGTGCACAGTTTCAAATGATTTCGATGAACAAACTTAGAGATATAACTGGTTTTGCTACATGTGAAAATATTTTACCCCACACCTGACGTCAGAGACCATCTCATTTACATATTAAACAAATTGAAATATCTTGAAAACGAAGAGAGATACGAAAAAGTTGTAAAGGATGTTCTATTACAATTTTATGAGTTCTTTCAAATTAGACAAACTTAATTTTTGTTGCCAATACACTTTAAACAAATAAGTTCAGCTTGATAAGTTCAGCTTGAACGGTTTGGGAAGATTGCCACTTGTCGATTCGTGCCACCGTTGCATTCACACTTGTAAATTTTTGATCCCATATAAAAAAGTGCAATGTTTCAATGACACAACTGGGTGACACCGTGTGTTACATCAGTCGATTTATCTTATAACGCCGTTACGAGAGAAAAAGGAGACGACCGAAATTGGTGTGTATAACCGTGGTTTATGAAAACCCCTGGAACGCACCTCAAAAACACGAATCGTATGTCCCCAACTAGACACCAAAAGGCACTGTTTGTCGCCCAACATGAAATAGATAAGGCCAGTTATGGTGGAATCCTTTAGGTCGTCTTTCGATGAATGCTGGTAGTACTTGTGTAATTGCCCACTTCCAAAGTCCCAAACTTTAATGGAACCTGAAGGAAAATGTTTTAGCCTTTGAGGTTAAAAATTCTTGAAGCGGTATGGGAACAATGGTCCTAAATGCTACAGTCAACTGCAAGCAAGACTAGTCACCAACATCATCACCACCACCACTACCAACACTACCATCATCATCTTCACCATTCATCATCATCACCACCACCATTATTATTTATCACTACCATCATCACCATCACGAGGTCACCACCATCATCATCATCATCATCATCACATCATCATCACCACTACCACCACCATCATCATCATCACACCACCACCATTATTATTATTTATCACTACAATCATCACCATCATGAGGTCACCACCACCATCATCATCATCATCACATCATCATCACCACTACCACCACCACCATCATCATCACACCAACACCATTATTATTTATCACTACCATCATCATCATCACCATCACGAGTCCACCACCATCATCATCATCACTACCACCACCACCACCATCACACCACCACCATTATTATTTATCCCTACCACCATCATCACCATCACGAGTCCTCCACCACCACCACCATCATCATCATCATCATCATAGTCGATAGATTGGTAATGAGATAAAGGTTTCGTACCGTCATAAGCACCAGTTACCAATCTGTATCCTGTTGTGTTCACATTCACTGCAGTAATTTCATGGCCTGGTCCATGGGGTTCACTTATTTGATAAACCAGCTGACCCGTCTCCATTTCCCATAGCTAAGTAGATCAATGAAAATTAAAGATATAATGCAGTATGAGTGTGGACGTGGCATTTTGAACAAAGGAAGAAAGAACAAATCAAGCAATGCATCAGCCAATAAACAATAACTACAAAGCTAAGGCTTGCACCAATAAACCAAAAGAACCAGTCGGCGAGCCAGCTAGTCAACCAACTAGCTAACCAACCAACCAACATACCAACCCAAAAACAACTAGTCAACCACCTGACAACCAAACTATCTACATACCAACCAACCAATCTACCGACCAACCAGTCAACCAACCAACCAACCCCCAATGCTTTTCTTGATCTTACCTTCAAAACTGGTTCCAAACAAATGCTGACCACTTGGTTCATTTGGCTGTTGTACAGAACCTGAGACACTGCTCTGTCGTGTGTGTGAGGCAACTGAAGAGAATCTTGTATGGCTCTTGTCAATGGCCACATCTCAATCGTACTAGAACCTAAAAATTAAAAAAGCCACTTTAATTTAAGCGATAGACAAAGCAATACAATACAATACAATACAATACAATACAATACAATACAATACAATACAATACAATACAATACAATACAATGCAATGCAATGCAATGCAATGCAATGCAATACAGTACAATGCAGGCAGACTGTGCAGTGCAATGCAGTGCAGTGCAATACAGTGCAGTGCAGTGCAGTGCAATACAGTACAATACATTACAGTACAGTACAGTAGTGTAGTGTACAGTACATTACAGTACAGCACAATACAATGCCATGACACTTTTGCAATAATTCACCTGTAATTAGTCTGTCTCTCTTTGGATCATAAAACATAGCACTTATTCTCTTTTCACTTGGGCTTGTGTCACTACTAGTAAAGACCTAAACGTTAAAAAAGAAGATAAGCCAGGCGCATACGCACCGCTTATTTAACCCATGATACGATATTAATTGTGAGAAAAATTATCGCGATAATTTGAATAAACGTACCTGCAAACACGTAAGAGTTTGGATATCCCATATTCTAAAAACCTATAAAAGTGAATAAACAATAATGCTTACATCAAATACGATACTGATACTCTACTCTACCCTACTCCACTCCACTCCACTCCACTCCACTCCACTCCACTCCACTCCACTCCACTCCACTCTACTCTACTCTACTCTACTCTACTCTACTCTACTCTACTCTACTCTACTCTACTCTACTCTACTAAAATAATTTTCAAGTTTTTGTTTTCCTGTTTAAAATTACAGAATCATTCAAGAAAAATGTCTCGTCACGATGGCGGATCTTTTAAAAAAGAGTTACAGGCAAGTTCTTACGACATTCAGTTGTTGTTTGTTTTTGGTAAAATGATTTCTTCAGTGTCCTAATCATTATCGTTGGCATTATTACTATCACTATCATGCACCACCATCGTTGTCATCATCGTTATCGCCATTCGCCACTATTACTACCACCACTCACCAGCAGCAGCAACACCATCGTCGTCATCACCACCACCATCGTCATCATCACCACCATCGTCATCGTCATCACCACCATCGTCATTGTCATCGTCATTGGCCACTATTACTACCACCACTCACCAGCAGCAGCAACGCCACCACCACCGGCAATCACCACCACCACCATCATCGTCTTCATCATCACCACCATCGTCGTCGTCATCATCACCACCATCGTCGTCATCGCCATTGGCGACCATTACTACCACCACTCACCAGCACCACCACCACCACCATCATCGTCGTCGTCATCACCACCACTATCGCCGTCATCATCACGACCACCATAACAACCACCATTGCGAGCACTATCAGCGCTATTGCCACCACCATCACCATTATCATCATCTACCAAGAAAATTGGTGAGGATAAACGCAACAGGGTGAAATCTGGGAGCTAGCTGTTGGATACGTTAATCAGTTTGTTTAAGTATATTTCTACAAAACCGGTGATTGAATATTCTTTTTCATGACCTTACCCTGGCTGTTGATAAGCTTATTAAATGCTGGTCATTTTCATTGACAGTTAGCTCAGATATTGTAAACAGATGACCAATCAACTTGCCTATTGTAAGGAAAAAGAGAATAAATACTATCAGGGACGTAGCCAGGGGGGAGCCCTAACTACAAAACTGATGCAATATGAATTGTGTCAGGCAATAAACTGTAAATAGTGTATTCAATCTACTGAGTGTATGCATTTTGAGTATCTATGTGACGTTTGCGTGTTTTGAGTATTTTATATAACGTTTTTTAACCTTTAGAGTTTGTAAAATCTTCCTCCAAAATCCAGGAAATGGCATTTCAGCGACTCTCGATTTCAAAATTTCCCGGACCCCCCTAAAAATGTATTCTGATTTCGCCCCCCGCCCCCATATCATTTTTGCATAAACCTAAATCAGTATATAAACCTTCCTTGTATAAACAATAATATTTTAATAGCATGAATTCATAGAAATACTTAAGATGACTTTGCAGTCATTGGTTTTTAAGTGAAGCACAGGCTGCACCAATTGGTGCCTCTCGCATTGCGATTGTGTTGACAGAAATACAGCCTATTCTTTAGTGGGGGGGGGGGGCGGGGCGATTGACGGGGGGCCTCCTGAGGTTGCGTTACGCCACTGCCCCCCCTTTCAAAATCCTGCCTACGTCCCTGAATACTATCATAAAAAGTCAGGAAAATTAAGATGCATGGTAGATTAAAAAATATCCCAGCAACATTCTGCAAATACTGCTCCTTGTACAGTGGAGAAAAAAAGCTAGTTTACTCACCCGTTGGTCTGGTAAATATAAGTGGATGCCACATACGAATGATTTTATCAGCACCTACCAATAAATACATATTTAAAGTGCCTTTAAACTCAAATAATATACTACCGATATGGATTCTATGTAACGTGAATGCCAAAATATTTTCTGACTTGAACTTTTATTTGTTGTTATATTGAGGTTTGTATTTCCAAAATGGTAATGAAGATGACGTCAGTGTAGGCATTTGTGTGGGTTTTTTTCTTTTCTTATGATAAGGGATTAGCTTATGGTAAGGCCTAGGGCTTAGCTGGGATCCGTGGTCTGAACTGTGTCGTATGGCGGCTGCTTAAAGCGCCTTTGATATGCCTCGACACGGCCACATTGAAAAATCCTTACGTCGGAGTAATTTGACTGTAAAGATACACGTTTGATGTATTCTAATTAAAGACCTTTAAACCGCTTGAGATACCAGCTATCCACTGAAACCTTAATTTAAAGTACCACCAAACATTGGTGGACCAATCATGTGGTTATGTCAGTCACCTGCAGTTGCAATGACGTTCGCTCTTGCGCAGTAATCAAAACAATTCACTCCTTTGGCAATGGAAATTTCCCGTAACGGACTATAATTCAAGACAAACACAAGAAACACTTCAGTGAGACATAGATAAAACAAAAGAACCGCAAACAAAAAAATATTAAGCGCTCTTACTGCCCATCAAGAAGTTTATCCAGATCCCCAAGCACAAACGAAGTCACCGAACATTGCGAACATGAACCGAAGAGCTGTAGTTGAGGGAAATATTTAACCTATACAGTAGTGTATGATTAAAGATTAGTATAATTTCAAAGACGAAACACGGTAAAGCAATGCAAGCAAGGTTCTCGTTATATGAATTATTCTTCACAAATTGCCTGATTGATTTATTGGTTAATCGATTGGTTGGTGGATTGATTGACTGGTTGATTGATGGGTTGGTTAGTTGATGGGTTGGTTAGTTGAGTGGTTGGTTGAATGGTTAGTTGGCTGGTTGAATGGTCAGTTGGTTGGTTGGTTGGTTGAATGGTTAGTTGGTCGGTTGGTTGAGTGGTCAGTTGACTGGTTGAATGGTCAGTTGGTTGGTTGAATGGTCAGTTGGCTGGTTGAATGGTCAGTTGGCTGGTTGAGTGGTCAATTGGCTGGTTGAGTGGTCAGTTGGCTGGTTGAATGGTCAGTTGGTTGGTTGAATGGTCAGTTGGCTGGTTGAGTGGTCAGTTGGTTGGTTGAATGGTCAGTTGGCTGGTTGAGTGGTCAGTTGGCTGGTTGAATGGTCAGTTGGCTGGTTGAATGGTCAGTTGGTTGGTTGAATGGTTAGTTGGTTGGCTGGTCAGTTGGTTGCTTGAATGGTGACAGTTGGCTGGTTGAATGGGTCAGTTGGCTGGTTGAATGGTTAGTTGGTCGGTTGGCTGGTCAGTTGGTTGGTTGATTTATTATAACATTACCTACCTTGACAACCCAGTCGTTGTGGACTTTTCTTTTTATAATTTCACTAAATTCCAAGATACGATGAAATTAATAATTTATACAATGAGTTGTGAAACTCAAGACCTGTGCATGCACTGCATGATATAAGCAATGACATTATTGGTTACAACTTACTATCCAATTTTTCTACCCATGCCCCCTGACTCATCAGTATAGTTTTAAATAGTTTATTTGTTACTCACTTGCTGAGTTTAGCAGGATCAATAATCATTGCTTGTGAGTCGTTTTGTGTGTTGGCATTTTTCATGTGCAAATCTTTGGAAGAGAGTCTCAGTATGTTGATATGTCCTATTGGTATCAAGAATATGCAGCACTTGAAGTTAAAATTTTGGGTGGTCAGCACCTAACTGATATGAACAGGTTTCTGATTCACTCTACTCTACTCTTCTACTCTACTCTACGGCTACTCTACTCTACGGCTACTCTACTCTACTCTATACGACTACTCTACTCTACTCTCTACGGCTACTCTACTCTACTCTACTCTACTCTACTCTACTCTACTCTACTCTACTCTACTCTACTCTACTCTACTCTACTCTACTCTACTCTACGGCTACTCTACGGCTACTCTACGGCTACTCTACGGCTACTCTACGGCTACTCTACTCTACGGCTACTCTACTCTACTCTACTCCACTCCACTCCACTCCACGGCTACTCTACGGCTACTCTACGGCTACTCCACTCCACTCCACTCCACTCCACTCCACTCCACTCCACTCCACTCCACTCCACTCCACTCTAATCTACTCTACTCTACAGTAAAATACTTTTCAAGTTTTTGTTTTCCTGTTTAAAGGACATTGGCAATAAAAATTAAGTTTGTCTAATTTGAAAGAACTCGTAAAATTGTAATAGAAGATCTTTTGCAACTTTGTTGTACCTTTCTTCGTTTTCAAGATATTCCAGTTTGTTTGATATGTAAATTAGATGGTCTCTGACGTCAGGAGCAGGCAGGGTACAGTATTTTCACACCCAGCAAAATGAATTATATCTCCAAGTTTGTTTAACGAAATAACTTAAAACTGTGCACATAAAAACGCCTTGTGACACTAAACATTTTATGTTGAGCAATCATAAAGGTGTAAGTGATTTTGTAATGTATGAAAGTACTTTACCCTGCTCCTGACGTCTGCTCACGTAACTGATATAACAGGTTTCTGATTCGCTATAAGTAAGCAATCAAATTGTCATTTACTGGTAGCAATTCATTGCCATTTACCTTGGTCATCTCCAAACAGAATGCAATCATCTGGCATACCATTCAGCTTCCATGGTACATATGTCATACAGTGAAGAGTTTGCTCTAAAGGTTTGATATGAACAATGTTCTGGAAAAACAATATATAGATTCAAAAACATGAAGTGCAATAAAGAAATAAGAACAAGGATTGCAATGGAAAGAACTGTCAGCCTTTGCAGAGAACAGACTTCTCCTAACACGAGAATTAAACAGAGAATTGAAAAAGAGAATCATCAAAACGTTAATCTGGAGCGTAGTCTTTTGTATGGGAGTGAAACATGGATATAATCAGAAAACAAGATAGAAAAAGGCTTGAAGCATTTGAAATGTGGATTTGGAGGTGTATGGAGAAGATCAGCTGGAAAGATGGGGTCACAAATGATGAAGTTCTAAGAAAAGTAAATGATTTAGACAGTTAATGAAATCAATACAATTTCAAGAAGATAAAAGCAATGGATAGGACATATTCTTTGACAGGACGGATTACTGAAAGAGGTTTTTGAAGGAAAGATGAAAGGAAGCAGACCACGAGGAAGAATGGGGGCAACAACGCTGCAAGAAATAAGGAAAGGAATAAAATATGTAGAAATGAAACGGAAAGCTGAAGATCGAGAACAATGGAACGCTTTTACATATGGACCTGCCTGAATTAAGGCAGAACACAAGAAGAAGAAGACATGTAATTTGCACCCTTTAACTTACACAATTAAACATATTCAAACTTACTGACTGTTTTTGTTTCGCTCTGTAATCCCAAATGGCTAGAGATCGTTCACATGTTATCTTTGGCATTGAGGAAGAACAATTAAATAAAATTAGTGACAAAAGAAATCATTTTTTTACTTGTGAAAACTTTCCTAAATTAGAAAAATGTTTCTAATGTAGAAAAAAAGGAGGGTTGGGTTAAAATCATTACTTTTGGGTACAGTACTGCCTGTACTGGAAGTTAGTAAAATTCAACATCCACTTACAATGATTTTTCGCAAGCCTGGGCAATAATCACAACCAGTAATCCATGATGTTTCCTAAAGTAATATGATGGTACAATATAAAACAATAAATGCCATAAGCGAGGACATACAGATCAGTATGGTCCCCCTCTCTAATAAGCTTCCCCTCTCTAATAAGCTCCCCCTCTCTAATAAGCTCCCCCTCTCTAATAAGGCTCCCCCTCTCTAATAAGCCCATCCTCTCTAATAAGCTCACCCTCTCTAATAAGCTCACCCTCTCTAATAAGCTCCCCCTCTCTAATAAGCCCACCCTCTCTAATAAGCTCACCCTCTCTAATAAGCTCACCCTCTCTAATAAGCCCACCCTCTCTAATAAGCTCACCCTCTCTAATAAGCTCACCCTCTCTAATAAGCTCCCCCTCTCTAATAAGCTCACCCTCTCTAATAAGCTCACCCTCTCTAATAAGCTCCCCTCTCTAATAAGCTCACCCTCTCTAATAAGCTCACCCTCTCTAATAAGCTCACCCTCTCTAATAAGCTCACCCCCTCTCTAATAAGCTCACCCTCTCTCTAATAAGCCCACCCTCTCTAATAAGCTCCCCCTCTCTAATAAGCTCTCCCTCTCTAATAAGCTTCCCCTCTCTAATAAGCTTCCCCCTCTAATAAGCCCACCCTCTCTCTAATAAGCCCACCCTCTCTAATAAGCTCACCCTCTCTAATAAGCTCCCCCTCTCTAATAAGCTCCCCCTCTCTAATAAGCTCCCCCTCTCTAATAAGCCCACCCTCTCTCTAATAAGCCCACCCTCTCTCTAATAAGCCCACCCTCTCTAATAAGCTCACCCTCTCTAATAAGCTCCCCCTCTCTAATAACCTCTCCCTCTCTAATAAGCCCACCCTCTCTAATAAGCCCACCCTCTCTCTAATAAGCCCACCCTCTCTCTAATAAGCCCACCCTCTCTAATAAGCTCACCCTCTCTAATAAGCTCACCCTCTCTAATAACCTCTCCCTCTCTAATAAGCCCACCCTCTCTATCGCTACTGTAATAAGCTCCCAACTTTCTTATTAAGCTCAGGACACGATTAATTATCCTTAACTGTATGTTACCAGACCTACATAAAAACTGTCCACCTTCAAGTATATGGGACACAAAAACTAAGGCCCAAAATTAAACAACCCCCAGAGGGAGTATGGATGATTTTAATGCAAAGTAAGTGTTTCTGCCAAGAATTACCAGTATGATACATGTACTTACATTTATGTCAACACAACCTTGTAGTCGGAACTATAAACACAATCAGAAAATGTGTTTGCAAGATCTGCACTTGACAAAACTAATGTGCTATTAATAGCATGTAAAATTACCACAATACAGAATTTCATTCCAACTGCACTAACAACAGCATAATAAGTTGTCAACTCATTGCTACCTGATCTGGATTACTTATTATAATACACAGAGAACCCTCAACCAGTTTTATGGCTCAAAATGTCATTTTATGTAATTGCAAATAAAAGTACATTTCTCACACACAGCTGGGAGCTGCTGCAGCATCCACCGCAAGCTTAACCTTTATTTAACCACAGATAGCTATCACAGCTTTACATCACATTACTGTTCCTATTACCCAGCTCAACTAGAATAAACTAAATACAGGATGACTAATACAGTAATAGCAGTTCATCGTATTTTGCACATAACCTAACAATAAACTTCAACCCATGAAGCATACAAGGGGAAGGGTGGGTGGGATTAGAGGTCAAGCATGGTGAAGCAACAACAAAAAACGTGCTGACATAACCCACACCCCCCTATACACCTGATTACCCATCATGCCCCCAGCACTGCTTCTTTCGTTCCTCAGTCAGCGGAAAATAATACATATGTAATTTACCTTGGAGTTCCACTGTGACACAACACCTTTTTCAGAGGTGCTGATATAAAAATCAAGTTTTGGCACATATGTTATGTTTCGAATAAAATCCCTCCTTCTTTTGTCCCCTAAAGATAAATAATTAGAACCATTATATTTAAATGGTTTTTCTGGCTTGAGGGTGAAAATGCTAACTTTTAATCTTTTGATTCAGGTATTTTTGATATCTATATTTAAGCTATTAGAGCAAACATCATATAAGATATAAATTATGATCAAACAGCACCTCCAGCATCACCAAGATATTTTCGTTTGGAGACCGTAAACACTGAAAAACCTTCATCAGTTAAAAGTTGCTCTGTCTGTTCTTTGCTTGTATTTCCAATACCAAATAACTTTTGAAAAAAGTGAAATAATGCATAGTATATAATAGTCAGTAAGTTGCATCTTATACGTGCTGTGATTGGCCCTGAAGTTACTGATGGAATGTACCAGGATGGTGTACAATGGTGATGAATGGTGATATTAATGGTGACATTGATAGCACTTGTGCAAGGCACCATGTTGATGTGTGAGCCAGGACATAAACTTCAAAGGCACCGAATGAGACTTATAGTTCTGTACAAGTCAAATCCAACTGTTATCACCCCCTCCCCCCCCCCCCCCCCCCAGGCAAACCCCGGGCATTTGATCCACGGTGAGCTCCATATAGGTGGGAATTTGACGCAAAGCAATCCCACCCAGTTAGGCATTTGACTATTGAAAAAAGTTGGTCAGTGGTTGCACGTTAAAAAATCTCCTCCTTCTAGCCATCTCTTCAGTCTGCATGATCTTTTCTGTCAATTTATTCCACGTGAACAATTGAAAATGCCGTTGTTTAAAGTCTGGAATGCAAAGAAGGACATTGAAACTTCATGGTAGTGAATTTTTTGTTGTCTATGAATGAAATATTTCAAACAAAATCTTTTAATAGAGCCTTGACAGTCCCCAGACGGTGGGGCATTTGACTGTGTTTTCGGTCCGCATAGTGGGGAATTTGCAAATTTTTTTCTCGGAAAAGTCAAATTCCTGGGGGTTCTCCCGGGGGGGGGGAGATGATCGCAGTTGGAATTAACTCCTGCATTATTCTGTGGTTCGGAGTAGTATCACAGCTCTCTTGGTGTAGGAGGCAGGTCTTGTGTGCAGCTCCCTTCGTGTAGATGGTGGAGGGTCCCACAGCTCCCTTGGTGTGGACAGCTGGGGGAGGTCCCACAGGCCCCTTGCCCCTTGGTGTGGTCCCATACCAACACGGGGTCAAGCTTTCTTTCGGACCCTCCTATTCGCCAGTACGCTACAGAGAATCGACTTTATACTACAAGAGTTTATACCTCACTCCAGTCAACTTCGGCTTCTGGATTGGCTGCTATCTTTCTAAACAAAGCTTTGACATCGTGACTGTTGACATCAGCTCCAAACAAACTGTTGATCTCCGCAGAAAAAGGCTCGTATCCTGGACACAAAAACATTACAATATCTCAGCAAATTAAACACGTTAATTGCCCCCAACATTCCAAGACTCGCTCACCATTTGTCAACCTTTCTTGAAGCTGTAATCGTCTTTCCTCTGGGTTGAGTTCTTCGTCGACGTGTGTGAATTCCGCAATAAACCTCTCGAACAGTTCTAATTTGCGCCCAAAACTACCCACAGTATACGGCCTTGACGTGCTCTTTCTCTGATCCATACAGCTGTAAAGTCAGCTGGCAGGGAATTAATCTTTTTGTTTATATAAAACGGGTGAATACATATCGTACACGAACGCCATCGCCATGGTAAAAGTAACTTTTTGAGAATTTTGGTGATTATATAACAACCAAAGCTAAGTGCACCAATGAGAAATCAGAACGTTTGTTTGCCAATGGCCAATTAAAAACGTTGACCATCAGCACAAGGTCAAAGGTCGACCAAAGTCCGTTTTTATCGTGTATAAATGTTGCCAAAGGTTACTGCAAAACCTCACTAAAAGTTGCTTGAAAATTGCTTGAAAATTTTTGGCATGAAAAGTATAGTGACTAGATAGTGTGATTGGTTACTGTATATTAGAAGACCTCGGGGAGGTTTTTTTTTAATATACTCGTCAGTACCGGCACAGATGCCGCTTAGCATATAAATCGTTCTTTTAGTTTGGAATATGGTCATTATTTACGACACTATTGATTTAGTTTTTCTTCCTTCTAGTCTCGAACAGGGCATCCCTATTTTTTACGAATTTGTCTGAAACAGGGTCACGGAAAAATTCAATTTCAAAGAATAAAAGCAATCCCTCTGGCCAGAAGATTGTAGCCTGCGTAGTCGGCCCTGGGGATTGGAAAGAGGGGAGTTTATACCACATTACAGTCAATGTTAGAAAGGTTTAGACAACATCAATTTCAAAATAGGCTAAATTAATCACATTTAGCGCAGTACAGTACTAGAAGCTTGGGTCGCTGTACTTCTGATTGTTCCGAAAACATGAAAGATAATAAACATACACACAGGTATTACTTAAAACAGCACAGATTTATAATGAAGTAAAAAGATGACCGTTTGGTATCCCATAACATTTTCACAATTTTTTTCCCCAAAAAAAGTTATATTACAGTAAATGACCTCACCGCGCTTGGGTTGCCGAGTACTGGGAACGAGATTGAGATTTGGCGGCCATTTTGATATTTATTTCCTCGTGCGAAAACAAAACCTCGAACAAAACCCACCTGGATTCTGACATTTGAAACGTACAGCACTTTTAACGCCTCAAAAATACAAGGTAGAGTGGAATAAAGTTGAAAAAACTCTCAAGCACAGGACACTGGCAAGCAAAACTTAAGAAACCGCCAACTGATACTTGGACACAACAGGTGAGTTCGACAGTGAATGGTCAAATTTTTAAAAGCATGGATGTATTAAATAGTAAAAGCTTGCTTTATAGGAAGCCAGTTTTCCTGACTGCCGAATACGAGCGTTTTGTAGGTATGTAAATTAATATAGTATATATGTCTTGTTCGGCTAGAAAAAACTAGAATTTAAAAAGAAAAACGGTAATTTTAAACGAAATATGTTGCTTTATACACGCGTCGCGTGCAGTCGTTCAGACATTGACAGACAAAATGTGTTTAGAACTTCATTTCCTATAAATGAACGCTACGTATATCCCGCTTTATAACGTCCTGCCTCCATGTAAAACAGCCCCACAAGGCCCACATTGATCTGGTCGTTTCAAAATTAAAATTGTGGGGGAGAACTGGAAAACATTTTTGTCAAGTCTGCGTTTTTCCTCTTTTGACTGCAATCACTCATTGATCTATAAAATTCAATGATTAATTTGATCATTCAACAACAGTGCTCACTTTTTTGAACCTGTTCCTGGTTTTAACAGCTTAGCTTTGGGCAACTAGATCATGCTAGAAATAAAGAAATCCTAGGACAAAATAGGATGCATCATGCATACTTTCTGGATATTTTGCATTGCTTGTATTTAATACCACGTGATCAGGGGCGGGGAAGCGGAGATAAGAACCTGGGTACGAGGTTGGCTTTCAGATTGGGTGAGCGATTCGGAAATCGTGATGTTTCCCGAGTAATCCAGCACGATCGGAAATGGCGGCTGTCGAGGCTCGCGAAATACGGGCTGACCGACCCGTATTAGCTACGCATGTCATCAATACACGGCCGAACAACTCACTTGAGCCAGCACGCACGTGGACTGCAAACTGCCCCATGAAAGTGGCCGATTCCAATCGTGGTCAGGTTCAGTCGTGAAAACCGTGTGTTTTGTGGCCCCAAGAGCGCCGTTGTTTTCCGAGGCCAAGGCAAAGGTGCCAGTAAATGTGTTTACAGTCGGTTTCAGGTTACTTTTAATGGAAATGTTTGAAGTTCATTCCGAAGTTCACAAGTTCGTTTTGAACTTCGCATTTGATTGGATACTAGCAACTAAGTAGCCAATCAAATGCGAAGTTAAAACGAGCTTGCGAACTTCGTAACAAACTTCAAACATTTTCGTCAAAAGCACACCCTGAAACGGACTGTAATTACAAAAATGAAACGCATTTCCACATGGTCAAATTCTTCAAAACAATTTTTTTCCTATTTTATATAAGAAAGTTTGTAGTCTTACACCATGTTATGAATTTTTTTACTAATTTCTGAGCTTTCGAAGATAAACGCTTCACGTCTTGCGTGAAGCGGGAAGAGCGCGAACGGGACTCCAAGACCCATGCGAGGCGCTCTCCCGTTGAAATTAAAAATACATATAAAGCCCTAATCAAACGAGAACGCAAGTCATCGCATCGGAAGTCATCGCTATCTCAGCCAGCCGCTCTGAATAGTTTACCGAAAATATCATGTACCGTGACAAAGTTAAAACTTGTTTAAAACACTCATGAAACCTTTATTTTGTTAATTTGGGTGTTCGAACGACCGCCACAGAAATTCTGACTGCCAACTTGCGTTCTCGTTTGATTAGGGCTTCAGAACAATCAAAACGTTAATACATCTTGAGTCATAGACCAATTGATCAAGAACCACAATGCGCCACCACACACACAAAACCCCAACCCCCTGAATTCTACTGAATGGACAAAACCTACAGACAATGAGTAAAACTAAATAAAATTCAAAAGAATGATGCTGAGGCCACGTGCACACAAAGAAAATGTTTTTGAATTAGAACAATCTCGTTCCCGGCAGAGCCCACGTTCCCCACCCGGGAAACGAGACTCTGGGATAACCGTTTCAAATCACAGGATTCTTGTTATTCTGGATGAGGTACGCATGCGTAATATTCGAGCGAGTATGTTCTCCTTGTTTGATTTTTCCCCAAACAAGTCAATGGGGTTGCTGGCGAAGCTCGAATTACAGCATCTACACACATACAGCGAAGATATCGATCGCGGCAACGTCTTCACTGGAGTCTTGTCGTCCGACATCTTTGTTATTTTGGTTTTATTAATTCTACTTCCGGTCACTTCAGACCACAACTCATGCTCACTATTCTGCCAATAACGCAACGATTTGAAACGGATTATCCCAGAGTCTCTCGTTTCCCGGGTAGGGAACGTGGACTCTGGGAACAAGATTGGAATTAGAACTTATCGAATTTATTTATTTTCTTTCAACTCAAGACGCGTGCGCACACGAGATTACGCAAGACGTGAACCGTTTATGTTGACGTGAGCAAACTTTTAATAGTTATTCTCTCTGAAGACGGCCCGAGCACACGGGACGAAAGCTCAGAAATTAACAAAAAAATTCATGACATAGACTACAAACTTTCTTATATAAAATACATTTTCGCCATGCAAAGCTTCACACAACATAATTTTTTCTACTTCATATATTTTCTTTTACTGACTTATATTTCATTTTATAATCATCTGTATGGTTTAATTTAAAATACCATGTACAAAATATATCATCTATGTAAAGAATCGAAAATACTAAAATCTCTAATTTTCTTTCAATTAAATTTTACATTGTACAATCATACGAAACTACCAAAACGTCCCAAATGAAACGACTTGCAAGACACCCCCCTCGACGCCCTCGTGCAAAACCCAGCCCTACCCACCCTCCCGAAGGAAAATATATTCTACTCTATGAAAATGTAACTTTGTTCCAGCGTGAAAGAGGAATGTGCTACTGCGGGGAAGACGACGGAAAAGACAACGAAACGCCATGAAACGGTTAAGTGGAAACACCGGCCGTCAAAACAGGTTCTATTTCAACGTCAAATGTGCCCTTAGCCAATCACGTCTTGCCAATCCCCCAGTGTCAATTTCAAAACGGTTAACTTTTGAACATGTTTTGACGGGCAGTGTTTCCACTTAGGTGCAAGCGACTGCATAACAAGGGGATATACAAGTCAAAGCCAGAGAACAACTTTGGTCAAAAAAGAAATTACGTTTTTAAAAGAGCCCAAAAATATGTTTGGAAATGTCGACGAGAGTTTTCTCTCTCCTGTATATTTTGAGAAAAGCGCCCAAAACCTCAAATTTACGCTGACGTCAGCTAAAAAGAGGCTGCGGGAAAAATAGCACTAGTCAAATAAAATAGTCAAAAAACACTCCAACTTCACAGAAATATTTCATCTTGGATACTAACTTCGAATCTGTAGACTACGGACTTGCTATCCAAGTAATTTGAGTACAACAATCGAAATATAGTTAGTAGTCTAGCCGCTATTAACGTTAGCCACTTACTATATTTCGATTGTTGTTTTAACACGGCCTACGCAGCACACTACTTTTATTTCACTAATTTGAGTACAGATACTATAAATGGTTAACTGCATGATAGTTGAGAAAATGTGTCCTAAAGTGATGTTTGAGCAATTGAACGACTAGCTTTGTTCGTGTACGGCATCGCTCATCCGGTTAGAACGCTCATAGTAATAGTTCTAGTATACTGAACTATTAGTATATCGTTTTAGCACATTTTACGCAACCTGGGAGGAATTTAATGGTTTTACAGCCCAGGGGATAACTTTAAAATGTAGTTAAAAATCCGAACAGTGAAATAAAAAGTAGTGCGCTGCGTAGGCAGTGTTGAAATACAAATCGAAATATAGCGAGGTTGGAGTACTGCCGAAATTATTGAACGTAGATTTCGAACGAAGGCCCTTCGTCAGAGAGAAACTTAAAGAGTCCAAACCCTTGCCGTGCAGAGGGCGTTTCATAATCTTTCCGTCGTCTTCCCTCCTCCAACAAGCTGGACGAGAACTCCAACTTTATAAGTACAAGCACCACGAGATACGAGTGGCGATAAAACCGATTACACATTTCGATTAAATCAACTCAATCGGGTGCGAAATCATCGAATTAGGAAATCACTGTACAAGTAACAAAACTATTCTACAAATTTTACGAGCTGTTTTACGGAGAGCTCTCGTGCCGTGTTCGATAGAATAACTCTTTTTTTTCCCCAAATATAACTATTACGTATGTGCTTTGAAGAATATACATGTGACGCAAAACTATTTTGAACCACGTGAAAAATACCTTGGCGCGACGCCTCGTGTTAGAAAATGTAAAAACAAAATCGTGTCGTCACAAAACGAACGTTTCTATAAGAACCTAGCGAGTTTTTGGTGTCTGTGATTGTGAAGTGAAAAATTCGTTGGCATTTTTTTTTGTCTTAATGAACAGAGGAGCAAGGTAGTAACACCTCACTGAAAATTTCAAGAGAATCTTGTGTATAGTCTTCGAGCTATTAAGTTAACTCGCAAAGTTTGCCATGGATAGTTCGGAGAAATTTGGGCTCTCGGTAACAGTGCCTTACGACGGTACGCAAATGGATAGTTATCCATTTGCGTACATCATAAAGTAAAGCTTATAAAATTTTAAAAAAAATAAAATAAAGCGTTGTCACCGAAAGCCCAAATTTTCTCCAAAAACGAACCATAGCAAAATTTGATAGTTAATAGCGTGAAGAAAATACACCAGACTCTCTTAAATGTTTCTGTGAATGCCCCTACGATGTTCATCTGTTCACGAAAACAACAGAAATGCCAACGAGATTTTCAATTCATAGACATGCATGGTCTAGAAATATGCTATTAAAAATACGAGAATTACCCAACTTTTCCCGTGATCTTGCAAATCGTTTCTTCGTCTCACACAACTCGTCCTTAAAGGATAGCGAGGAGTAAAAAAGAAAATCCACACCCTTTTTTGCGCTTGAATGTGAGCGCACGTCTTTAAGCCTTCGGTCAGGGGGCATATTTAAAGTGTATTGTTGGTGTGCGTTGACGGCGTTAGATTCCTCCCAGCATCTGAAACGTCCACACAAAACTAACGGAGCACGCACCATTTCTTGGAATTTACAAGATACTTCCAGTATGTCGCAACGGCTTTTCTACGGCTCCCAGAGTGCAATTTGCGCACCAGTTTTCTCAGAATCCTTGCAACCCTTTACTATGTTTCTAGTAATGGCTTTTGTCGGAGAACTATGCCGAGTGAATATCGACAACCTGTTGCGTCATGGCCTCTGGCGGGAGTATCGACGGCGAAACAGACTGATGGGATGACGTCAGCAGCTGGCCGGGGTGTCCTGGGTACTGCGGATGCGGGTGGCCAGCCGGCGACATTATCATCTGGGCGTGATGTCCTGGTATGTACATAGCCTGCGAATGAACTTGTCCGGCAGGCACTTGCCCGCGATACGGGTGAGCCTGCATCTGCGCGTGCATCGTGTGCGGCACGGCCGAAGGTCCGACCCCGCCCAAATGAGGTGGCATACCGCCCGTCGAAGGATCCCCGCCCGGAATGTAGGCTCGGGGTGAGAAGTGCGGCGATTGTCCAGCGGACGGGTCCTGCATGTGGTAGTTCGGGTGCATCTGAGGATGGTGCTGTTCGGGGTAATAACCCGGAGGCGTCGGATGTCCGGGTCCTCCAGGACCAAAGCGCGGTGGGGATGGTATCCCCTGTCCACCGTTTTTACCTCCGCGTCTTCGTGATTTAAAAACAGTCACAACTGGCGACTTTCCCGCTCTATTCGATGCGTCGATCATCGGTTGTACGATTCGTCTTCTGGCATTGATAAACCTGTAAGATAAAATGAATTATGTTTGATAGAGTTCTCCAGAAGTTGTTTACGGGATTTACACCTATTTTATTTTATTTAACTTTGCCCTGATAATATCATTAATTATATAAGTACAATTTTTACCAACAAAAGTAATACAAGGCAGGAATACCGCAACAGCTAAAGCCAATTACTGTGGATCCTTTGTTACAAATATTATAACAACATACAAGTTTAACAGTGAACGGAAATACACATGCACAAGATAATAAAAAAACAAGGAATCTAAAGTAAAAGATAAAAGAACGCCAACACCCCCCCCCCCCCCCCCCAAAAAAAGAAAGCTGTGAATTAACTAATTATTTAAATAAATAAATAAATAAACAATTAATTAATTAATTAATTAAAATTTTCAACGCAACTTTTGAAACTTTGTTGCGTTGCAAGTTGAAAAGCGTTGTTGTTGCACGTATTACCACCCACCTTAAACAATGTCACGCAACAATGATTTTGTTGCAAGTTGAAAAAAAATTATTGAAAAAGGTAAACTCCAATTCTACTTTGCTGCAACATACTGATTCAACTTGCAACAAAATCATTGTTGGGTGACAATGTTTAAGGTGAGTGGTAATACGTGCCACAACGCTATTCAACTTGCAACGCAACAATGTTGCGGCAATTTGTTGCTCGTATTACTTCACCTTTAGTTTATGGTAAAATGCTCCGTTGTTTAAGTTTGAGTTATAGGGATTTTTTGACAAACTTTTCTCTGATTCTGGTTATTCAATTGTTATGGTTTATATGACTTAAGTCAACACAAGAAACATGGTGCTACCACAAATCCCGCTAACGATTAAAATTTCTAATCTGAAATTCATAAAATCAGCAAACACCAAAAATGTAACTATTTCGCTGTCAAAATTTCTCGTCTGGCGTCCAGAGTAAAATAATAGGGACCTTAAGATGCTAGGACGACGACGGCGGTTAAAAAGCAATTCAAATTTTAGCATTAAAAATAAGTCACGGTTAACTGACTACTGTATTCAATACTTGAAGCTTGTTTTATAATTTTTTAAAACGGTTGCAGTGTCTATGTTAAGGCAATCTCAGACAACAGTTCTCATCACCCCACGAGTCAACGTCGTCCTGAAGACGTGAAAATGCTCTGAGTGGCGTTGTATACAGAGCGAGGACGGCGTTCAGATTACTCTTGGGGACTAGAAATTATTCATTATCTTTGTTTCGAAAGAAGAACGCTTTTGTTTGAAGGACGTCGTCCTCGAAGTTGCCGTCGTAGATCTTAAGGTCCCTATCCTAACGAAACGACTGTGGCAGTGGAAAGGGTTAAGTTAGCTCGACAGTCTAAATCATGAGTAAATCATGATTACGTATTTTGTTCACAGAAAGTTTTGCACAGGTCTCGTGAGCTTCATTTTAGTTCATTCCACAGCTCTAGTGGTAGACTTGATTAATGAAATTGGTTGAAGTTTTATACGTTAAAGTTGTCTGCATTTACTGGAAACACGATTTCTTCACTTAGGCTTCATTTTAGTTCATTGCATAGCTCTAGTAGTTTTTATACGTGTAGCGCTTGCGTATCTAGAGAAATTACGTTTGTGGTAAGCGACAGATGTTATGCAAATTAGGTTTTCTGCATTTACTGGAAATACGATTTCTTCACTTAGGTAAACTTTGAGCGTATAAAACTTTTCAATAATCAAGACTACCACTAGAGCTATGCAATGAACATCACGAGACCTGTGCAAAACTTTTTATGAAGAAAATACGTAATCTCTCATGATTTAGACTGTCGAGTCTAATGCTATTGAATTCGGTTTAAATTTTCCACCATCGTTGGTTCATTTATTTTGGTAATAGGTTATATAGTGTCAGGATAACTAGAGAACACCTTTAATACACCACGCTTACACACATTCTCCGACAACAATTACTTGCTGTTCTAGCTTGGGGGCACAAGGATGTCTCATGTTTGCATGGGTTTACCAAATGGCTTTCAATCAACTCGCGGGGGCGATCCGGAAGCGGCAATTAAAGACGATAATGGCTCCATACAATGCGGCGCCTACAATGTAAACAATACCACAAGACTAAATAGTATCTCGAAATGCGAAGACTAATCGTGCAAACAATGATCCAATTAATCCTGTTAACTTTTTACCGCTTCTTTTTTAACCATGAACTCAAGCTCCCAAAGTGAGAGCCTTAACGTCGCACTTTAAGATAAGTCATTAGATTCAAAACCAATGTGCACGCCTGGTAGTTCGAGCGAAGCAAGAGACTGAAGTGCAAAACCGTTGACCTTGTGAATGTGTGCCCGAGATAAACCGCGTCGATAAAGTGCCAACATTTAACCTTTAAGGACGAACATTAGTTACAAAAACATGCAGTCGTTGATAAGTTCGTACATCAGCCATACGCAACATGGCTGTCACCAGTCACCACTTTAGTTATCGCTTATAAGAACGCAACACGTTGTTCTCATGCACAGTCGGCCAGATACACTGAACTGATAAGAACTAATGTACGCCGCCATGACCTTGGGGAGAATTAGGGGGGAGGGGGGTTGCCCCCCGAAGGTTTCTGATTGGTTGAAATCACCTAAGCCAAGTCATAATTACCAATGTGATTGGTTACTCATAGCCAATCAGAAAACCCGTTCATATTAGGTAGGTCTTTACTGGACCGTTTAATAACAGCCCGTTCTAATTAATCTTAATTAGCAGAAATACGGATTCACTTCAAAGGCTACACGATACCTTTGTTTAAATTGCTATCAAAAAGATATTGATATCAGATTCAACATTCTTTCTTGCCACATATTGCGATTAGCAGGATTCTAGCACGCACAGATCTACACCTGCGTATTATAAACATATCATATCATATCAAAGGTCCTCAGAGAACTAATATTTCCCCTTCAGTCAAGTACCTTCGAGGAAATTGAATTTATCTCGCGATGCAGACAAAAGGAAAACACAACTAATTACTTGCATATTTTGACAGCTAAAAAATCGTGTTTACTTTAACTGCTTATCAAAGATCCGCTAAAACGGTTAATCGGCCACAACAATTCAAATTATTTGTTCTTAATCTGCGCGCTGATCTTTCAGATTTTATAATTTGCTTGTCGTCAAGAACCATCAAGTCTTAGAGTATATGAAGTTAGAACAATAACACTTTTTTGAAGACAAAACAACTTGGTCAAGAAAACTACCAAAAGTAACTAAGGACAGTAGAGTAATTTCAAGCGTCTTTTTCCTTCTTCCAAAATTGAAAACTGTGTAGCAAGGCAAAAAAAAAAAAATCCAAACAAATTGTGCTCGAACGGGCGAGTTACAAATAACATGTATACTACAATAGGTCAGTGGTGTTCCCCCAGGAAAATGAGCGAAAGAGCCTTAAAAAAAGCCATGCTGTGCATTAGGTACCATGTTGGCTGGTATATACTACCATAGGTTAGTGGTGTTTTACTATATGCACACTATAAAGAATGAGTGGAGGAACCGAGGTAAGCCTGCTGTGCCTTAAGCCCTGTTTACACGGCCAAAATGTAAGCGGGATCTGAGCCACATCTGGCTTTAAGCGGGATTAAAATGTCCGTGTAAACAGATCGCGTAAATTAATCGCGATTAGTTTGCACCACCTCAAGGAAGTGGATTAAACTGAGCACGATCAGTTAATCGCGCTTAACTTTGCCGTGTAAACGCAACGGGATTGAAAAACGCTTGCTATTAATACGTTGTTATTAATACGATAAAATGCATTTTTTTGCCCTGCTCTAGAAGCTTCCATCTCGCTATTCTTTGTTTCCTTTGTTTGTTTGTTTGTTTCTTTCTTTTGCTATTACTCTTTCTCGTGTACCAATGTCTTCCATAGTTCCGTTCCGTTGTTCTTTGACGCACGTTACCAATACGAAGCTTCCAAAACCAAAACTATAGCTCGTCCGCCATGTTGAATAATGGTGTACGTGTTTTATGAGGGATTATTCTATAAGCTTAAATGACCGTGTAAACGCACCAAGGTGGCGCATTTTAAGCACGCTTAACTTAAGCATGCTTAAATTTTGGCTGTTTCCCTGCTAGCTGGAGAACAATAGGTTTGTGGTGTTCCCCCACTCACACAAGAATGAGTGATCACTTTGGCATATATCCCTTATCAATTGATTACTCTGATACCGCAGTTGATGGACGACTTACCAGTTGTTCACTTGTAATATCGTGAGGCCAGTCTCTTGTGCGAGCTGTCTTTTTTGTTCCTCTGAAGGGTATGGATGCTGAAACACAATAAAATACGTTCTCTTAATTTGAATAAAATTCCAACATACATTGCTTGTCGTGACTACGACTATGTATGTGTCCATGGCGAATGGCAATGTTGGAAAGTTCTCCCAATATTGCCATTCGTCATAGTAAATGCGTTTTTCAAAGCTATTTAAAATTTTGATATCAATACGACAGCAAGTAAGAATATGGCTCGACAGTCTAAATCATGAGAAATTACGTATTTTAATTTCTTCATGAAAAATTTAGCACAGATAGATTCATTCTGGTTCATTCCATAGCTCTAGTGGTTGTCTTGATTATTGAAAAGACTTATACTTGTAGCGCTTGCGTATCTAGAGAAATTGCGTTTGTGGTAAACGACAAATCTTATGCAAATTAGGAAATACGATTTCTTCACTTAGATAAGCTTTGAGGGTATAAAAGTTTCATTAATCAAGACCACCACTAGAGCTATGCAATGAACTAAAATGAAGCTCATGAGATCTGTGCAAAACGTTTTTATGGGGGGAAACGATAATTTCTTGTGATTTAGACTGTCGAGTCACCTTAAAATTTCAGTAGTTTTCTTAAAACTTACAAGAAACGTGCGACAGTCTCGTCGAATTACACACTATTAGAGAGTTTAAGCTTCGCGTTTGAGAGCTCCGACAAACGGCGGAATTGATTTTGTTAGTATAGTTTCTACGGGCCTTCGCCACTCTATGTTTTGTATTTCTCCGTTATGATGGTGATTTTACGTATAACAATAGTTTCCCGCTCTTTTTTTACATTTGGCCGCGGTGTTCTTTATGACCAGCAATGATATTCTGGCCAGTTCGAGGCAGCACAAAAAATCTTGTCAAACGAGACAAGTTTTGTGCAACATGTTGCTCGTTAAATTAATGGTTTACGTTACTCGACGTCGACCAAATAAAATATTACTTCGACCATCCATCCTTTTCCAATTATTGTTCCGACTTTGTTTGGCTGATTAACAAATATTTTCTCCTTGCGTACGCAAACCACGTTTGCTTCTGTGCACGTAATTCACAGCACTTGATACTAAAATTATAACACGGGCCAATATCTCTCTCCTCCGCAGAGGTTCTTTTGGAGATCGTCGGAGATGTGTCGGAATCGCCAGCTCTCCGCAGAGGTTCTTTCGGAGATTGGAGAATTCGGGGATCGTCGGAGATGTGTGGAATCGCAGCTGGCGATTCCGACACATCTCCGACGATTCCACACATCTCCGACGATTCCCGAATTCTCCAATCTCCGAAAGAACGTCTGCGGAGGAGAGAGGGCCAATATACGCACTTTTGACACCCAAATTGTTTTGCACATGGTCTGACCAAAGGCAAGCAACGTTCACCTGAGAGAGTTCTTTTTAAATATCACCGATATTATAGCAAGTACTGTTGACAGAACATTTTAACCGTGCAAACAAACAACCAGGGTGTTTTTTATGTTAAAATTGCACGAATTGAAGACAATCAGCCTCTGGCTAAACAATATATCAATCCTACTGTGTTTACTAACTCTGAAGTTTTAACTTCAATTTCCAATTTAAGAGCAATTGTCATAATTATGATTGGCATAATGAAAACATGTTTGGTAAACGTTTGTCAAGCTCAAATTTTCAAAACATCAAACCTGCAATTAGACGCTCTACCCTCGCTCTAACCATTGATTCATTGAGCTACTCGAGGTTCAGACTTCGGATAGAGCGGCTCTAGTCATGCAAACGCTATCACTATATTCAAAATAAATATGTCAGCTCCCTTATAGAAATTGATTGAAATTGATTGTTGGAACAAGCTTACGAAGAAGTCGTTGTAAATATGATGGTTTACGTTGACGTCAATGGTTAATCTCTGATAACTATGAAAGCTCAGAAAACAAACAATTAACAAATGCAAGTGTTTATAGCATGCAATTGCAAGTATGCATGAGAGCGCATGTACTTTGGTTGAAGCTTGTGATTTGTTCCAAATTTCCCCCCGGAACAGTTACCCACGTGGAACGGTCTTTAATTTCTACACCAGGTTTCATGAGAAAGACTCTAAGTTTTCTAAAGATTTCGTAACACGGACCGTTAATAAAATATCTTCCCGGATACCGACTTACACAAAAAGATAATCCATATCTAAAGACTTTTGAAACAACCGTTTCCTTTCAACATCCTTCCTGCCCTTTCGTCTCGCACAGGACGAGGCAAATTTTTTATATAAACAAGTGAAATATACAAAGATATTGGTTTATAGGTTTTAGTTATGTTAACAAAATGATATCTTAAAGTATTGAATATATAAGTGAAAGTGTTGGTGAAATTGTTTATTATCTAAGAATTAAATAACATTCTGACCGAGTCCAGAATATAATGTTAAAACTCTAATGCCAAAAATTTGCAGAAACGCTTTGAATCGCTTTTCAGTCTGGTGGGAGATTAAGGGCCTGTTTATATGGAGCCGAGTTACCCGGCAAGCTGAGTTGAAAAAAGATGAGTGTTTATATGAGACGAGTTACTCGGCAAAGCCGCCCATGCATTATAATGGTTTCCGATTGTCTTCATAAGTGGCGCGTGCGCTGTTGTGACGAATTCAACTCGGCTAGCCGAGTTGCCCGGCAAGAGAGTGTTTATATGGCATATTTTTCATCCCGCCTGTCTCATATAAACACGCTGCCGGGATAGCATTGAATTTCTATACATGTCGGGTAACTCGGTTTGCCGAGTAATCCCTAAATGGAACCATGATTTCCTTGAAACCGGGGCATGTATGTGAATATATTGGAAACAACTGTTGTTTTCAGACAGGTGGGGGCAACTTTTCGAGTGCTTATTAGGAATGCAAAGATCCCTTCAAAGAACTTTTATATGTCTTCTGAAATAACTGTAGAAGGCTGATGGGGGTCAATACCGTAAAGAATGCTATTCGAGTTGCCAAGATACCATGTACCAACAGTCATCGCCACTTCAGTTTCACATCAATATACAAGACTCACATAGCTATAAACCAATACTTGCCGACACTTTTAGATAATATACTGTAGACAAAAACATATTACGAAAAACAACGCCATCCTGAGAACTCAATTTGAGAAAATAGGACGGGACATGCAGCGAAAACTCACCACCATAATCATTTTCTCAACTTAGCCTAAAAATGTTCTTATATATTTGGTGGGATCAAGTTATTTAGGTTCTCAAACGGGTTCTTATATTTTTAATGGGGGAAGTGGTTGTTGCCTGTTAACCCATTGCTGCCTAGGATGTTTGAGCGTTCTCTAGTGAAGAGTGAAATTATCTGGAGTAGAAAATAAAACAAAAAAGGGACCATTTCTGGCCATCTCAGGCAAGAATGGGTTAATCACTTGTTAATTCATTGCTGTTTAGGCTGTCTAAGGGTTTTCCCTTTGACAGGTAAAATTGTCTAGCGTTAAACAGCGTAAAATAACAAAGGGGCAATTTTTAGCCAGCTCAGGCAGGAATGGGTTAAAAAAGTAATAATTCACGATGGATATGGCCCCCCCTGCCTATTACAAATACAGCCGCTTTTCTCATCCTTGTTTTTTTCCAGTTGTATTATTGTTCCCAAGTGGTCTCAAATATATTAATAAAACATGTATTATATCACCAAAATAATATAATATTAGAAACCTCTTTGATCAAGCTATTGAGATTTGCACTTGTTTAATCACGTTGGTCCACTGGTTGCCTAGTTTCTGTAAGTGAGTCTAGCTCTGAAACTATATGTAATGTATATATATAACCAATTGAGACAATTATAAATTATATTTATGTTGAAATGATATTAAGACACCCTGGCAGACACATTTTGGTTCTCAGATTAAACTGATTTTTAAAATACATAATTATAAGCTAGGTTAATTTTAAATGTGATTAACTCATTCCTGCCTAGGCTTCCCCAAAACAGTTCATTTTGTTGTTTCACACTGTCTAAGATCAGACTGTTTCACTCTGTCCAATACTAGATGATTTTACTCATCAAAGGAAGAACCTCCAACAGCCTAGGCAGCAATAACTAGCGTCCGCCCACAGTCATTTATATTTGTGGGGGAGGCAGCAATATATGGCCTGTGGGTTAAATTTTTTTTCAGATGCAAAAACATTGCAAATATTATCTTAAATTTTTCTTTTCTTTTTTTCTTGTGTAGAATGGCATGTAATAATGAGAAATTGAAAGTACAGGAAAGGTAAAAAAAAATTTGAAAATTCAATTGAATAATAAAACAACGCAATCACCTTTGGCACACAAACAACATAAATATATCATTCTTACTTAAACTGCAGGTACCCTACATAGTGTAAAGTATAAACTGAAATCAAATATAACTTAGTGGGGGTTACCACTTTTATATTTCAGGCTTTAAATTAAGGTAAACAAAAATAAGTTGTGATTCTAGAAAGCTAAGAAAACTGCAAACGAGGTTGAGAAAACTGATTTACTGAAATCAAGAAACAGCAGCAGAAATTTACTGTATAAAAACAATAAGGACAATTTTAAAATTTCTAACAAAAAATTTTTATTCAGCAAGTGTGGGTAATGCCAAGTAAGTGCAAGTAATCACCTGAAAAATATGAGGGGGATTCTGTTTGGCTGTATTAAGAAATTATGATACAGTGTTTTGCCTGAGCTTGTTCAATAATTATTACCATAATTACTTACTGTTAGATGTTGAAAGAGCCATGCTTTCATGATGTTTGTTGCAGCCTTGGGGAAAATCCCTCTCTTCTTCTGCTTCTTTTTGCTCTTATCATCATCATCGTCATCAAACACACCATCTTCAGATCCTAAAGAGGGATGAAGACTGGTATCTAGGCCTAGTGTAAACAAAGACAATAAATTGTTAAATATGGGTGGGTAATGTTTTTAAAACTGGTTTGGAACTAAAAACTACAAATTGACATTATGGAAGTTGAATGAAAGCTTGGCTGAAAATGGCAAAGGAGAAGGTGTGCTGGGAGTCCACCATATACATCTAATCCCCCTTCCTCCACCAACTTCTATCCCCATCTTACATACTTTTGCTTCACATTAATAAAACAACACAAAAGCACAGAATAGTAATCTGTGACAAAAGCCTCTGCTGAGAAGAGGTTGATGTACTGTAGAACTGTTGAAATACTGATTTGGCAGTACACCAACCTCTACACTGCCCTGCACACTGCCAACACAACAAACACACTACTTGGTAGAATTTCAAAGCACCAGGGATGCTCACTAGCTAAGGCTTCAGTGGTTCAATTATAGTCATTTTACCATAATCATTCATCACAGGTAGCACTTTTCGCAACTGATCCATGTTGGGTCTTTATCACACTCAAAATTTTCCTTCACCAATTTCAACTGGTCACTAAATTAACTCTGACTGTATAAAAGTCAAATATCCAACTGTTGACCAGATGAATGAAATTAAAGTTAAATTAGGAAAGTATGACAGCAATACTGTAGAACAAATATTAGAGGTTATGAAGTAGTCCTAAGAACCCATATCACAACAATGAAACTCATCTGGCCAATCAAAACAATAGCAACACTACAGAAGTACTAAAGATATTGTTTATACCAAGCCATTTTTAACCCATTACTGCCCAGTCTTCGTGAGCGTTCTCCTTTTCACAAATAAAATTGTCTGATGTTTTACAGTGTAAAATAATAAAGGAGATTCTATTAAATTACAGGGACACAAACAAGCCTGCAAAGGCTTATTTAGATGCACATAAAAATCTTTAAATTGGTCACCATTAAAAGGCATGTATGTCACTGAGCTCAATAGCAGTAATATTTTAAGGAATCACTTTCTTTCTCAAACAGAAACATGACCCATAGCAACAGTAAATAAACACTATAATGTAGTTTTAACACATAATATTTATTACTAAGGTAACTAAATGGCCTTTCTACTTTTTCTTTTCAATCAAATTGAAGTTAGGAAGATGTTGTAGCAACTTAGTGAAAGAAATGCGTCAACTAAAATCAGACTCAAAAGATGTTGTTGAATACATTAAACTGTACAATAGTTTAAGACAATGTTCAACATTTCTGTTCTCAAACTACCAAGTTTTATAGACAGCCAACTTTTATGTTTTCCAGTATCATATGCACTGAATAAAATCATCTTGGTGGTAGTCACAAATTAGATTCTCACCAAAGGGGGTATAAAGGGTTTAAAAAATAGCCAAAGGGGTGTAAAGGGTTATTAAGGATATTCTTTTAATGGGTAATTTAATGCCACAGGTCTCCAATTTTTTAACAGCACCAACAACAATGGACTTATAGCTGAGGGGAGAAAATCAAATGAACAAAAGTTGCAGTTTTTGTGAGATGATGGGCCTCTTAAAATATTCCCAAAATAATTGGTGGACAAAATTAAACTGAGAAAGGAGACAACAGGTATTGTACGTATGTCCCAAAATGAAGAATTTGGATGTTCTATCTTCTAAGATGTGTTGGCATATATGAGGAAAGGTTTGTAGTTAAAGAAATTATTTTATTAGCAGGTAAACTATAGAGCATTTCAATTTACATTCAGTCTGCCTCAGGGTCATTCAAATTTAAGTTTGAATGCTGCTACTGATTCTAGGTTGGTTATCAGAATGATTAAAAGTGGCAAACAATAATTTATGGCAAAGTAGCTAGGTACTGGATCTTTGAGAGTCCAAGACATGGGGAATTTATAGTGCTATTTTTTCATCTTGCTCAATTTCTGACTTTTGTGTACAAAGGCTGAGACAAAAAGATATGGACATAAAACATTAGTAGCCAACCATTTCTCACAACGCGAGTTCTACATTGGATTTCTAAATACAAACATAAACTTTTGCTTAGTTACTAGAGAATTATCAGAATTCCTGTAAACATGTGCAGGATATTGTTTATTGATAAATTCTCTAAATAGGTTGTCCTGGCAACAATTCAAAACATTGGCAAAATGCTTTCAATAAAATAATGCATTCTTGCAAGCCCTTCTAAACCTCTTTAATAATGTTTTAAAAAAAAAATTATCCCAAATATGTTCCTTTACATCATGCTGTTTAGAATTTTTATAATCCTTAGTTGGAATACATGCAGGCCTGTAAGCTGTTTGCAAATAGACTTATCCAAATCCAAAAAAATAATACACAAATGAATCCGAACATGATTTGTAATAGCCTGGTGATTTTTTAAACTCCTTAACTCAAACAAAAACCTCTTAATCTGTTTTAAGAAAAAAATTATCCCAAATATGTTCCTTTACATCATGCTGTTTAGAATTTTTGTAATCCTTAGTTGGAATACAAGCAGGCCCTGTAAGCTGTTTGCAAATAGACTTATCCAAATCCAAAAAAATAATACATAAATGAATCTGAATTGAATGAATCTAAATGAATCTAATTTTTTAAACTCCTTTATCTCAAACAAAAATTTTATTTAACAAAATATCAACTTTCAACAAGGCTTTAGCAATTAGACATGTCCTAGCAAGAATAATTTATTATCAGCTTAAACATCAGTTCATATGAACTTTTAAGTGCTTCAAAATAGAGTACATTAACACAAATACTAATGCTTGCAGAGCCATCAGATAAAATGTCCAATGACATTAAGGTCAGACAAACTGTCCAATGAATTTGAGTTCAGTTTGTCTCAGAAATGATTTTGAGGAGCTTACTATTACTAGTATAAATGGAATTAACATCAGCATAAATGTATTTTGAAGCGTAAATATTGGTAACTATACATTACAGCAACATTTGTTTTACGGCTGTTTTTCCCCACTTAACTAGTGGTTAGCTGGTGGCGTCCCACAGCAATTTCACCCACTTCTCTCTTTTGTGTACTATCATCCCTTTTCACATCAATCACAAATAGGCATGTCCCATCCAACTCAATTGGTTCCACTTTAGTTACAACATCCAACACTGAGGCAATTCCCATTTTCTCTCTCAGCACTGCACTCAGCACTCTATCCCTCAACAATACATTGGTAATGATATATAACATGTAAAGTAAAGATAGTTAAAACTCAATAATTTAGTTCAAAGAAAAACGCAAGTACATGTAATGCTGATTGATTAGACACAATAGATTTAGATTAAGGTGATGCAAAGTTGACTGGCATTCAACAGAATGTAATAATACATCAAGAGAATGTCATGAATGGGTCAGACAATGATGTCCATGTCCAACTGCTATTTTAATGCCTGTAACATGCTGAGAAATTGTTACAGCAAGGTCATGCAAAAAAAAAAGTCTGATCCTACCCACCTGCTAAAAAAGCACCCAATAATATTTTTTTAAATTTTATTGGCACATTGATATCATACACTTGATTTATTGTTTATGGCAAGCAGAGCTTTAATAATGTAGTGTACAACAAAAAAGGAATCATCAGATACAAGCTTAACCAAGTTATCTACACTTATCTATCAGTTATCTATTATATGTGTGGAATTGCTTTTCTGGGAAATTAATTAATAATCAGAAACAACCCCTTTTGGGTACCTGTATTGTACTTTTACCTGTATTGAAAAAAAATGAAAAAGGTCACCACAAAATATATTTTTTTACGTTTCTCCATTGGTACTTGTCACCATGGTGAACTCAAAGACTATCCTAACCAAAAACAATCAGCTTGGACAAATGTGATACACCCAGGATTAAAGTATTCACTTTATGTCCAAAAGTGTTTTTTACTGTCATTATCTTATAAGAACCTAATATTGAACTGTTCTACAGCATTTTCTAATCACAGGTTCAAAGTTTAATTAAGGATTAATCACTGGAGCACATCTGTGACACTGTCATCTGTTACAGGGAAAAAATTACTGAAACACACAGATTGGATTCTGTCTTGTTCATTTGATCATTTTCAATCAGTTGTACAGATTAAACTAAAAACGTCCCATACCGCTGTGCATGTATGTAATATATAAACAAAACAGAACAACACTGTGCTGTGACTGTTTGTCATGCCAAGACAAGACAAAAGCCATAGGACCATAAACAGCATGATCCAAATTAATTACAAGATCTTTACCTGGGGGCAGTATGACAAAAGTTAACACAAGTATCTTATATCATGGTTCTGAGTGCCAAGCTAAACCTTGTTAAATGATAACAAAAATGCTTCATTGTGTTTTTGACTGTTTAAAAAGAAATAAGTGCCTGGCAAGGAGTTTTCACTGCCTTTTTTCCATTTATTTGGTGTCATATAAAACTCTCAACCTGTTCTTCATTAACATAATCACCTCCATGATCTCATCAACAAAACACAAAAATATTTGAAATATTCAGTTACATGGAGGGAAAAAAAGAAAGCTTTGAAAGGACAAAGCCACATTCAACAAGAAAATCGTTTTTTCAGTTTGGTGGTAAAACGAGGACTCTAGCTTTTCATTTCAAGTTTGATTTTTTAATCCTTTATTTTAGTAAGGCAGATTCTAGCTTAGTTTGTATGCTTTTTAATAAGTTTCTCAAAAACCTCTCGCTAAAAATGTGATTGCGGTCGAATATTTTGAAATGGTCTTAAGCCTTTCACACCTTTAGACAAAACATCTGCGGTAATAAACATAATCACCAATGATTTCTTTTAAAAGATCGTCTTTAATTTTAAACATGCAAACAAAGTTGGGCGCCTTTATCTTCCTTTCTTCACTCGCCAATTAGTCAAAAAGCTTTTCATTATGAAATCCAATTAGATACACAGTTCCTTGTCAAAACATAACCAGGCTAACCGCTTTTCCCGCACACACACACTGACAATATACGGCGGGAAACGCAGCGAGTTTTGCACAAAGCCAACGTTGAAGCCGTTGGCCAAACACGAAATACTCGAGCAACAAAGGACCGAGCCTTTGGCAAACACACATTAATTTTTCTCAGGCAGAAATGGAAATCAGTCCAGCAGCTGTGTAAACAAACATGAAGCTATGAAAGGACAAATTGGTTTTCATATTTGCAGTCGTTCAATTAAAAAGACGACGTTATGGAGACTTGCAAAACACACTTTCAATGGTGCCTCCTATAATTCTAACAAGTCGCCCCGCAATAACAATGACCTTTTTATTATGGGGGTTGCGAAATTCAATAGAACAATAATTTCTTATTGTATGCGCTATCGCTCTTTAGCGTTAAGTGATAAAAACAAAAATCGCGTGACAAGCAAGCCAGACTAGCCAGTGTCTGTTTCTAAATGAAATTGACTTTTCAAAACGCGCGCAAGCTTTATAAATAGCGCTCCTCGTACCTTCTGGGGAAGAAGCATCTGCACCGATCGACGATTGCGAAGTTATTGAAGCTCTTGCGTCGGGCTGACTCAAATCCAGGCCGGCTTCGTGGGTCCAGCTTGGCGTTCCTGTGGTAGCCTAGGCGCACGAGAGAAGAGTTTGAATGAAAGAGTGAAAGTTAGCGGATGATTTGCGGGGTTATGGGGGCAGTGGTTGGGCGCCCGGAACGAATGAAGCTGACACGTCTTTTACATGTAAATTGACGCAACAATAGATCGAGGCGTGAAGTGTATACAGCTCTACGGTTTTCTGTCAAAATCGATTTCGCGATGGCAAGAGGTAATGACTGTTAATTGCTGGCAAATAGCATCAATGTACCACTCAAAATACTAAAGCGCTTCAAGGCAGACATGTCACGTCAGCGCCATCACATGCCTTCCTACAGTCCTACTACCATAGCTCAGCGCTCGCCAAGCACGATTTCCGCCTGTCTGATTACTCTCATAAATCCGCCAAACTTGGGCGCATTAAAACAACAGCAATAAAAACGACATGTAAACCGTGACAAAAGCTTTTAAAATCGAGACAGAAACGCTCAATAAAGAACTCTTAATAATAGTCCTATGAATATTTAACCACCAGAATATTCATGGCTTCGCTAGTCTCCATTTAAAACACCAGAACAAACAGCAATGAATCGAGCACTTGTTGTAAACAGATTCAACACGTAAGATCATATTTATAAGATCTCTTTGCCTTGCGAGCCGTGAAATTGCTCGTCTAGAGTTCGGTTGGGAAATATTATAGTCTTTGCAACAGCAGGGTTTGCGACATCGAACTAATAAAAACACACGCGTTCTTCAGAATTTTTCCTAAAATTATATTAAAAGATATTCGCGTGCGAGGAAGCCATTCAAATTTTTCGCCCAAATTTCACGAATCTTTCATCCCGCACGACAAGCGCTTTTGTCGTCTGTCCGACCCTTCTTATCCGCCTTGACACGAGCCTTGACAACTTGAAACGACAGCCTAGATGACTAACATCAACATCATCATCTAGGAGACCTTTACCTGGCCATTATCTGGATTTCCGCGTGTCTCCGTACTGTCATCAGAACCGATGCTGTCGTTCCTGGTCTTGCCTTCGCCATCACGTTCGTCCATCACCAAATCTATGGGCATTTTCCCCTTCAGGCACGAAATATATCTCTTGCAAAAATTATCGCACAGCTCGTGAACCTAATATAGGGAAGTGGAAGAAATTACATGGAGCTGAGCTAGTTGGTTTGTTTGGGCTACAAACACAAATGAACGGGACAGTATACATAGCATGTTAATAGCCAAAACAGGAAACCGACGCTACATCGTCAATCTGCAAGGCCAACACATAAAACAGACTGTATATGCTTCGACTATGGGCACGAATATTGTCGCTTGCATACAGGGGATATGTAAATTCAAACAAGAACAGACAGAGGGAACAATTTCGAAAACAAACAGCACCCCCAAATGGGCTTCTTTCACGCAATATCAATCCACAAGGACGTCATGCAAGGTCGTAATCTTTCCATGCCGTAAAACAATAACAAGGTTGTGGAGAAGGATATTATACACACGGAGCATGGCCGGACCTACCTTTTCTAGTTCGAGCAAATGAAAACGGAGCACTTGAATGGCTTGAACCATCTGTGGACGCGAACGAAAGAAGAGCGTGTTAGCGAGAGGGATATTTTCAGTGGCAGCCTCGCGATGTTTGGCGGTTGTTTTGCCAAAACACATTAACAAATTAAGACGAAGAATGGAGTCAAAAGGTAACAAAACACAACAGAACATCCTTAGTGGGCATTGTGTCATTTAAATTCAATAAGTCTAATTTCGATTAATTTTGCACTAATGCACTTTTGGCAGCTGAAAGCCGTCGTCTGATCGAGGGAATAACCTGCACAGTTTATTACGGACCCCGGTAGAAAAGCTACGATTTAAAAGGAAATAAGAGAATAATGCTCACCAAACTGTCCACCTCATGATTGGACGAAAACAACGGCTTCTCGCTCTTGAACTGTAAACGAAATATCAGAAAGCAATAAACGTGACTATGAGAGCTTCGTGGCGACTGTTCTCCTAATGCGGTTTAAAACATCGCTAAATGCTATACCAACAAGATCACAAGAGAACTATGAAATTATTAACGAGTAACCTACGGTTGGCTATTGTCAATCGGACAGGCAATAAAATAGGACTACCTGCTTGGCGAACACAGAGATGTCTTCGCTAAACGAAGCGGATGAGCACACATCGCCTCCAACAGCACCCGGTTCGCGAGGAGTACACGTCGCTAACTCGCATTTCTCGAAGATCAATGCCAACAGTGGGAAGAGTGGGTGCCTAGAGGAAATACAAAGACAACAGACACGCATATTGAAAACCCCGCCATAACTACTAGTGATGGCTTCCTTTCTATCAATCACTTTGTATATGTACTAACAAACCATAGCCTAACCGAACACTTAATTCTTTAGGAAATATTAAACAGTAAGCTACGCGGTGACAGTTTGACAAGGACGCATCAGGCTAGTGAAGAGAAGACGCAGCTTGAGACTCAAAACTCGCCAAGCTAGTGCCCCGATTATTAATATATACGAAGGACAAGCAACACACGCAGGGAGATTACTAAAACTATCGCTAGTTGATCAGCTTGCGTATAATGGGGAGGTGTGATGTTTCTGTCAAAATAACGTTGAGTGACTTACCCGTAGATTAATTCTTTATCCCTTTTGTGAATATCCGACACAGCACTGATTACAGACGGTACGGTTGAACTAGGTGGGTGAAATGCAGCGCTCGGAGTAGGACTGAATGGATGTTGACCTGTGACCAGATGCATAGCTCCACCACCATTCGCGAACTGCGAGTGACTCGCATTATATATAGACGTCGGTACCCCTTCCATTGAACCATAGCTACCGTCGTCGTAGGCCTAGAAAGAGAAATTAATTCCCATGTGATAAAGCTTCATTTCGAATGCAGATAATGTGTACGGATAAAATAAAAGCCTTTGAATACAGATGCTTCTGAGCGATGCGGTACATTGCACGCGCTCTGACGGTTTCGCAGAAGCAGCTCGATCGTCAACTAACCCGTTGAGCCATACGCTCGCTGAGTTCCTTCGCCGCGATGAATGAAGTCGTTAAATTAGGGTTTTTTTAGTGATTACAATAACGTTTCAGAATCCTGTCAGTTTACGAGACCCAACTCAGTTGGATAGCTTTCTAAACTTACAACCCGTCAACCAAATGAAGGCCCTGAACTGTTTCCCCGTCATCACAACTCCTAACGAATTGTCAAGCTTGTCTCATAGCTTCCTGCCACATCCCCTGTCAATCAAACTAAAAGTTTCTATAGAAGCTTTAATTAGTTAGGGTAGGGAGAATTTCGATTTCAATAAAACTACCCGCCTCGCGTCAATGAGGAAATTTAGAACGTTCTAAACGACTTCGGCGTTCACGAATGAGCCTTTCGAAAGCCCTCGTTCGTCGCATTGTTTACTACGACTTCTCGAGATTGGTGTGAGGGATTCGACTCTTCAACGTTGGCCACAAACACAGCAAAATACAGGAAGCAATGGCACTAAATTCTTCAAGTGCCCCTCATAACTCCGTGCTATCGCATAACACCACGAAGTGAAAACAATTTGCGAAAAGGACCAATCAGCGACGAGAAGTTATCGCAGTCGAAATAATAAGTCCAAACATTTCACTTCTTATTGTCTCGCTTATCATATCAACTTATGCATGTGCTGTAAAAGGCGTGTCCAATCTTTCAAATCTCATAACGAAACTGTGTGCAATCCTTTGAAAGGATGACAGGAAACTTCCTTCATTTGGAAAAGCAATTTAATTCGTGTGTTTAGTGAGTTCTACTGGTTCATGATATCGCGCGAATTCACACCTATGTTAATTAAAACACAAAACAATTTATAAATGTGTCTAGGGTTGAAGTGCACCCGTTGCTCGAACTTGATTGACAAACCCCAGCACCTGCTGCTAATGGCCATTGTGATGTTTGCTGTTGAACCCCATGTTTCTTCGATACGAAATACAGAAAATATCTGCCAGAAGTAGTCGGGCTAAGCGAGACCGAGACGAATTCGGCGAACGACTGTAGACCACGAGATGGCCACTTGGAATTCGTGCCGGTTGAGGCACGCGTATGATTCATTCTTGTTTGGTTTGGGGGAGAATCGACGAACAACCGCCGTCGGTATAACTGGTTTGTCCACATCAATCTCAGCGTGAATGCAGTCTCCTTGGTGTCATATTACGGAATGTCACAAGCTTTGTTTGCTCGCAGCCGTCATGCTGTCTTCTGACGCCTCCATCCTGATCAACTGACAAAAAGGCGGGCTCGTTGGACACAGCATTAAAGTAAAACATGTCGATTTGTTTGAGACTCCTGATTTGACCCTAATGTTTTGGAAATTGTCATTGACTGTGTAACAATCAGTTAATCCGGTTGAAATTATCACGACTGCCTAGTGATCCACGTCATTTGTAATTGCCAGTTTAGTTAGCAACAGACTCGCTTTAATTAGAATAAAAAACACGGTCACAAGTCGTGATGCAACAACGCCAACGGTCTTCTGACTGTTGACATTCGATTCTCGGCGGGTCGTATGGTTGATTATGTATTTTTGCTCTAATTATGGACATTCGACTCGGACCCCCAATTCCCATTAGCTGTAAATTATACGATGATCCAGCGTTTTAGTAATGCTTATGATCGCATTATTTTTTATCGCCGATTGCTCCTCGAAATGACACGCCGATAAAGGAGAGACAGACGCCGTCGCAACGCACAACATATCAAAGATTTCAATGAACTTCTCAACGCTGTAATTAAGCGAAAGTGTCCTTGTATTTTTAATAGCGTAAATAAGATTTCTAATTTAGGAGAGCGATGTATATCAGCCTCTGCGGAATTGACACTCGACTACTCGAGACGGTCACGACTATCGGTAAGAAATCTCTAGCTAGGTTCCAGGCCTCTGTCGTTCGCGATTCGAGCAAGTATTTTCTCTCTTGCCCAACATACAGTAAAATGATTGTGTAAATACAACAAGATAAGATTTAGCCTTAAGCTTGTTTATAACGGAAAGATTTAACAAAGCTGCAATTATATTATGTAGCATAAATTTAATTTTGTCCGACTGGTGCTTATCAAGCATCGAAGACCGCAGACTCTCATCATTGATGGTTTCGCTTTTCCGACTTCTCTCGCTAACTTTTCTCATGTGTGGGCAACAGATTAGACAATAAGACATTTCCTTGTGTCAAGTGTGTACACTTATATTTGAACTGTTTCTTGGTTTCGTTTGACAGACGATAATTTCCTGGCCTCCTATTAATCACAAGTTAATAAGCCCAAGAAACGATAACAGATCCTGTTTGCGTTTTTCAAGATCAATGTTGTTCAGTCACTTCAGTGGCTGTTAAATTGGTTGTGCACGAACTGTCAGCGACGTTGTCTTATCTGGCTTTTGTTTTCATTGCTCTCGTGGTTAATTTGAGGGTGACATATAAGAAAATCAAAACAAGACTTATGTCCAACAAGATTACTTCCTCGTGCTCCTCAACTTAGATAATTGAAACATGCCAACCTCTCAGTCCAGACAACTTTGATGAAGTACTATACCCTAAACTAAAGAGCGTTGCCTGGTTGATATTGATTTTGTGCGAACAAACGAATGCAAGTACGAACGAACGAACGAACGAACGAACGAACGAACGAACGAACGAACGAACGAACGAACGAACGAACGAACGAACGAACGAACGATTGATTTTAGCAGGAAGTTCAGAAAAATTCAAAAGGAAATCAGTTGCAAATGTTCCTAGGAAAGTTGCAACGAACTTTCACAATTTGCAAAAGCAATTAATCAGGAAGTTAAGAACACAAATAGAAACACATCACGTAGTTGTAATTAATAATTTATTCGTAAAAGTGTACTTTTTTAAAGATGAAAATGAAATGTGTTTAGTGATTTCACTTTAAACATAAAGAAATTTAAAGGGATTCTCGCATTTTTGAACAATTAGGCATCACAGGCGTCACCGAATTTGACGGTTGCAATTATAGACTTTAATCTAACCTCAACGACGAATTATTTTTGCAAAACAACAAGAATGAATAATTTTCAGTCCCCAGAGTAATCGCAACATCGTCCTCGTTGTTTATACAACGCCACTTAGAGCATTTCACGTCTTCAAGACGACGTCAACGGCCAAAAAATGAGAACTGTTGCTTGAGATAGACTTAAATACAAACACTACAATAATTTTAGCAATACTGGGGCGTTTTAGAAGTCATTAAACTAGTTCCAAATATCAAATATAATTGTCAGTTAACCGTGACTTCTTTTGTAAAACTTGTCTTGTTTTTTAACCGCCGTCGTCGTCCTAGCATCTTAGACCCCGTTTACACGATGCCGGTACAAAAATGATATGAAAACGGCACAAAATGAAGACGGGTTCCTTGACGGTATGAAATGAAAACGGAACACTAACTGGTATATCGTGTAAACGCCCGTGCCGTAACAGTTTGATGACGATATATACGACCACAGTATTCGGGTCAGCACCATTCACAAAGTTTTCTCAATTCTCATTGGAAGAGAATAGTCACATGCTAATCCGTCATTATATTATACCAGCACCCAGGGGCTCTGGAAGCTTTTCAAAGTTGTGGGTGTCCTGCGTCTCGCAGAATGCCATAAACAGGGCCACGCCTTTCAGATAATATAATAGATAACTAATAACTATATATACGTAACATACAAGATAACATCACAAGTTCACAACAACTTCAAGAACTTTTAAAAAAAGTATTATAAAAAAAAAGGTATTATTATGTATAAAAAAACGAAAAGATGTACTTCGTGTCAACATTCAACAACACCAATTATCAATTTGTTTAAAACTTGCTAAAATATTGTGGGTGTCCTTCTTATGTAGGACAGAATATACCAAGCAGTTATAAGCCCTGTTTACACGGCCAAAATTTAAGCGGGATCTGAGCCACATCTGACTTTAAGCGGGCTTAAAATGTCCGTGTAAACAGATCGGCGTAAACTAATCGCGATTAGTTTGCACCACCTCAAGGAGGTGGATTTTAATACGTTGTTATTAATACGATAAAATGCTTTTTTTTCTTCCCTGCTGTTGTTTGTTTGTTTGTTTCTTTCTTTCTTTTGCTATTAATCTTTTTCGTGTACCGATCTAAAGACCAATCCGAACAGGGAACGGGCTTTTTTATATACCAACAATTGGACCAAAAGGGTCCTGAACTCTGAAGGCAAAACTGTGATTTATTTAGTTTTACTAGGAACTGAAATTTTTAGCCGGGATTTTTATCACTGAGAATAAGATGAAAGCGCTGCGTGGAAATCAGGAAATGCATGGGAAAACTTTAATAAGAACATGTGACTAGGAATTTAAGATGTGTTGTCAATGGGGTGGAATTTGCTAATTGTTGTACGTTAAAGTGCTTATTATAAACCCAAATATGATATTACTGAATATGGATTATATTTAATGTGTATAGTTGAATGGCAAAATATTAGTTGATTTGAACTTTTATTTGTTGTTATAATATATTGAGGTTTGTATTTCCAAAATGGTAATGAGAATGACGTCTATGTAGGCAAATTTGCATACACAATGTTCTGTTACACGAGAAATATTACCCAATTCACATGTTAATGGAATACCTGAATAGTATATTCTATATTTTATCATTTTTTTTTCATTAAAATCTTCAAGCGGTTTATCATAAGAAAAGAAAAAAACACACACAAATGCCTACATTGACGTCATCCTCATTACCATTTTGGAAATACAAACCTCAATATATTATAACAACAAATAAAAGTTCATTATCAGTAATAATGTAATATCTATTCTTATTAGGGTTTATGAGCACTTTAAATTTTCTGAAACTTTCTGTTAAACTTCTTTAACTTCTTTCCAGTGTAATTGACAATGCAATTAAGTTCCTTTTGTTCAAAGCAGGAAGTTAGGGAAATTTACCAGGAAGTTAAGGAAAATTTAGACTCGGACCTTTTCAAATACTCCTGAGAAAGTTTCCAGATTTTCCTAGATGTAATCAATCAAAACTCCATCCCAGTCAAGAACTCAAAGTAGGAACACTTGACGTAGCCTAGGTACAGCTCAAATCAGCTTGGAATTCACGTGTATATCTGTACAAAAGTTACACTTTATTTGTGTGTAAAATACTTTTGCTCGTGACTGTGCACTTCGTTGTGACTTTAGCAGTATTTGAAAGAGAAAGTAAGAAATTATATAACTCGGCAGTATTATGCTCTGTTACTTCTTACACCATTCAGGGCTTATCACAAAAACATTTGGAGCTGACTAAAGACTCTGAAGCATCAAAAGTAGTCAGATCTAACGACGCCTGCCCTCAGCTATTAGCGTGCCTCGTAAACTAGATCGGACAAGTCACGACACGATCAGACAAGGCGGAAACTGAGTGCGATTGTGCGATTTGGAATTGACGGCTATATAAGGAATACTGAAAGTCTAAAATTTATTAGAGGCTTCAAATTTTAAAAACCTTGCTGTTCGCTCGCTACACTAATTGAGAAATCCTGCAAATCGAGGTGCAAATGGTATATATCTTCCTGGTCGACCAACTGACTTGCAAACCGGAACAAAAGTATACAGAAGTACTACAAAGTGCAACAAGCGACTAATAAATCTTGCCAACGTCGGGAAAATATCAAATAAAAAAATAGAGTCTAGACACTGAAGTGAAATAATATAAACAACGGCATATCACACGATACTGCCAAGCGTCAAAAGGTTGCTCAACTAAATATAAATTACTTAATTACATGTGAACTACACTTATAATTTCTTGTTCGAAGAAACAAATCCAAAATTCAGACACATTCTACTTGGTTTGATAAACCGTTACGTTCGAATCGCCGCCACATCCCCAACTAACGAGACGTATAAATTCACATAAACAAAGAGTCCGTTGGTGTTCATTGTACTTTCAAATTTTCAAAACCTTGCTGGTCGCTCGCTACACTTAAAATACTTCATAAGATGTTGCGAACTAAAAGAAATCATGCAACTGGTGATATTTTCCTGGTCGACCAACCGACTTGCAAACCCGAGCAATTGATTTATAGTACTCGACATGCAGTGAGGCCGGATGATTTCATGACCTAACCAAAAGATTTGTTTTCTTTTCATAGCCCACCATAGTATACATCACACCATAACTCATTCCTATTCGAGGGTTTCCCCATAAGTGAATAAAATCGTCTGTTGTTAGCCAGAATAAAGTAGTAAATACCAATCCGAACAGGGAACGGGTTTTTTTATATACCAACCAAAAGGGTCCTGAACTCTGAAGTCTGAAGGCAAAACTGTGATTGATTTAGTTTTACTAGGAACTGAAATTTTTAGCCGGGATTTTTATCACTGAGAATAAAGGCCTGGCCAAACGCTTTCAACATTTCATGCAACATCGTTCAACATTGTTGAACGCATGTTGAACGAAAATTTGAACATGTTCAAATTTCGTTCAACACCATTCAACAACGTTCAACATCATTCAACAGGGTAGCCAAACGCTTTCAACATGTTGAATCACGGTTGAATTCAACAATGTTGAACGATGTTGAATGAAATGTTGAAAGCGTTTGGCCAGGCCTTAAGATTAAAGCGCGCTGCGTGGAAATGCATGGGAAAACTTTAATAAGAACATGTGACTAGGAATTTAAGCTGTGTTGTCATGGGGTGGACTGGTAATTTGCTAATTGTTGTACGTTAAAGTGCTTATAAACCCAAATATGATATTTCTATTTAATATGTATAGTTGAATGCCAAAATATTAAGTTGACTTGAACTTTTATTTGTTGTTTTAATATATTGAGGTTTGTATTTCCAAAATGGTAATGAGGATGACGTCTATGTAGGCATAATTTGCATACACAATGTTCTGTTACACGAGAAATATTACCCAATTCACATGTTAATGGAATACCTGAATAGTATATTCTATATTTATAATTTTTTTCATTAAAGCGGTTTATCATAAGAAAAGAAAAAAACACACACAAATGCCTACATTGACGTCATCCTCATTACCATTTTGGAAATACAAACCTCAATATAACAACAAATAAAAGTTCAAGTCAGAAAATATTTTGGCATTCAACTATTTACTTTATATAGAAGAGTCCATATCATAGACCTATCATTAAGGACCCTCCATTAACTTAATGAGTACAAGAGAGTGAGCCATATTTGTACCATGCTGGTTCATATCCTCTTTTAGTCTTTTCTAGGAATTTCTGGCATATAAAAGAGGGAGGAAGTGGTTTTCCAAGTCTTTTTTTCGAAAGATTAGTCTGGGTTTCAAAACAATTTTTATGAGTAATATTTGGTGTGTATTGAAACTTTAACCCTATTTAGGTTTTTGAATAAAGCTAAGTTAAGAAAAACATGCTTGCTGTTGAACAACTAGTACTGATATGGGGAGCAGGGTGGCGTACGTGTGCTGTTAGCGCGCTGCCTCTCACCAAAACGTTAAGCGGTTAGACGGGGTTAGTACTTGGATGGGTGACCGCTTGGGAATGACCTCGTTGTCGAGCTTGGAACTCATGTGACTAGAGTTGTAGTTGATCTCTCCTGTGCTTCCAGGGTTTTTCGCCGGGTTCTCCGGTTTTCCTCCCTCCATAAAATCAACACCTAACATCTTAGCTGTGATCCGTGGTCTGGCGGCTGCCTGGAGCGCCTTTGATATGCCTCGACACGGCCACGTTGATCTGCGTCCTTCGCAACTCAGCCGCTGGCTGCAAGTAAGGATGATTAGCCCCCCAGTCCTTTATCCTTTATATGGGTGTGGTCTCTTCCTTATGTGTAAGAAACATATAATTATGCCCAAAAGGTATAAAGATATAGCGTCTTCATTTTTAGGTCTTTTGTTATTAAAATCTTATGACAAACTGGCAACTATTGACAAAGTTAAAGTTTTTCTATAATTTGGTTTATTAATCAACAATTGCAAGGCACAAAAATTTAATTATTCTGGACATCGAACTCACCGTATATAGGCGGATACCCTGCGAGCAGAGCCTTCTTTTCCTTATTTCTTCGTTGAGAGAGAGGAAGAAAAGTAGGCTCTGCTGTATTCGTGACTGGTTGTGCAATGGGCGCATGCATGTCAGTTGCTTGGTTACAATCTCGAACCCAGTCCCAATCAGAGCAGAAAACAAAACGAGAACTGGTTAAACGGGTCTTAAACGAGTTACTTCGTCCTAATTCTTGGACGAAACCAAACACGAATACAGCAGAGCCTACTTTTCTTCCTCTCTCTCAGCGAAGAAATAAGGAAAAGAAGGCTCTGCTCGCAGGGTAATAGGCGTAATTTAGAACTCACGATTTGTAAAACTTCTCATGTGAAGTGGATAAGATTAGTTTGCATGTTATGATAACATGCAAACTAATCTTATCCACTTCACATGAGATTGTTATGTATGGGTAACTATAAACTACAACGTTCATTACTTTAATGACCGAAAAGCTCAAAACTATCAGAACTGCATGCAAGTCGAAAGCTCTGAGAACAAATCTTAATGCATGGTGAATCCAAAATTATACGCAACACGTAAATATTTAAGCACGTCTCGACTGAATCGTCCCTTTTGGTTTTGGAACTATGCAGACTTTACTATTTTACTGTGAATAACGCCAGACGATTTCACTCTGGCTAACGCCAGACGACTTTACTCTGGCTAACGCTAGACTACTTTACTCTGGCTAACACCAGACGATTTTACACTGGCTAACGCCAGACGATTTTACACTGGCTAACGCCAGACGATTTTACTCTGGCTAACACCAGACAATTTTACTCTGGCTAACACCAGACGATTTTACACTGGCTAACACCAGACGATTTTACACTGGCTAACGCCAGACAACTTTACTCTGGCTAACACCAGACGATTTTACACTGGCTAACGCCAGACGATTTTACTCCGGCTAACCGCCAGACCATTTTACTCTGCTGGCTAACACCAGACGATTTTACTCTGGCTAACACCAGACTACTTTACTCTGGCTAACAGCAGACGACTTTACTCTGGCTAACACCAGACGACTTTACTCTGGCTAACACCAGACTACTTTACTCTGGCTAACAGCAGACGACTTTACTCTGGCTAACACCAGACTACTTTACTCTGGCTAACACCAGACGACTTTACTCTGGCTAACACCAGACGACTTTACTCTGGCTAACACCAGACTACTTTACTCTGGCTAACACCAGACAACTTTACTCTGGCTAACGCCAGACCATTTTACTCTGGCTAACACCAGACCATTTTACTCTGGCTAACACCAGACTACTTTATTCTGGCTAACGTCAGACCATTTTACTCTGGCTAACACCAGACGATTTTACACTGGCTAACACCAGACGATTTTACACTGGCTAACGCCAGACGATTTTACACTGGCTAACACCAGACGATTTTACACTGGCTAACACCAGACGATTTTACTCTGGCTAACCGCCAGACCATTTTACTCTGCTGGCTAACACCAGACGATTTTACTCTGGCTAACACCAGACTACTTTACTCTGGCTAACACCAGACTACTTTACTCTGGCTAACACCAGACGACTTTACTCTGGCTAACACCAGACCATTTTACTCTGGCTAACACCAGACGACTTTACTCTGGCTAACGCCAGACGACTTTACTCTGGCTAACACCAGACCATTTTACTTGTCAAGGAGAAAGCTCTCAGTCACCTTAATAACAATTTGAAACCTATATCTGATTAAAGATCTGGTAATAAAGTTGTTCTTATTTCTGACTTATACATTTATAATAAAGATCTTGGCTTTAGTCGACAATGTGTCACAAAAAGGTAAAAATTAAGCTTAATTTCAAGTGTTACATGTACAGTTAAAGTGGCAGGTGGTGGCAAGTACAGCGTTTTAACCTATCAATATTAACTTTTACTAAATTCAAACACATTTCAGCGTTTAGCTTTCAAAAGAGTTGATGACACTGAAAAGGATATCTGTTCGGTTATATTTTTTTAGATTTGAATCATAAGTCACCCTTCATTTCCGAATCTCCTTGACTTATGTGTTATTTAAGATGTTTATATTAACTTCCTTGAATTATCGTTTGCCGACATAAAGTTTTACGGCCATATATATCGTATAGATGTGCATGGTCAAGTATTGTAATTCTTACCTCATCTTTTGTCGAAGTCGAAGACGAAGTCGCCTTTTTTGCAGTTTCTCTCATGATGATGAGTTTTTGAAAATATATCAGTTTGAATGTGTTAATCACTCAGATATTAATAATATTCCTTCAGAAATCTGAAATACAGCCCTTGAAAGTATTTCTTTATAGCAAGTGTATAAAAAGTTGAAAACAACTTCCTCTATACAACTCAACTCTATAAGAATGCCTCGCGAATAATTGTTTAATATATATTATATAGCTTCAACATGTTTGTTCCGTCAGACGTACGAAAGCTAAAGCAAAATTATAAATTACACCTAGTTAATACTCCACAGTACAAAAGCATTGCCTGTCAATCCAGGGTAATTTCCAACGCAAACAAATCATTGTTCAACTAATTAAGTCCCTCAAAGATGATTAAAGTAATTTTACAAACTGAATGCTACATCGAAAAATTAATCTTCCCTGGTCCGTCCTGACAAAGAACTTTGAAAGATTAATGGGCTAATAATTAGTAGACGTAGATATTTTAGTTGTATAAAGATTTACCCAATCGACAAATAAATTATAGTTACTTGCAGTGGCGTAGCCAAGGGCGGTCGCCCCCCCCCCCCCCAATGGTCTCCAAGACCGTTCTCGTGAAAAGTTTAAATCCGTGGAGAAACTTGTAGGGGGAGGGGTACAGTTCTATTAAGGCCAAGTGAGTAGATAGTGATGTGTTATATATATTGCAGGCATGCATATGCTATAAATTACAATACTATAAGGGTCAATACAAAATGCCTCCAACTTGTTTTTACATTTACGACTTGTTTATAAATAAATCTAAAGATATTCTGATGCGTATCATTCTAGGTTTGATTTTAACAAAATTATGTAATTTAAGGCTTTCAGATACTTGCCTCAAAATGCAGGAAATAGTGTTTCAGAGACCCTTGATATCCAATATTTTCCGGGGGGGCATGCCCCGGACCCCCTAGGAGACCGAGGTTCTGCCCCCCCAAACCCAAGACCCTGGCTATGCCACTGATTACTTGTTAGATCAGAGTGAAAAGGTGCAGGTAAACTACTGAGAATAGTTTTGATTTAACAAACAAAACATAAAGCTCCGTGGGGATGTACTCTTGTAAAGGTTCGTTTGACGTCACTTGAACACGAACTAGAGAAGTTGAGTTACACTTCTTTCGTGTTCAAATGACGTCAAATGTAACTTTATAAGAGAGTACATATGCACAGGAGGGGTATGTTTTATTTGTTTTATAAAATATGAAGGAAAAAAAGCAAACTAAAAGTGGGATAGTTAACGTTTTGAAAGTTTGCTAGCTTTTCCCGCCAGGTGACGCCATCCTATACGCCATTCCACGCCATTTTACGCGTCGTTCATGATCTTCATACTCTTATAAGCCAATCAGAGCGTGCGTAGAGGACACCTTATACTGATATACACCGAAATAAATTTCTTATAATAATTTGTTCTGAAATTCATGTTTTTTAGATTTAACTTTATGCAAAAGTTGAATAAAAATTATTGCAGTTAATTATTTTTTAAATATAATAATAATATTATTCAACGTTTGGTTTGATTTCGGAGATAAATTGTAAGCCAAGGCGAGTGGAGGTACCAAACGACTAAAAAAATAGCGACAACATGGCGCTCTTTTGGAAGATTGCGTTGGCGGGGTGGCGTTGAACCAATAGTAATGCTGCTTTCCACGTGGGTTTACGTTCTCGACCAATCATATAAGAGCATTTCGTTTTTGTGTTAAAAGTTAACATTGCCAAATGTCCCCAAAGAGCATGAGTGATGACTAATCGATTCTACGCCATAAATCATTACTGTCACCGTTTGTCGTGTGTAAATAGCCCAAGCCATTTTTAATTCAAAATGTAAACAGCGTTCATACCTTAAGCCTACTAAGCTTAGATCTAAATACAGATGGCACCGAGTTTCCTCAACTAGAGGTTTGCTTTCAAACTGTCATGACTTTTGGAACTATATATTTGTCTCTATCATGTTCATCAAAGTACGCTACGGACATGATGAATTGCTCTTGTGCAATCCCCAATGCGTTGTCAACAATCTGCTGGACAATATAAGACTACGTTGTGGCCTAGCCAACAGTGGTAAAATATTGGATTTATCCGACGAATCAGGTATTAATATTTACACTTGAAGTTTGACTGCGGAACCAACCAAAGAATCGTACTGTGACAATCTACCGTACTCTTGACAGCATGTTCCAGCACAGTTTCGAATTCCGGAAGTTTTAAAACTTAAATATTCCTTGTATTCGTTTGAAAGGAAATGGAACTTGCATTGTAGACTAAACAAGACGCCTTATCGTCTCGTTTATGCACTGTGTTTAATTAATAGCGATTTGGTGCGACTCGATATTTAAACAACTTGTCATGCATGTACCATGCATTCAGAACAGCGCTAAATATATAGTCTGGTTGACTATACGACGAGGCTGGCACTGTGGCACGTGCACGCAACACGCAAGTGGAGTGGAGTGAAGTGAAGTGGAGTGGAGTGAAGTGAAGTGGAGTGAAAGTGAATGCAGTGCGAACTGCGAACTGAAGGAGTAGAGTAGAGTGGAGTAGAGTAGAGTGGAGTAGAGTAGAGTAGAGTAGTTGGTCACAGCATGATAATGTAATAAATTGTAATAAATTAGCAATTTGGTTTAGTATGCAAAATCATAAGTCACGTGGGAGAAGTTAATTATAATGGCGGTCCCGTTGGCGGTCCTCAGAGGCGGACTGGCCCACCGGGATGCCGGGAAATTTCCCGGTGCGCCCCCTTGGTTTTCCTGTTTCATGCGCCCCCGATTTTTACAAAATACAAAGCTCATAAGGAAGCTATTCGGGCTTCGCATTCGGTCAGGCGCCCTTTTCATCTGATTTCCCGGTAACTTTTTTGCTGCCAGTCCGCTCCTGGCGGTCCTGTTGAAGTTATTTGATCATAACTGGCACAAAATTATGCATAAATATGTTTCACGAGGAATGTTTAAGAAAAGCAATGAACCAATGAAAATGCGGTGTCCACCAGCCGATGCCTTTTCCAGCGCTCTCAATTTCAAAAAGGCCCTGGGAACGAGGTTGACTCCATTTCTTTCCACTCTATAGATCGTTTTCATCTGACGTCACGGCGGCCATATTGGTGTACCAAAACAATGAAATGGCGGCCATATTGGTGTACGGTATGGGAATTAGCTCTTTCTTATTCAAATATTTTGTATTGTTTCACCACGCCAATGGGGCCACCGATCACGTGAGTGAAAACGATCTATACTCGTCGGAGTATGATAGAAAAAGTAGAATGAAGTATATAATAAATATAGATCAATAAAATTACATTTTAAACATTCTTTTACCATATGCACGGGTGGCGTGTGCTGTTAGCGCGCTGCCTCTCACAAAAAAGTTAAGCCCGGTTAGACGGGGTTAGTAGGTACGTGGATGGGTGACCGCTTGGGTATGACCCCGTTGTCGAGCTTTGAACTTATGTGAGTAGAGTTGTAGTTGATCTCTCCTGTGCTTCTAGGGTTTTCCCGCCAGGTTCAACGGTTCTCCTTCCTCCGTAAAATCAACACCTACATCTTAGCTGTGGATTCGTGGTCTAAACTGTGTCGTATGGCGGCTTTGATATGCCTCGATTGGCTGCATTCTCGTATCCAGACCCACGCGCTAATGCGTCAAGTGGCTCTGGGAATCTCCGTAAATGTGAGCGTTCTGATTGGCTTTAGGAAACAATGAAAAGAATTCAAACAAATTCAACAAAATAAGAATTTCACAACGTAAGCTCTGTTTGCCATAAATGTACGTTTGATATAATTTGACAAACAAATAACAGCAATACACCACATTTGAATTCGAAAATATGTATAGGTTATTTAATTTGAGGCCACGAGGGGATATGTGATTTATTCATCGAGGGCGAAGTACTTAATAGAAAATATAGAGTCACAATAGAAAAGAAATATTGAGGGGAATATAAGAGGGGAATATTAATCTGTTGTTTTGCCGGGGCTATTGAATATATTCCCCGAAAAGAACAAAGGAAACCGACGCATGTGAAAATTAAAATGTATTATCGTGATACTAACTCATGTTGAGATCGTCTCTCAAAACAACAGCCTTCAATCCCATATTCTTAAAGGTGATCTACACTGCTCATGATCCGCCATCTTTGTTTTGATGGCCACAAACATGACATTCATCGATAATTACATGAAGTACTAAGCTCAGTGTAAACCGTTTAGGAGCAACATGGCAGAAAACCAAGCGATCGGCGAGGATATCTCTTCGGATTTCTTCTATTTCCGCTGAAAATGTTTTGTTTCAAGTACAAGTAATGAAGAGGAAGCAAGAAAAGCTTACAATCTTGAAAGAGGTATCAGTTTTGTTTTTGTAAATAAAGATGTAAACATTAGTTTCGTACATGCGCAGAACGGACTGTAGGTCACCTTTAAGTTTCGCCAGCTGATCTTCCATAAGTGCGTGAGATGAACAAAACAACACTTTCCTCCCAGATTGCGCTGATGTAATTCCTCGTTTTAGATTGTTAAATAATTAATTATGGCTGTTATGGTATCTTTCTGTTCTCCCGAACACTAAACTAGATTGTCCCGTTCTTTCTAACGCATAGCGTCGTATATTCACGATTAATGGATGGATACGATACGATTTACAATTACACGAGATTTATACACGAGATTTGTCAAAGGAAAAATGAACATGGGACTCGTGTCCTGTTGATCATTCCTTCAATCATGTTCAAGTATTGCACTCTTTATTTACTGTATATTTGCATTCTTTCATGGTTGTAAAGTTAATAAAAAAAAAATGATGTTAATGCCGTTACTATGAGTCTGGATGGTCTGGCCCAAGAGTTTGGAATGCGCCTGTTACGTCACTTCATCGGGAATCCGACGCAGCGCTCCAGACTCGCGTGGATCTGGGTACGAGAATGCCACTGGCTGCGAAGGATGATTAACCCCCAGTCCTTTATCCTTTATATACATGCATCTTCATCTTTTTTCCAAAATTGCTTTATTTTTTCATTTAGGACTAGTGTTAAGATTGAACGAGCACAAAGAAGATTACTCCGACTTGTATCTTTCAGATCATTCTACGTACATTTTAGTCGAGAAACAGACAAGGTTAACAAAAGAAACCGCGTTGCTCTCAAATTACGTTCCCCTTCTCGATAACGTCTCAGCGCTTTTACCTAAATTCAAACTTCGTGTTTCTATCGACACTCCATTTGTTAATTTACATCAAAAAAGCCACAAAACCTCCCGCGCAGAAAGAAGTACTAGTAGCAACAAGTCCCCCAACAGGAAAACCAAACGGGTGAAAACAAAGACACCGAAAGATTCTCGATAGTTAAGCGTTCATTGGCTTACATTTGTGAGAAGTACGCGCTCATTGGCTTACATTTGCGGAAAGTGAGCGTTCATTGGCTTACATTTGCGGGAAGTGAGCGTTCATTGGCTTACATTTGCGGAAAGTGAGCGTTCATTGGCTTACATTTGCGGGAAGTGAGCGTTCATTGGCTTACATTTGCGAGAAGTACGCGCTCATTGGCTTACATTTGCAGGAAGTGAGCGTTCATTGGCTTACATTTGCGGAAAGTGAGCGTTCATTGGCTTACATTTGCGGAAAGTGAGCGTTGATTGGCTTACATTTGTGGGAAGTGAGCGTTCATTGGCTTACATTTGCGGAAAGTGAGCGTTCCTTGGCTTACATTTGCGGAAAGTGAGCGTTCATTGGCTTACATGTACATTCGCGACGGAAGAGAGCGTTCATTGGCTTACATGTACATTTGCCGGAAGTGAGCGTTCACGGATTCCATAGCAAGGTCCGCAAAAAGAAAAACTTGCAGAGTTAGCCGAACTCAAGCCAGCCGGCACTGGCACAACTACAATCGCGTAAAAACGCATCTTCTGAATCAGAATATATAAGATTTTTCTCTACTCTGACTATGTTTGTTTATTGCATATTCTCCAATCCGATCACTTCTATTCAACTCTAAACGACCGTTATTTTGGTGAGTATTTTCAGTCTATTTATATAAGCTAGGCGGTGAACTCACTAGCAAGTGGCAGGCTAGCTGCTCGGCATCATAAAATTATTAGAGTTTTAGACTTCTTCTTGGGGGGTAGATCATATAAAAAAACTATGTATATTGAATAATATACCCATAAGGGACCCATAAGAGACAAAATATCATAGTCAAATCTAATATTTAAATATAAATAGACAAGAAAGGTTTCTACCTCAGTTTGCAGTGGTTCATACTTCATACCTGGCCTGGTACCCTGGCCCAATTTCAAAAGAAATATATGTCAGGTAACGGCACTAATTTCATTCTCGCGACATCAGGGCTAAATCCCCTGATGACGATTGCAGTTTTACTCAGCCAATAAAAACGCGCGAAAATTTTAACCAATAGGAAAGCAGAAGTCTTTAGTGGATACCATGACAACGGCTTACTACCAAAGCCGATGATGCGCGGCATGGCCCAAAAAAACACGTCATCATGATTTCCTCCCAAAACATAACGAATCCGTCATAAGCTCCCGCCCATAACGCCTGCAGTGCAGGCGATCTGCATCAACTGATGTCTATACAACTGGAACCAGTTTTTATCTTCCGCGCGCACTTTGCAAAGAATGAAGTCTGGCAACGGGACTGGATTGCTCATCCTTTATGGTCAGCAGTAAATATTTTGAAGCCACTGGCGGCCATATTGGTACTCCAGGTCCAGTGTACCTTGCGGGCTTAAGAACAGTCAAAAAAGCAGTAAAACAATGCAATTCTCAAATGGCAGTTTACCGCCAAAAAACAGAAGGAAAATTCAAGCAAATATAGTCGGAAATTGTCAACTACACACTTCAAGGCTTTGTAAAGACTTATGCTTTAATACCAAAGGTATATAGATAGTTTTATAATGAAGTTATTGACTGATTTCGGTTGGGGTTTTTACGAGTTTTGTGATATAGGCAATTTTGTCGATTAACGGGCAGAGTAAAAAACTACAAAATAACACGTTTTACTGCTAAATAATACCAACAAATGCAAAAACTAAGCTTCTAAACATTTTACAGTGTTCTTTGTTTGATAACAATGGCAGAAATAGTTTTAATGTGGCTTTTTTCGTCTCTTTTCGTGCTACGAAAACATACAATTTTCCGTAGCGGCCATCTTGGCGGTAAACCCGCTCCCAGTCCCCACTAACGCTGCTTTTGTGTTTTCTTTGTGTATCGCGAACCAATCAAATCAATACTGCCAGTGCAAACACGAGATCAAGTAAACAATTACGGTTATGTGAAGACACGAGGCTGAATATAATGTCGATTGTTTACGAGTATTAATACTTCGACATACCAAAAATCATACACAATTCGGACAACAAGAACATTGGAACACACTACCAAAAACGATTACAACAAAAAACATCACTCTCTCAAACTTCAAGAAGTTACTATTTAACTACTATATTAACGCACTTAACAACACATATGACGTAGGCCACCCACGAACATGGAAAAGCATATGTTTAAAATGCAACACAGCTCGAAGCCTTATGAACCTACCATCGTGTTGCTTTTAGTAGATATCGTAGTTAATTTAATGTATTTAATATACGTTGTATATCGTTATGTATTTTTAAAGTAACAGTTAAATCTTGTTTTGGGGCCGCAGTAATTGGCACTAGCTGTTGCGGTTACCCAGCCTATTGTGTTAATGTCTGTATTTATGTTTGTAATGTGTATGGCAAAGTTATTAGAATAAAAATAAATGAAATATTTAATTGCATGTTTTGCTGCAATAAGACTAGCAATACAAAACTATAATCAGTTGATTCTACCTGCATATGGAGGACATTTGGGTTTTCGGTATTGCAGCCCAGCCATGTAGTTTCGGTATTCTGTTACTAATTTTCGACATAAAACAATAAAATCTCGGGTGGAGTGGGCAATCTTGGGTGGAGTGGGCAAGGGGGGTGTCACATTGGCCTGCCGAGTAGGCTAAAGGTTTTTGTCCCATTTGAGGCAGTATTCCACTTGCCATAGTAACTTCTTTATCGGAAGAAAATTGTGTTGTTGACCACAATTTTGCAAAGCTAATTAGCAGGAACGCGTAGAACTGGAAAAAGAACGCGTTTGTGATGCGTTTTGTGACGTCACACGACGTCACGATCTTGATGCGAAAAAAATATTTTAATTCATGCAAAGCGTCACGTTCCGGGGACTTCTAAAATAAAAATCTATAGTAATAATCTATAAAATATAAATCTGTAAATATATAGTAACAAGATATAAATACTTGATTTTTCTGTTTCTTTGGTGGAATATAATGCCATCCTATAATTATAAAGTGTGGGGAAATTGAAACCTTTTAAATTTGAATGACACCTTACTGTATCTATTATATACAATGTGATAATCGGTGTCCGCTATTTCCGGTAGGCTAAGGCACGCGAATTTTTGTCTGATATATTTTTTGAGATGAGTCGTCGTTTATATGATTTATGTAGATTCCAGATCTCAAAGGTATATTCGGTCACTTCTTAATATTAAACATAAACGAAGCAAGGCAATGCCGTGTCTTGTCAATTGACTTTGTAAATCATTAAATTGTGTGTGCAAGAGAAACGCTCAAATGACCCATTCGACGACAATCAATGCCCGGTGTTGATTGGTTGTTTGTCAAAGACGTCATATGGTTGTCTTCTAAAGCGGATATGAGTTCTTATTTTCAGTTCTCAAAACATATCCGTGTCAATAAAACTGGTGTAAAAGTCGTTCTTTGCGACTTATCGTCGTATCAGACCATTTCTCCTGTTGCCTATATCGGATCAAGTTGACATTTATAAATTTTTCAGAAGCGGACACGAACATTGGTACTTGTACGGGTCAAAAGGATTTTTAAGCGACTCGGCGTTGATTTTTGTCTGTGGCCATTTGGTGCGGAAGCACGCCAATAGACGAAGAGAAGTTTGGAGTTTCCCAAATCTGTCCCAGTGTCTACTTATCTAGAGGATTCCACCTGAGTAACTACCTCGGGTCCGGAGGCTTTGCAATAATAGACGGAGTATTGTGAGGTCTTATTTTGGCTTTGTCTCACTTCGCAAAAGAAATTACAATATCTTGGAGGTTTACTGAAAAAGTACCTGCTGTTGAATTTTAAAATATCGAGACGAACTCGAGAGATCAGAAAAGCGACCGTAGGATCTTCACTTCGCCTACTCCCGTTTGATAATTTTGTATCGGGAAGATAACTTGATAGGACGTGTATATATATGGTAACATACGCGCTGTTAAGACCGCGGAACATATAGATCAACGGATAAATCTGACAGAGATATCAGAACACAATACAATTTGCATTCCAATATCATGGAAGAGACCGACGTTCAGGACTTGGTAAAGTCCGTGGCGAACAAACAGCAAGCAAATAAACGGAAAAGGGATCCAGATATGTACTTGGATGCCGTGCTTGAATGTACGGTGCGACGATTGAATCGCGAAAGGATGGAACAAGACGAGAGCATACGAAAGCGAAGGCGAATTTCGCCGATGAACGAGGACGAAAAGGCGACGGGTTCTTGCAGCGCTCCCTCAGAACATTCATTGGAGAACGTAAACAGTGTGGACTGCTCAAGGACTTTTACGAGCGACACTATAAACGCATGTCTTGACGAGAGCGAATGTGATATAATGGACCGACATTTAGACGATGAACTTAGCGGTGATTTAAAAGAACTACTTGATGAACTAGCTCGGGAGTTTCCCGGAGACTTTTGGCTAACGGATGCAAATAATAATAACTGTCAACTCTCGTGTGAAGCCGAAGAAAATCGAAAATGACCTATGGTTGTCAAATATAATCGAAGTATTATGTTCGTCGTGATAAAGCCGACTCTTTAATTGTCTAATATCGCTTTGGTATAAAAGAGTTTCGGGGGATGTTTTTGTAATATTACGGCATTTATATTAAATATGGTACGTATGTCGGCATGTTTGACTTTCGTTTTTGAAATATACAAACTCTGCCGGAAGTTTGAACGTTTCAGCTAATTTATTATAATAGTATATTTGGATGTTTGCTATTTTGAAGCGTAGAGTAGAGTATAGTAGTGAGTAAACGCTGGACAATTTATAATAATATGGTGTATATAAATGTAAATATTAATTATAGAGATATTTAAATAATAAAATTATGAATAATGATTACTATATACAAAATATGTTACAGTGTTATGTTATAAATATTTGTGCGAATCTCATCACTTTTCTCTTCTGAAAGCTCGCAGATTTTCAAAACTGCGCCATGAATTCGATCGATCTTTTATTGTTGCGTGACACGTTCACTTCAAATTAATTTGATTTTGCTACATTCGTGCAATATCAATGAACAGTTTCGCGTTTTCTATTCAATAACTTGAAAACGGCGAATATTCAAAACGTTCGCCATGGGAATTCGACTGCTCCCATTGCTTTGTTTGTTCGCCGACAGTCATGAACTTCGGGCAACAACGATCCAAGCTGGATTTTGAATAAGAATTATGAGAATTTTTAGTTGCCTCGCGATCTATAGTTTATTTAGTCTCTTACAGCAATGCCAACTTGTCTCTTATAATGTTTAAAATTGAAAGAAAAATGGGATGTGTGCTGGCGTGTGTGGCGTTATTAAATGCCCGCTGTTTCGCTGTGCCCTGCTCTGGCTACTATATTAATTCATGTACTCAATGCATGTTGTGGGTTTGTGGCGATAAAAATACAGTGTATACTTGTACAATCGTAAGGTTGTGGAAATTTCGAAATATCTAAGCTTTTCTCCCGCCTACTCACAAGTTTGTTTTTCACTCAGTAGGTCTTATTTCCACATGAAGCGAAAGCGGCCTAAGATTTTGTTTAAAAGTATTAAAATCGTGTCTATTCTCATCCCAATTGTAAATTTGTTCGTTAAAGTTAATGTTTAACGTCCCTGCTGACTCACTTTATATCCTATCTACGAGGGTCCACCCACTTCAACTGATCTTAATCGTTTTCCGCAGCTGGGGCCATGAGAGGCCAAGATCCATAACAAGACCGTATATTTTATTTCCATGTTTCGACACTTTGCTTTAACCTAGGGGCCGAGAGGCCCGAGACACTTGTTCATTGGATTGAAGTAGGCCACTCACAAGTCAAATTACAATTTCCGAGGAGGGTCTGTGGTAAGAGGAATATAGAATTAGCTGTTCAACATGAATATATAGTATTAACCGCTATATAACATTGCTATCATGTTGTAGTTATTGCATCTAAATTACTAAATATTTCAAAACTGTTGGGGTAATTAGGTTTGTACAATACCCTAGTTACTATGCGTGTTTTCATTGGTTGTTGGCCATGGACAGACACAATGGACACATCAGATCACATCAGCTGACTTGCTTTTCCCCTTAAGCTTCTTTATGCCCCAAAATCCGGCAAGAGTTTCGATAAAAACCTTTTAAATTTTTGTATTGTATAAAACAAATAGATTCATTTTTTTGTTGTCTGTTAGAACATCAGTGACTCGACTACGTTGTGACGTCATCTGTGCATCTATAACTGAACAGACAAAATCTATTTGTTAAATACATTAATCGGTGTAAAGCGGGAAAGTTTCAATAAACATTTTATTAATGGTGTAATCTGCATGAATGTGAATCTACTGTGTGTGACCCATTTACGAAAATTGCACCATATTGGCGAAACCGCGTGACGCTCAATATTAAACGTTCACACGTGAAAATGATTTAAAATATTTAAACGTTTTTAATCGTTTTGATCATTTTCAGAAGGAAGAGGGAAAAAATGCCTTCAAAAAATTAGCAGTGATGTGGAATTTAACGGTTCGATCCGGGCTTCAGAAATTCACATTGACAAATAAGTTTGCACACACAAAAAATGTAAAAATTTAAACTTGACGAACGTCCACATTTTTATATTCAATAATAGTTTATATATAATATTTTATAGTCATTTAAACAGTCTCATTTTTTATCAATCTCAAACTGAATTATTGATTCGACTCTTTTACAGTAAAAAGGGTACTGTATAGACAGTATAGTCACAGAATAAATACTAAGGTATTAGGTATAGTCGTATTTTGCGTACGTTCAAAATTATGGTTGCATTAGAGTCTTGTAGGCCTGGTTTATACAGCGTGCTATGAGCGGACCGAACTAATTATTTGCCGAATTGGTTCGGTCATAGCACGCTGTATAAAAATCAATTTGGCTCGCTCTTTGAATTAGTTAAAGGGTATTGGCAACAAAAATTAAGTTTGTCTAATTTGAAAGAACTCATAAAATTGTAATAGAAGATCTTTTACAACTTTTTCATATCTTTCTGCGTTTTCAAGATATTTCAATTTGTTTGATATGTAAATGAGATGGTCTCTGACGTCAGGTGTGGAGTAAAATATTTTCATACAGAGCAAAATCACTAACATATCTAACATGAAATGTTCAGCGTCGCAAGGAGTTTTTATGTGCACAGTTTCAAATGATTTCGATGAACAAACTTAGAGATATAACTGGTTTTGCTACATGTGAAAATATTTTACCCACACCTGACGCCAAAGACCATCTCATTTACATATTAAACAAATTGAAATATCTTGAAAACGAAGAGAGATACGAAAAAGTTGTAAAGGATGTTCTATTACAATTTTATGAGTTCTTTCAAATTAGACAAACTTAATTTTTGTTGCCAATCCCCTTTAACCGTGCGGCTCGCTTGTCGAAGGCGTGCGGAACGCTCTTAGCACAGTACACTGTACCTAAATAAGCGATGATTGAATATAATTAATTATAATCCATGATTTAACTTTAACGTTATGATAAATTTGGTTCGTTCAAAATTTTTCATGTATAAATCGGACAGCGTTCTATCAGCGTGCCAAGACCGCACCAATTCATTAGTTCGGTGCGCTCATAGCAAGACGCACAATATATTGTGCAATATTTTGCCATGCAAAAGATAGGCCTCTTTCTTTATGATTCCTACCCATGAGTATTCAATGTACACTGACAAAAGCCGAATACTTCTGCGCGTCATATATTCAAGTTCTCTCAAATTTGTCTCGCAACAGCCAAATCGGTTGCGTCAGTTGCGGTTGCGCGGCAGACTAGGCTGTTGGCTCAACTACCATTTTGTTCGGAGATTCATCTGTCAGCAGGGCCAGTTTATTGGCTTATGCCCCTTACCCACCTATAGAGATCAGTGTACCACACAGATTGGCAACAAAAGGGGTGGGATACGGCATAATATACCCCATGCATTGCTAATTCAAATACCAATATTTGCATGGTGTTGTAGCTCGAGTGGGTTTAGGTCATGAGAAGATAAGCAAACGTATTTATGAGGTTTTGTCATAAGCTATTCCTGTTCTCGAGTGCAACTCGTAAACAAGCATCTTATCGCAAGGTGACTGAATTTGAGAATGGTCTAATACCGTGTGAGAGGTTTTTGGCATTAAACCATTTATCCTATACTGTTGTTGTTCATTGTTGTCTGTCAGCAGAACAGTCAGTTTGACTTTACACTTGAGACAAGTCGGTCTGTGACCCGATACTATATCGCAACTGATTAGACAAACTAGGGGGGCGTTGATGTATACCATAGAGATGCCGACTTGCATGCTAGCTTTCGGCAACGGTAACAAACTTTAGGACTGCCCTTCAATACTTTTACACACATGCGAGTCAGGCAACACTAGACTTGCGATAGTAACTTCTAATAATCTAGTTTATTTCTTTATAATTCTCGTCACTATGGTATTTAAATGGCTGATATTGCTTGAGACGTCACACCTCCCCTCGCCACTTAGTTTCTCCGGACAACTGTCTACACAATCCTAATCATTTTAATGATACACACTTGAAATTTGGCATCGTTTACCTACGGAATATGGATTAACAAACGAATCTCACCCTTCTGTGTGAGTTGCCTTACATGTCTGGAAACTCTGCAAACTTCAAAGCGCCTATAATGAGCTGGGATTTTATGTTGAACCGTACCTTACACCATGCACATCCTTTGTTTTAGGTTTATTAATATTTAAATAGCACGGTTGAGTGATTGAACTGAAACGTTGCTATTGGACAATTCGTTCATTATACTAAAATACAATTGTTCAGTGACCATGCACCGTGCACAAAAATGCATAAAGGCGAACAAAAACATCTTTTTGAAGACTTAAGCTCAAAGACTTTAGCTGAGTTTCCAGAGCATATCTCGATTGACTATGCCTCTATATTTCAATTTGAGTGCGTGATCTTTAGTTATGTCCGACGAAGCACAGGTGGCCCAACCTCACACTAGGTTTACAGTTGTTATTGTTGTATTTGTTATACAAACTTGAAAAATGTTGCCGTATTTTAACTTATAGTTCTGTAAATCATTAAAATAAACTTACTTTTGACAGTTCATCTCTGACTCATGTTGTTTACCTTCAGTGAGTGAGTTGAAACTTGTAGAGTCGAACGCCGTACGAAACTATTGTCGCTACAAGTTTCATGTCAAAAGTAAGTTTATTTTAATGATTTACAGAACTATAAGTTAAAATACGGCAACATTTTTCAAGTTTGTATAACAAATACAACAATAACAACTGTGGTTGGGCCAGGTACTAATTATGCAGATCACTTCAGACTCTACTTTGCTTTATCGCTCGCTATTTTCAATTCTAAAGTCTTTTTGCTTTACTTTAACTATATTTGGGCAAGTCTTACATGGTACAACTCTTTTACATCCGTGAAAAGTTGAAATACTAATAGAGATATCCTCCAAATACTGCAGGGCGGCTACTGACGATCGAGCCATTTATCCAATCAGACCAATCAGTATGTTGATTTACTTGTCATTGATAAAGGCGACCGACTTAATATTAAAACACTCGAGGCGGCTTGGTTGTAAAACATTTGTATTTTAATTATCGTAACCGACATTTGTTATTCCCAGGAAAGGCTTGTGTCGGCCACCTTGTGTATTGTTCATATGATACTAATATTTTGTATTGGAGGGGCATTGGGGTCTTCGCTATTGCAGTTTCGTGGTGTTTTCGTACAGTATTTCGACAGATTTTTATATGGCACGGAATACTTTCTCCGTAATGCCCGCGGGCATTATGAAAATTGTTAATGCCCTACGAATGGAAACAAATAAAAAATCCTAATAAGAAACTTTATTGCCGAAAAACGACGAAAATAAATGAAATAAATAAACATATAAATAAATAATAAACATTATAAAAGTAAATTCTAGTATCCAGACGAGAAAGAAACAGCAGAAAATAATGCTAGTTCGGTGTTTTGACGAAGTTAAAGGAAGCGAAGACCAAGAAATACAACATTGAGTTTGAAATAAAAAGTGCCATATAATAAACTACTTAACTAGAAGTTACTATCGCAAGGAAGTGCTGCCTGGTACAAAATTGGATAAGGGTGTAAAAGAAATAAGAAATAATTTTAAAAAGCCTTGTGTTTTTAAGGTTGTTAGTAGTTATTTGTTAGCAGTGCAGCGTTACCAGAACCCTGATTATGGCGGACGCGTGAGGAGGTGCCAAGGTGGGTTGATGTCAAACTCGAGTCGGTTTTTACTATCGCTCGGTCAATACAGCCTCTGTTTAATATTTTACAAAAGACCTCTACAAAGACCTCTGTTTAATATTTTACCGTAAAGACCTCATTCTCGGTTATTTTATACCGATATCTCGGTTATTTTTTAGCGTTATAAATTTTCGACACGGTTTCGACCTCATAATGGCGACTAATTTGAATACTCTCAGATTAAATAAAGTATAAACATGTCATCATCATCATCATCATCATCATCATAGCCTGTGTATCCCTCAAGAGGGGTTAGGCCGTCGCGTTGCCGCTCTCCAAGCTGCTCTATCGCTTGTGAGCTGAAGGTCTATCCCATCTCTTTCATCACCTATTATACAGTCATTCCATCTTTTCCACGGTCTTCCTCTTGGTCGTTTTCCGAGTTCTTTTCTTTCTGTTGCCCACCTTGTTACTTCGTTCTCGTCTTTCCTTTTCACGTGGCCATACCACCTTAGCCTACTTTCCTGTACTTTGTCCCTCAGCCTAGCTACACCAACGTCTGCTCTTATGTCAATGTTCCTCATCATGTCTCTTCGTGTGACTCCACGGATGACTCTGAGGCATTGCATTTCCGCTACCTCCAGCCTATGGAGGTCTTGTTCCTTCACCACCGCCACATGTAATCCCTATATATCTAAGACCGGACAATGAATATCAGACAAGGTATATTAACAATGTAAAAGCTTTATTTCAATTTCATAAATATCAAGGGAGCCTTCTGTGAGTTCTACTTGGTACTTCCAAGGCCTTCACCAACAACGAAGTCTGGGGACCAGTTTCCCAGTTTCGTCCTTTCTCATCGACGACACCGACGGTAACTGTGACCGTGTAGAGATTGGGAAGAGGAAAAGCGAGAAGAAATTGGGTGCTGAAGTAGTCATTGTGAGGCTCCACTGTCTGTTGTAGAGGACCAAGTGGGGCGGCGAGAGATGCCTGAATGAGAGATAGAAAAGAATATAATTAAAGGGATTGTTGTCTTGGACAGCAAAAGAATGGAATGGTTGAGGATGGAAAGGTAAAAAAGAAAGCTAAGGAAGTTGAGAAGAGAAGTGGAAACCAAAATCACAAAGAGAAGGACGAGGAAGACAAAGTGAATGACCACGATGATGGCGATGGTGATAATGGTGATGGTGGTAGTGATGGTGATGATGGTGGTGGTGGTGGTGATGATGGTGGTAGTGGTGATAATGGTGATGATGGTGATAATGGTAATGATGGTGGTGGTGCTTGTAATGATGGTGATAATAATGGTGCTGGTAATGGTGATGATGGTAGTGATTATGGTGATGATGGTGGTGGTGCTGGTAATAATGATGGTCGGATAATGATAGTGGTGATGCTGGTGCTGACGACGACGACGATGATGGTGATCAGGAGACGGGGAAAATAAGAAATAGAATGATGAGGATAAAGAAACAACACAAGGAACAAAATAAAAGCAAGTATAAAAACAAAGACGAGGGTGTTGGGAGAAAAAAATATTCAAGACGGCAATGGATCGATGAGTATCGTTTTTCAAAACCTAAGAGAGAATAAGTCTTACTTTCAAATCTGATGATTCTTTTCGTTCTTCCGATGTAACTGCGACGAGTAAAGCTATGGATTGAACCTTTCGGAATAATCCCGGATTCTGACCATGACGAATAACTCCCTCAATTTTCAACGCCATCTGACTTTCCACAGAGATAGTGTGAGGTTCGTTGTTGATGGGCTGCGACGGAGAAATCGCCAGCTGGAAGAATAAGAGATACAGTAAATATTTGTTAACATGCCTCCAAGCTATTTACAATTACAAACATATTAAAGGGAATAGTCAAAACGCCATATATTACCTTTATGGTCGTTGACTGAACGTTGCTGAAGAAATATCTAGGTAGTTTCATTGGTATTCCGAGAATACACACGGACATTCTAGACAGGCACCGGATTTCCTGAAATACGGCAAAGCCATATTAGTTATTATGCATCGCCCTCCTCCTCCTCCTCATTATCATCATGACCACTACCATCATCAACACCTCCACTATCACCACCACCATCATCATGATGACCATCAGCATTACCACCATCACCACAACCACCATCGTCATCACCACCACCATCATTATCACTATCACCACGACCATCATCACCATCGTCATCATCATGATGACAACCATCATTACCACTACCACCATCACCACGACCATCACCACCACCATCGTCATCACCACCACCATCATTACCACCACCCTCACCACGATCATTATCAACACCCTCACCACGATCATCATCATCACCACCATCGTCATCAGCACCACCATCGTCATCATCACCACCATCACCACGACCATCATCACCACCATCGTCATCACCACCACCATCATTACCACCACCCTCACCACCATAATTATCAACACCCTCACCACCATCATTATCAACACCCTCACCACCATCATTATCAACACCCTCACCACCATCATTATCAACACCCTCACCACCATCATTATCAACACCACCACTATCATCCCTATCGTTATCGTTACCACCCCACTCATTGCCATGATCACTACTAAGATTATTTCTTTTCAACATAGTTTTGATGCAGTATACTACCATCAGTCGCACAGTAGTACATCGCTGCCATAGTGAACAAGAAAAGCAAGACTGCTCAACAACAAACTTACCACATCCGAAATTGGTCTGTCTTGTAACTCAACGTAAAGACGCTAAACATTGAGAAATATAAAAAAAGTAAGTATAATCTGTTCGCTATTTTTTATATAGAACATTATCTCATGACACACCCACGATTCACGGTCTGAGATGCTATATCAAACACTCGGAAGAGTGTTTCATCAGGATATCCAAACACTTCGAAGTTTGTTCAACAAACGTTTCGGTGTTTGGATATCCTGACGAAACTCCTAACTCCTTAACAGTTGTGTACTAAGCTGGTTTAACAGTTGGTAATATATGCAAATTGCAGCGCGCGGTAATTTGAAACTCAAAACAGCTGTTGGGCTTCTGTGCCATAAACACGCAGTGCAATAAGGCCTGCGTTCTTTGTCGTAGTAATTTGAGCTCGAACAAATTGACGTTGGCGGAACACCCGCGGTGTGATAAAACACGCGAGGGAGAAGAGGAGAAGTTTCTCTCTCGCGTGTTTTCCCGCACTGCGTGTTTAGTCGTCTCAGCTTTCAGTGAGCGTCACGCGCCATTCACGTGGCACAGAAGCACCAACAGCTGTTTCGAGATTCAAATTACCGCGCACTGTGATTTGCATATATAAAGAGGACCATCACAGGCGTCAGAGTTGGGCTCTCTGTGTCCTGACGTTACCTACAACAGACTTGCCCCAAATCTCTCGTTTATCGGTGCACACGTGCACTACTTACTTGCAACTCTTCCAGGATTTCACGGCATTTTCTTTCAAGTTTGTTGTACGACGTTTTCCCAGAATTCGAGACGTTTCCAAATTTAGACGACGACAATCTAAAAACAATTTTAGAGTTTCCGCAAAAGAACAAAGAATTCGGATTTATATACCTGTAGGTCAGTAACCGAGCACCCCTTTTAGCATTCACCAGAGTGGGACCGTATTTTACCAGAGCAAAAAGGTGGTGAACTATCGAGATTTTTGGAACGAAATACTGAAGTTTCGGGTGGAGTCCTTCATCATAGTAAAATGTTCACCTTTTCTGGCTTTGTTATATCCAAAACACTGTCCTCTGTTTTTTTTACACTCTCAATTATATTATACCATACAGTGACGTGCATTGAAGTTTTTCTGTACATACCTGGATAAGTCAATGCGGTTCATAAGCAGATCGATAGCACAAGCAAACAACAGACAACTTTGCTGATGTCTAAAAATTAAGCTATTAAGGAAAATGACAAATAGATTCCATTTTGCCGTTGTCTGTTCAGTTATAGATGCACAAATGACGTCACAATGTGATAAGAACAAAAAAGTGGCCCACGAGACGCAGTCGAGTTTAAAGGATACGTTTCAATATTATGTAAAGTAACTGGGTCAGCGTCGAACGATTTCTGATAAAGTTTTCCATAGTTCGAAGCCAACGACGAAAATCTGTCCCGACAATCATTCATCTGTGAAATACAAGAAGAGAATTTAAAAAATCGGATCTTAGAGGGTAAAAAGTAGAGTGCTGTATTTCAGATAGAGCAAAGTGAAAAGGTGGAAAACTGCCGAGATATGATTTTTAATCAATGACAAAACACTGACGTACGTATTGAGAAGAGCTCTTCGACAGAGTAGAATATAGATATTAGGGCCATTTAAACGGGAGAAAATAATTAATTAAGACGTGTCCTATTTAAGTCGCGAACACACTAAGGACAAAGGATAAAGGACTGGGGGCTAATCATCCTTACTTGCAGCCAGTGGCTGAATTGCGAAGGACGCAGATCAACGTGGCCGTTTCGAGGCATATCAAAGGCGCTCCAAGCAGCCGCCAACGACACAGTTCAGACCACGGATCACAGCTAAGATGTTAGGTGTTGATTTTATGGAGGGAGGAAAACCGGAGAACCCGGCGAAAAAACCCTCGAAGCACAGGAGAGATCAACTACAACTCTACTCGCATGAGTCCAAGCCCGACATCGAGGTCATTCCCAAGCGGTCACCCATCCAAGTACTAACCCCGTCTAACCGGGCTTAACTTTTTGGTGAGAGGCAGCGCACTAACAGCACACGCCACCCATGCTCCCTACACTCGTATAACCGGTCAATTTCTAATAAGTCGCGAATTATTTTGGACTAGCTTTCAATCCTGTTCTTATTTTAGTCGCGACTTACTTTGGTCACGAACAAATTGACCATTTATACGGGTGTGTTCGCGACTTAAATAGGACGCGTCTTAATTAAGTCGCGACTTATTTTCTCTCATTTAAATGGCCCTAATATGTTTGAAAGTCTCAGAAAAGGTAAAAACAAATCATTTTAACCATAAAATATTAATCTCAAGTCACTATAGTGGCCGTTAACTTTCATTAAAACATTGATGTTTTATTAATCTATCAACGTTTTATCCGATTTAGACCCCGTTTACACGATGCCGGTACAATTTGAAAACGGAACAAAATCATGCCGGTGTGTAAATACAGGCCAAAAAGTCTTGCGTTTACACGGTGCCGGTATAATATAATGACGGATTAGCATGTGACTATTCTCTTCCAATGAGAATTGAGAAGACTTTGTAAATACTGCTGACCCAAATACTGTGGTCGTATATATCATCAAACTGTTACGGCATGGGCGTTTACACGATACCGGTTAGTGTTGCGTTTTCATTTCATGCCGTCAAGGAACCCGTCTTCATTTTGTGCCGTTCAGTTCAGGTCATTTTTGTGCCGGTATAGTGTAAACGCAAGGCCTAAACGGCATGATTTTGTTCCGCTTTCAAATTGTACCGGCATCGTGTAAACGAGGTCTTAAATAGGACGCGTCTTAATTAAGTCGCGACTTATTTTCTCCGTTTAAATGGCCCTAATATGTTTGAAAGTCTCAGAAAAGGTAAAAACAAATCATTTTAACCATAAAATATTAATCTCAAGCCACTAGTGGCCGTTAACTTCATTAAAACATTGATGTTTTATGTAATAGTGAATATGAGCGGTCGATCTTTATGGGCATTTACAATGGCGAGCCGAAGGCGAGCCATTGTAGATGCTTATAAAGATCGGACGCGAATATTTTAACTTATCAAATTGTAAGTGTAAATGATGAACACTTTGTTTAAGAGTCGTAGAAAAGGTTAAATAAGATCATTTTAACTCAGAAAAAGCTCAATTTGAGGCACTAGTGCCTATTAACTGTGATAAAACATTGATGTTTTATTAATCAATGTTTTATCCGTATTTAAAGATGCTGATTAAACATTAATTTCTTTTGAATTTTCGTCATGAATTATTAATGAATTTGATAATAATCTATCAACGTTTTATCCGATTTACAGATATTGGTTAAATATTAATTTCCTTTGAATTTTCTTCATAATTACAAATAAGTTTTTAAGTAATAGATAAAGCATGAGCAGCGATCTGTATCTGATTTACAAGGCGAGCTGCAAGCGAGCCGTAGTAAATCAGATACAGATTATACAGCTCGGCTGCGAATGCTTTATCGTACTTATCAAATAGACGCATCTAAATAGCCATGTTTTCAAACTATTTTTCAAGTTGGAGTGATTTTAGCTAAGTAAATTGAGGAAAAAGTTTATTCCAGTCAGGACGAATCTGTATGCGATTTACAGATATTGATTAAAGTGCCTATGTCATCCTCAGGGACTTTACATATTTATACTATTATTGGAACATTCTGAGAAGATTTATAATATATCTTCTCAGGCGAAAATTTCATCTTCATGAATTTTTAATGAATTTAACGAATAATGATAAGTGTTCATGTGTGTATCCGTCAGAGATCTATAAGATTTCCGATCACTTCTGAAATGTTCTTAAAAGGGAATGCGGTGTTGGTTGCGTGGGCTCCTTATGAAGTCTCCATTCTTTGCGTTCAATTTGGAAAGTTTAATTTTATGTTTTTTAAAGTTAGTTTAATTTAGGAAAAACAAATATAAAAAAGCTATGCATGGTATATTTTCATAGAAGATGATGTTCCTTGTTTTTTCTTTCTTTCAGGTTTTGCCTCGGAAGATTCAGTAGAGTAAAATCAACACCTCAGTGACGCACGGTAGGGGGTGGAACCACTTAATTAACCCTTTAACAGGGAATCGGACATTTTTGTCCTCGCTTATATATTTCACTCTGGCTAACAGCAGACGATTTTACTTGTCAGCTGGGTACCTCTTGCAGAAACTTGCCTGTTAAAGGGTATTGGCAATAAAAATTAAGTTTGTCTCATTTGAAAGAACTCGACAAATGGTATAAGAAGACCTTTTACATCTTGGAATTATTTTCGATATGCATGTGACATCATAACCATGAGGGTAAAGTGAAATTTTTATCTTGCCAACCTTATGACATTATGAGCTAGAAACTCGATTTTGTTGCGCTATTTCCATTTTAAATTGACCCACAACATTTAAAAAGCCTTCCGTGGAAATTTGGGTCACCCACAGAGTAGTTTCATCAGGTTTACCCTGCTTGTGACGTCACCAATTTCCTAATTAATTAGACCCAATATTACAACAAGATGGCGGACAGCACGCTGTCTTTGGTCGAAATATTTCAAAACACAAGAAAGATACAGAAAAATTACAAAAGGTCTTCTTATACCATTTGACGAGTTCTTTCAAATGGGACAAATTTAATTTTTATTGCCAATACCCTTTATAGGGTTAATATTGCTGATAAACGACATTTTTTTCATTGTTCGACTATATAACTCGCAAAATCAACGAATTCCCGAAGTTATAGTTCCAGGAACTAGGGCCATTTACCACGAAGGGATTAGGGTAGCATGCGCAGCAGCCGGGGGATTTTTTAGGGGAGGGGGAGGCGGGAGGCGGGAAGGCGTGCAGTGGCGGATCCAGGGTGGGTGGGTTATATATTACCTATTATATATGGAATATTATATATAATATATAAATTGTGTTTAGTGTATAATATAGCGTATAAAAATCACTATTTCTAATCCTAATATTCTCCCCAAAATGCAGGAAATAGCATTTCAGGGTATCAGAAATAAAAATTTTTCCGGGGAAGCCTACCCCCGGACCCCCCTAGAGATGTCAACCCCCTCTTTTAAAAAATCCTGGATCCGCCCCTGGGCGTGACGTGAGCGGGCGAGACGAGGGTGTTTCCGCCCCGCCCCTCTTTCCGCCTTGCAGGTTTTCCGTTTTGCGGGTTTTCCCCCCTCCCCAAAACAACCGTCTGGTACACAGACTAGGGTTAGGGAAGGGTTAGGGCCATTACGTCATCAGTATCCTAAATATTACCAAAATCAGTAGAGTGCTCGTCCGGCCCAAAATAACGACGCGGCAATAACAAACCTAACACAAAGGAATGTAATCACGTGAGTGAAAGAATGCAGTCTTTACGGCAAGTTTATTTCATGTGGTTCTTTAGTTCTTTATTATACGGCAGCGTTCGACGTTACATCTAAAGGACGCAAAACCGTGGGAGGTCCACGACATATTTACATCGTGTACATATAAGGCTTCGACTCGCGAGATCTTTTCAACGATCGAAACGACGTCTTTGTTTACGTCTCTCCAAGGCTCTACATTAACTTTTGAGGCAACTAGCAAACATGTGCCAGTAGGTTTTATTTTCACTAGCAAATATTCGAAAGTCACTGGCAAAATTTAAAATCCCTATGTAACCATAGAAACCATAGCAATTAAGCAAAACACTAAAAAATATTCATTTATTTATTTATTTGAGCGTGATTGCTGTAAATATCTCAAACTCATTAATAATTCATGAAGAAAACACAAAGGAAATCAGTACCGTGTCTGTGGTTTGGATATCGGAGGAAGAAATTACATATATTAAGCAAACTTTCATCTTGATTTTCTCTTAAAATACTGATTTGTTTGAGATGCTATATCATACACTCGGAGGAGTGTTTCATCAGGATATCCAAACACCTCGAAGTTTGTTCAAAAACCTCGGCTTCGCCTCGGTTTTCAACAAACGTCTCAGTGTTTGGATATCCTGATGAAACACTCCTCCTCGTGTATGATATATTACGTAAACCACTGAGCGCTCCACCGACCTCGAGGAACGTATTCATGTTTACGCATCTACTTCACGCATGCATTTCCTATTGACACCGCTGAGTGTATCAGCTACATCAATCTCCTACCGGGTGCCTTTTCTTCCCTCCTTTTGTTTCTTCGATCGTCAGACACACTCAGCTCAAACAAACATATCACAAGCTTCGAAAAGTCACTTACTGAAACTTCAATTGACAAAAGTCACTTTACTTTTAACTTTATTTCAAGGTTTCCCCTGCACTACTCTCGTTTATCGCGAAACTGATGAAAAGGTGGTAAACTGCCGAAGTTTTTGTGTGCCTCTTTTCATCTCTTTTGGGGCGGCCATCTTGGTACTCCCAATTCGTCATCTCCGCTGGCTTCATTTTTGGAGCCAGATGAGCAATCCAGTTTATATAGAGATCAGTGGATGAAGGGCTCCGCTCAAAACGTCAGTATTTTGTTACTAAAGAATCTCGGCAGTTTGCTACCTTTTCACTTTGCTCTATCCAAAATACTGCCTACGCAGCACTTGTCGCAAACCCACCTGTACAACTTGTCGGCTGTGTATGTACGTATCCTGTCCTGTTGCCATGACGATAGACTTTGCGACGGCCGAGGGCGGACACGATCGAACACTGGCACAGACACTCAATAAGGACACGTGCGCCTGCAGTGTTTGCATTCGTAAGTTGATGAACTCGTGATGGAAATCGAGTTGGTGAGTAGCAGTAACGGCTGCCTGGAATGAATGAGAAAAATCATTCAGCGGATTGAAATGGAATTTATAGGAGAGGAAGCTATATGCAGTCTTACTTCAGTGATAATGAATGCTATGGATGGGATGGATGGTGGATGGGTGGGTGGGATGGATGGGAGGATGGATGGATGGATGGATGGATGGATGGATGGATGGATGGATGGATGGATGGATGGATGGATGGATGGATGGATGGATGGATGGATGGATGGATAGATGGACGAATGAATGAATGGGTGGCTGGATGGATGGATGGATGGATGGATAGGTGGATGAATGAATGAATGAATGAATGAATGAATGAATGAATGAATGAATGAATGAATGAATGAATGAATGGGTGGCTGGATGGATAAGTGGATGGGTGGATAAATGGGTGGGTGGTTGGTTAGGTGGGTAGGTGTTGACCTTACTTTTAGAGCCACCAGTCCTTTCTGAAAACTACAGATTGCTTGAGATGTTTTGTCTGTGATCTGGACGAGAGTTTCTTTAGCTTCACCAAGGAGAGTCTCTGCTTGAGAGAAATCAGCCAGTGCCTTGAGCCAGCAATGCATATTTACTGATGCTACCTACAAGAACAAACAATTAAGAAATAAATCTTGTTGGAAACTTTGAAGTTTTTTCCTGATTGTCATTCTGTTAGCTTACCATCGATTTAAGGCTGGAGAAAATGTCCTGGGCTAGAGCATGGAATCCCTATAAAGACAGCAAAAATTAGTTTAGATGCTGTAAAGTAGGTTTGAAGTATGGGTGGATGTCTATTGAAGTCGATTGTCTGTGTTAGTGTAGTGGGAAATACTGGACTATTGTTGGTGGTCACTGGCTTTTAAAGAAGTTGGTTTGAACCTCTGGAGTATTGGATTTTAACTCTTTCTAGGCCCGCATGAGATTCTTGAAGGAATAAACATAACACAACTGCAAACCTGTCTTGCAGCTTGTTTCCCAACTCTGTACATCGTCCAATATTTTGAAGAAGATTGTAGAACAGACAAATTCTGCATTATCATTTGTTTGATTTCTTGTTGGTTTGCAGGACTCTCGATATCTTGTTGATTCGCTTGAAATACAAGAGTAACTATGGCAACCTGTGAAAAAGGGATCCAACAGCAGAGGTAACTATAAAGACAGACACAGACAGACAGACAGACAGACAGACAGACAGACAGACAGACAGACAGACAGACAGACAGACAGACACAGACAGACAGACAGACAGACAGACAGACAGACAGACAGAGACAGACAGACAGACACAGACAGACAGACAGACAGACAGACAGACAGACAGACAGACAGACAGACAGACAGAAAGCATGGTTCACCTACCAAAAGACTCTGAAATTCACGGGCTTTTGGACTACCTTCACTCACTTCCAGTTCGCATATAAAAACGAAGTGTTTGTACAACTCAGATTTTACTCTGTCTAAAGAAGATGGTGCTTGGGTTGCCAGTGACACTAATCCTTTTGCTATCTGCAGACAAATACTAGCTAGAGTGTAGAAAAAAAAAGCCAAAACATTAGTACATTAACATTTGTGTATACGCATTAAAAAATAATGATAGAATTTTCCATATTGTCTTACTAGAACTAGATGTCAGAAGACCAACAAATGTCTCTGCAAAATTTGATGCCCAAGACGCGTCTTGGGATACCAAGCGATTGATGCACAGCAGCGATATCTGTAAGACGAAAGCCAGAGAGAAAACAAGAGAGGTGTGTGAAAATTATATTTGGGGAAAGTACTGGGTAATTTAGGAAACAGCACCTTTCCAGGACACCTACAGTATACTTAACAAATAAAACATAAAGCTCCGTGCATATATACTCTCTTATAAAGGTTCGTTTGACGTCATTTGAACACGAAAGAAGTTGAGTAGAGGCACGAGGTGATAGCCGAGTGCATTTACACTTCTTTCGTGTTCAAATCACGTCAAAGGTACCTTTATAAGGGTACATATGCAAAGGAGCGATATGTTTTATTTGTTTTATAAAATAAGAAGAAAAAACAAGCTAAAAGTTGGACAGTTTTGAAAGCTGGCTGGCTTTTCCCACCAGGTGACGTCATTCCATGCCATTTTACGTCATTCATGATTTCCATACTCTTTTAAATGCACGGATATAAAAGACACTTTATTTGATAATGTAGTTTGAAGAAAAACTGAAAAAGTGGCCGGTGAATTGATGAGATTTTAGAAAAGGAAATACTGACATCCAAACACTGCCTAAGCAGCAATCTACTCTTTTGTAGTCCAAAGAGGTTGTCATGTATACCTCCAATGCTTTCGCTTCTTCGTGTAAACAACATTCAATTATTGTTGTCTCCAGGTTGATTGCGGCCTGTTCACATAACTCCTTATCACTAGGATCTTGACATAACGGGAAAAAGGAGAATAAGAAGAAATTTTAATATTGTAACTACTGTATTTTCCGGACTATAAACCACAACTTTTTTTGCTACATTACGCTACGTTGTAAAGCCCTAATCAAATCTACGTTGTAAGATGTTAGGCTACGTTGTAAGATGTTAGGCTAAGTTGTAAGATGTTAGGCTACGTTGTAAGATGTTAGGCTACGTTGTAAGATGTTAAGCTACGTTGTAAGATGTTAGGCTACGTTGTAAGATGTTAGGCTACGTTGTAAGATGTTAGGCTACGTTGTAAGATGTTAGGCTACGTTGTAAGATGTTAGGCTAAGTTGTAAGATGTTAGGCTACGTTGTAAGATGTTAGGCTACGTTGTAAGATGTTAGGCTACGTTGTAAGATGTTAAGCTACGTTATAAAACGCATACACTACGTTGTAAGATGTTAGGCTACGTTGTAAGATGTTAGGCTACGTTGTAAGATGTTAGGCTACGTTGTAAGATGTTAGGCTACGTTGTAAGATGTTAAGCTACGTTATAAAACGCATACACTACGTTGTAAGATGTTAGGCTACGTTGTAAGATGTTAGGCTACGTTGTAAGATGTTACGCTACGTTGTAAGATGTTAGGCTACGTTGTAAGATGTTAAGCTACGTTATAAAACGCATACACTACGTTGTAAGCCATCCCAGTTTGGAGATGCGGCTTATATTTAACGGTGCGGTTCTACGTCAAACATCTCACCTGTTTTTAACCGGGATAGACCAATATTAACTATTAATTCATTGCTCAAGGCACACACCATGACTGAATCTGAACAGCTTTGGTTGGAAATCACTTCTAATACTGTATTAAATTAAAAAAAACAAAGCTGCATGTGTCAATACATAATGACTAATACATGTTTAGTAGCCTACAAAGCTGAAAGTATGTGGCTTGATTCACGGGGAGCAGGAATCTTTATAATATAATCTCGAAAAACTCATCAATAATTCATGAGGAAAACACAAAGGAAATCAGTACCATGTCCGTGGTTTTATATCTGATAAAGAAACCTCCTGATTTACACAAACTTTAGCTTTGATTTTCTCGGTTTAGACAACGTTATTTTTCAAACTTACTACGCCAATGAACTTACCAAATGGGTCGTTTTTGAAGCTATTTAAAACATTCGCAGTACGTGTTTTATCAGATCTAAAACAGTCGGCTATCTATCGCCTTGTGTTTTGTGATAGTTAAAGGCTCGCCATTGTAAATGCCCATAAAGATCGGCTGCTCATATTTTAACTTACTTATGAAATTCTAAGTGTAAATGATGAACACTTTGTTTAAGAGTCGTAGGAAAGGTTAGATAAGATCATTTACAGTCAGAAAAAGCTCAATTTGAGGCACAAGTGCCTATTAACTTTGATAAAACCTTGATGTTTTATTAATCAATGTTTTATCCGTAGTTAAAGATGCTGATTAAACATTAATTTATTTTGAATTTTCTTCATGAATTATTAATTAATTTGATAAATACGGATAAAACATTGCTGCTCATGTTTTAAATATTAATTAATACAAACTAAACGAAAGTAAAGTTAATTCAAACCTTTGCTATTATCAAGTATTCCAGTAGCTACTGAATGTGATAATGTTACCAGAACGTACAAGACACCAACTTGCAAGTTATTATAAGGAGTACTTGAAAGAAATTGACATAAAATCTACAGAAGTAGGAAATTAATAATCATGGAGAATTAAACATAAAAAGTAGCACTCTTTTCATTCAAACATTTCCAAATTTTGGAAATAGTAAAGCCTGGTTTCCATACAATCGCTAAAAAATTAACTCGGCGATCGCAACGAGGATCAACAATCGTGTCGCTGTTTCCATATGATTCATATGGATTGATCGCTAATAAGGTAGCCATGGCTGATCGCGGTTATGAGATCATAGCTACCGTATTTTCTGGGCGATAACCCACACGGCGTATAACCCGCACAGCAACAAAAATGTCACTTTTGGAAAAATAAACCAGTGTATTACCCGCACCGTCGGATAACCCGCAGCTGCTAATAATAGGTTTGGGCAAGGGAGCACGCCAGACTGACTTGTATTTCTTCTTTGTTCGGCGTTGTATCGCGCCTGCGATACGCTAATGAATATACCGCATTATTCAAACTGGCTGAATATAAATGAAGAAACGCCGGCGCCGAACAAAGAAGAAGAAATACAGGTCAGTCTGGCGTGCTTCCTTGGTTTGGGACCACAAAATTTAAAAAAAGTACAGTACCAGTAGTTGAAAGATGAAAGTAGAATCCTTGGTCTCTGGTCTTCGTGATGGCGTCGTCTTAAGAATTCAACAGATTACCCGCACCACCCTATTACCCGCACTAATTATGTTTCCTAGCAAAATTAACAGATAACCCGCGGGTTATCGCCCAGAAAATACGGTAATAGAACATATACATGGTTTGGAAACTCGTCCAAAGTGATTGTTCTATGTTTTTGTTCAAGTTTATGGAAATTTGTGCAATTTCACGGTATTGTATTTTCTGTATAATATCTCTTTCTCGTCCAGTCCGAAAACCAGTCACAGCAGGTGGTCTTGGCAATTTGTGAATTAACATGGCATAATAACACAAAAATAATACCACAATATATCATTTGAATCGTTTTTACCTCTACTATTCAAATTTTGGGTTTTCGGATCTTGTCAGACAACCCATTTTGCAAATTATGCTAATTTATGCTAATTACTACTATTAATAATATTATTATAATCCAAAAAATGTTAAATATTTAACGAGAAATGACTTTACACCAAATTTTGGATCATGTAAAATGAAAAGCAGCATTTCACAAATTCAAATTGAAAAAATTGAAGCAATACAATAAAAAGCAAATATTATATTGATTTTTTATGATTTTCCATTGAGACCCCCCATTGTGACCCCCCATCGTGCGGCCGCGAGCGATCATATAACTTATTTTGAAATTTACAAATTTAAACAGAATTATACAAGAACATACGACCAAAATACATCAGTAAGATCGTTTTTAAGTCAGCTATTCAGATTTTAAGTTATTTTTGAGTGATATTTACTTCTGTTTGCCATTACAACGCCGACAACTCGCCGACAACTCTCGGCGAATTTTGTTCAAATTTGCCTGACTCGGCCGAGATGGTTTTCGTCAAATTTTACCAAATTATTGCTAATCTACGAAATAATTACAACAAACAAATGTTTATACTTACTTTCGGAGTTGTTAGAGCCTAAATTTTCGTTGGTTTCGCTTATATATTGACAAATAAAAGCCATTTTGTTCTTATCCATACTCCATGATACTCGCGGGATTTCAACAGAAGGGAAGTCAGGTCAGAACTCGGGTAATACTTCATGGCATATCGTTATAAAGGTTTTATTTTAAAAAGGGATCATTCAGGATCATTTTAAGCCCTAGGGGGGTAATTTTGGTCAAAACCTCGCAGGTTCACAACAAATCAAAGTGATCCGTCACCAGTAGCGGATGACTATAGGGCCGGACGACTACACACGTAAAAACGCGCAAGCTGTTACAGACCTGCAAGCAAGTTGTTACAAGGCTGTTCAACAGGCTGTCACCGTCATGTGTTCGCACTGGCTGTCCCAGTCTTGTTAACATGTCTGTAGCAGGCTGTTGACAACTTGTAACAAGGCTGATGACTCCAACAGGCTGATGACAAGTTGTTCCAACAACCTGTTACCGCTCTGCACTCAACAAGTTGTTAACAGGTTGATGCTAACAAGGTTGTAGCAGCTTCTTGAATGAACAGCATTGTTACAACCTGTTAACAGCCTTGCTACGGACCTGTTGCGAACACATCCTGTTGACAAGCTGTGAGATTTTTACGTGTGTAGGAGATAAGGAAGCAGTCATCCAATAGCAACGGTCGGGTTTAATTAGTGAGTTGCTTCATCGATTGTCAGTTCAACACGACCATGCTTCATGTTGAAAGACAATAGAGCTTCCAAACCATGTATATGTTCTGTTAACTATGCTGAGATTGCAAAATCACCGTTTCCATATAAAACGCCACGATCGCTGAGGTAGAACATTTCCTATCTCGACGATCGCAGCGATCGTTGCGTCAGTCAGTTCCGTATGATCGCTACGATCGTTGCGATCGCCGAGTTCATTTTTGAGCGATCGTTGCGATTATATGGAAACCAGGCTTTAAGCATATAGTGAACTAAATATTCTATTTTCACCTTTATATGACTGCTTTCCCAAATGTGAGGAGACTTCTTTGCCAGCATATTAGCATCCAAAAGAGCTTGCCTTTTCACGGATTGTCTGGGATCATCAACCAAATATGACAGTAACAATTGAATCTGAAAATTAGCATTTTATGGTAGTGTTGTGCAACCCAAACCATTCACTTAGCTCAGCAAAAACTTGCCAATCTATGTACAGTAGATTCACTTGTAACTCTTTAACACTTTGGGGCCTGGACCTCTCCCTGTGCTGAATAAAATCGTCTGGCGTTACTCAAAGTGTTAACAGCAGCTCTTTCTGAAACTTTTTTAGGGGTTGGTAAACTTAACCCATTCCTGCTGAGCCCTTACTGTTTTACTCTGTCCAAAGGCGGATTTCCAGTCATCGCACAAGATGGTTAGCAGCGAGTATTTGCATCTGAGTAAAAACGACTCATAGCGAAAAAACAAGCACTGTGAGTTCTTTTTACTTAGATGCAAGTACTCACAGCGAGCTGCGACTTGCTTCCTGCGAGGAACTGGAAATCCGCCAAATGTTGGCATTAATTGTGGTTGTAATGCTTATAATTTTCAGAAACTGAAGGATTTTGTACCTGAGCAGGGATGTTAAACAGTGATGCAGCAGCTAAGCAAGAAAGTGCGTGCAAAACGGAAACCACAAATGTGTTGGATGAGTAGGTTGCCAGAAGAGAAGTGCATAACTTACAGGCCTGAAAGAGAGTGAAATGAGAATATATTTTAGAAATTGGCACAATTACCAACACAACTGCATATATTTTAGAACTTTTTCTGACAACCCAGTGAGATCCTGTTAATAACAAACATCTAAATAGCAAAAATTATACTTTATTAGCACCTTTGTAGCAGACTCTGTGTCGTGATACATATACTGGAATATTGGAACCAGCTTGAGTTTCATTTCCATAGGAGTGGCTAGGCCTGAAAAACGAATTAGATACACATACATAAAGTGGTTGCCCAATCATCCAAGCCAGGTACTCATGTCCATCAAAAGTATTCACCAATAGTCCATTTGCATGATGACGTGAAATGGCATTGGGTGACAACTACCAGAATGCTTTGCCAGTATTCTAGGGTTTTGGCTAAAAGGGATGACTCAAAAGAAGCCACCCAGTCCTTTCACTACTTTTCCAAAATATGTTGTCAGATTCGCTTTTCCAAATTTTGTCATCAATTAGCAATCTTTTCAATATCCTAACAACAACATAAACACTAATCAGAAATCTGGTTTACCCCCTAACTTTTTTGAAAAACACATTTTGGAAAAGCGGTGAAAGGACTGGGGTGGGTCCCTTTGAGTGGTCCCTTTTAGCCGAAACCCCAGAATACTGGCAAAGCATTCTGGTAGTTGTAGTCACCCCAACGCCATCTCACGTCATCGTGCAAATGGACTATTAAACCACAGAATAGAAATACAACCAGAAGTCCAACTCGAGTGACAACTTGTCCGCATTTCTTCAATGCGCAGGCACGATATATTACGCCATCCTATGCAATATCCTACGCATTCCTGGCAAGTTCCCCTGGCAGTTTTAACCTTCTTTTGAAGGTCCAAACTGCCGGGGGAACTTGCCAGGCTGCCGGGGGAACTTGCCAGGATTGCGTAGGATGGCGAGGAATCAAGATGCGTGAGGCAACATGTGCGAGGACATAAACTTCAAAGGTTCTGACGTGAGTTGGACTTCTGGTTGTATTTCTATTCTGTGATTAAACTAGCTAAGATCAGTTAAGCTAAAGTTGATTAATTTGCAGCTCTCTACTGTAGAACCCCAAGAAAAGCTTCTAAAGCAAACTTTAAGGGAAAAACAACAGCTCAATTCACATGAGTTCCAAGCTCAGACAGACAGGCAGTCGTAGTCACTCATCCAAGTACTGTACTACTCTGTCTAACTGGACTTAAATTTGGTAGGCAGCGCATTAACAGCTGCTGTGTTTTCTATCAAAGTCAAATGAATGCCTGAGTGCCAAATAATCCCAATTTAAATACATGCAGAAAAGTTAAAATCTACCTTCAATTAGTTCAGTCAGCTTATCACAAACTCCAACAGAAAAAGTCCTAGAAAAGTCAGAGGGTATTTGAAATAATTGAAATTATATTACAGTAAATATATATTATATATACAGTACAGTACATCACATACAGTAAAATAGATATTTATTTATACAATATGAAAATAATCCTAGATATTTACTGGGACTTTGCACAAAATTGGCTGGTGGCAAAGATAGCTGCATCAACTTCCACTTTATCATGAGAATCCAAGCTCATCCTTATACTGAAAATTAAAATATCATTATTTTAAAATGTTCAGTACATAGCACCGTGTACATCAAATTAGATCATCAATGCCATAACCTTCTGCAGTTATTAATAATTAGGTTTATAATATATACAGTAATTCTATATATTTTTTATTTTTTCTGATACCTGTGGTGAACATTTTTTCTTTCAGAAATTAACAGCGCAATGCTGCCCAGAACTCTGTAATGGGGAGAGGAAAACATGAATCACAGTCTCAGAGGTGAGAGGCATGTGTGCCACCAACACCCCTAAATTCATATTTACCTTAGTGTAATTGCCCTAGCAATTGGATCATTGCTGTGTATCACAGCAAAAATACGACGAACAAATTCATCTGTGCTTAGAATCTTGTCCAAGTGCTTTTCACTTTGTTGTGTTACTTTAAGAACACAGAGTCGTTGAAAATTGTTTCTGAACACAAAAAAATATAAGCTGTTATACTGAACCACAGGTAATCAAAATTAATATAATTATGTACTGATGTGTAGAACTGTACATTACACAAGCACACATACCTACCCTCCACTTATACATACACACTTTAATACCCCCTCACACACCTACCACACACACATCTACCCTCTCACACACATCTACCCCCACCCATCTACTCCCCCATATAGACACACCTACCCCACACATGCACCTACCCTCTCACACTCCTACCCCCCACCTATTCCCAACACACACACCTACCCTCCCACGTACACACCTACCCCCACCCCTACACCTATACCCCACACATGCCTACACCAATCCACACACCTACTTCCAACACACACCACCCCCCACACACACATACCTGCCCCCCACATATGCATACCCCATACCACACATCTACTCCCATGTGTATACGTAATCCCCCCATACACACCTACTCCACACCCACACACCTACTTCCAAGACACACCCACCAACACACCTACCCCGCACACAAACCTACCCTGCCTCCACATATGCATACACCCCATACAACACACCTACGGTACTCCCATATACCTAATCCCCACACACACCTCTAACCCACATAAACCTACACCCACCCACACACCTACTCCCCACACACACACCCCACATGCAAATATACCCACTAACCCCATATACACTCAGCTACCCCCCCCCCCCACCACACACACACTAAGGTGGAATTGGAGAAAGATAATAATAATAATAATATGCATTTATTTAATCACGATGTTTAAATACAGCAATGCTGATGTGGTCGTGATAATAAACAATAAAGTGTTCCAAGTCAGCATTTAGCTTTATCCTATTCTTAACATACCCAACACGAAACACATCTGAAAGCTTTAAAAAAGCTGAATTGATAAGAATTGGAAAAGGAAATCTCTCGAACAGTGTTGGAAATTTCACAATAGCTTCACACTGCTCTCCAACTTTGGACGCTCTTAATCCTGCGAGGTAAAATTAACGAAGAACATAAATTACAGCTTGATGTAACACAATGTTTGCCTAATAAAAGTGTACAATAAACAAAAGGAGAACTACCTTTGTCGAGCTCAAGCAGAGCTGATTGAGCGTCTTGTCCAGAACTCATGTCTTGACCAGAGAGAGCCGCCATTTTGAATATAGGAACCCAGACCCCTATATGCCCCCCGCTCTCAGCCCAGCTCTCTCCCCCACCCCCACCCCAAGCTTTATTAATACATTCCCCCTCCCCTTGACAGCTTATCTTTCCTGCTTTTCCACTGCCAAAGTAATCTTTCCCCTTTGTTAAACGCGTTTGCTGTTCCTAAAGCTGTGTTTTAGAATGGCTGAGAAAAACCAGAAGGTTAAAGTGGCCGAGTACGGCTCGTGGTCCAGCCCAATTACGGCTGAAGTTGTTGTAAATTGTTGTAAATCTCCCATTGCTGAGATCCACACGTGCTGCATGGACAAACAAGGTAAAGAACTAAAGATAGTAGAAATACATCGTAAAATAGCCAGGTTGTCACAAGCTATGAACGTACTGTCCAAAAATTCGCTCTTTCAATGCTGTTGAGCAAGGAAAAGCGTCTTTATAATCAAATAGCTGTGTCAGGCAAACGCAAGCATGCATACTTGCTGCAATAATATAGACAAAAGCTATAGTTTTGTAACTAGGGAGTAAATAGATGTATTATTTAATGCGTACTGTCCAGAATTCGTTTTAATAGTACCCTAACCAGGGTCTTCACTATAGATAAGTGAGTGATGGTATTGAGAATTGCATCTACTGTATTTACTACAGTCCTGGATTAAAAAAACTAAAATTTGTGGATTGGAATGGAAAATTGACCTCCCTCCTGGCAAGTTGTAACTCAATCCAAAGCTACTGTAAAAGTTTGGATTAGGTTATGGTGAGTATACAACAAGAGTTGGGGGTATATAGCGTAGAGTTGTCAAAAAACATTCATTTGATAGCAAAGAATACTTTCATCATTCAATCACAGGAGACATAGCCCCCACCCCCCCCAACTTGGTTTCTCTTAACCCACTTTTCCCCTCCTAAAATTTCAGAAAAGGATAGCAGGGAGGGGGCTGGGGCTTCTGTGATTTGAATAGCAGTTTGTTGATAAATTTACGAGGTTTTTTTTGAGAACAAGGTAACTCTACAGCATGTACCATGGTTCTCAAGGTTGGGTCAACAACCTCAAAAGAGCTTGCAAGCTGCTATATGTAATGGAATTGCAAGGATTGAATGGGGTTACACAGCACTTAACAAGTACAGTATATATATATACTGTACTGTGAGTACAGTACATACTGTATTTTCTGGCCGATAACCCGCACAGCAACAAAAATATCATTTTGGAAAAATAAATCAGTGTATTACCTGCACCATCGGATAACCCACAGCTGCTAATAATAGGTTTGCGACCACAAAATTTAAAAAAAGTACAGTACCGGTAGTTGAAAGATGAAAGTAGAATCCTTGGTCTCCAGTCTTCGTGATGGTGTCGTCTTAAGAATTCAACAGATTACCCGCACCACCCTATTACCTGCACTAATTATGTTTCCTAGCAAAATTAAGAGATAACCCGCAGGTTATCGCCGAAAAAATAGATACTGTATTGTGCTTTCCAGTTACAGGAAAGTGCCATAGCTGGGAATATAGCTTTTTCACAAGTCTATTTTTAGCAGTGAGGTTAGATTAATAGATAGTTTTTATTGTGACTATATTTGTGGTAATTATTTAAGTGATTATTTAATGTCATTGACCATGACTGGGATTTAAAACCTTTGATTGTTGATCTGCCACCTGAGCTGTAGCAGTAGAACTATTCTAATATTAATTACCTGTACATGTACTCTAATTATAGAAATGATATTTTGGAGTGAACGTAGGCCAACAGAAAGTGGAAGAATAGTTGTTTGTTCTCTGACTAAAGGCCAAAGTGATATTGTATCGTGGACTCCTGAAGGATTTAATGCTCGAACTAAAGTTCACGAGTATGGAGGTGGTTCAACATTTGTTCATAAAGGTCATGTTTACTTCTCTAACTTCAGTGATCAAAGACTTTACAAGCAGGAATCTCCTAACTCTACACCTCAAGCATTGACACCTGATGGAAATGGATGGAGGTACTTTTATAACTAGACTATGATTTAGCTTCTTCCACAGAAGACTCTGTTAGCTCTTATTGGGGAGAGGTGCAAAAAACGTGGGTGGAGCAGGCAAGGGGGTGGGGGATGGACACTTGTAATTAGCAGCCCAGTGTGTACTGTAAGTGCCAAACCACCCAAAGCTTGCATGTGGAGGAGGTTACAGTAACTACAATTAGGCTGTTGCGGTATTGAAAAAATACCGATATCGGTTATCGAAAGAAAAAACCCGATAATATCGATATATCGATATTTTTCCGCGATGGAAATTAACTATATTTTAAGCCTAATTTTTCGCCATCAATTGTTTGGATTTTTATGTATTTATCCATCTCCTTCTGCAATCGATCGCGCGGCGACTGTGATGGCGATGATATCTGCGACGACTTCCGCATGGTGGTCAGGGAGCCAAGCGTCTTCTTGACTTTCTGACGTTTCTGTGGCGGTGGCTGACATGGCTCGTCTTCAGGAACGTCACTTGAAGCGAACACAGCTTCTTTTAAAAGAGGTTTCTCTCTGACGAAGGGCCTTCGCTCGAAACGTTAGATTCCTACGTTCTCTGTTTCGGCAGTATATCTAACCTAAGTTACTATATTTCGATTGTTATTTCTACACTGCCTACGCAGCACGCTACTTTTATTTCATTCTTTTAAAAGAGCTTCTTTGACGACAATAATCTCGTTTGGCTTTTCAGTGACAGTGTCGTCGTTCACCTGTTCATACCATCGCCATCGGCAAAGAAGTCTGAGATTGTCGATTGAGTCGGTATATACTGCATCTGTCACAAACATGTTCTATTTATTCTAGCGATGACTCATCGCGTGCGAAAAAAATTTCTAAAGACTGCGATGGGTCTATTCTCGACACTGTCGAGTCGACAGCCCATGAAATGTGCGCTTTGGGAATTGAAACGCATTAGGTATTCAGGATGAGTCATAGTTTAACAATAGGTGGCGTGATTTGCAGCAAAGAGAGTCCCGAAACTTCCGCAACAGAAGTTCAACAAAAAATCAAGCGTCAAAACAGTGATAATCGGTTTTCGCGCGTCTAATACCGATAATATCGTAGATTTCGATATTTTCGGTAACATTTCGATATTTTCGGTATATCGATATTTTCAAATTTAAAATACCGAATAACCGATATTTGAAAAAAACCGATAATTATCGATATATCGATATACCGCAACAGCCTAACTACAATATGAATCTACTTTTTCATTTATTAACTTCAGCTGATAGCAACACACAAAAGATACATAAGTACAGTACAGGTAGTATACATGTAAGGCTAGCATTATTTAAAGATCAGATACAAACAAAAGAATGTGTAGTTCCAGGAAATATCTATAATCCCCCATCAAAGGATCAGCTTGGAAACTCTGGGGAACAGGGGTGTTTGATGCTGGTCATTGTTTGGTTCATAGAGATCATATAAATACTAGAGGGGGTATTGGTGGGAAAATTTGGTAACCACATGGCAGCCGCCATTACGGTTGGCAAATGTACTAGACCCAGTCCTTTGCCAGCCAACGCGCCTAATGTTTGCCTCCAAAATCCAAGATGGCGGCGTTCAATTGGTTACCCGCGGTTGACTGAAATTAAGATAGGATGCCCCCTCTAGTATTTATATGATCTCTATGGTTTGGTTGCCATAAGGATAATCGGGAGAGGTGAGGGGTGAGTGAGGTGATACTAGACAAATTGCCTTCCATGGTGGTATGGGAGGGGGGGGGGTGTGTCAGCCAGGTTGTTAGAAATATACAAGACTTTGCGGTATGATGCTTTGGATTTTAGATATGCTGATGGAGAAATGGTAGAGTTTGCAAATAAAATTATTTGTGTTCGAGAGGATCATGGAGTTGTAGAAAGGAAAGAAGAGAAAGAAGCAAACAATACCATTGTATGCATTGATCCAGTGACCCAAGAACAAAGTGTACTGGTGAGTTCATTTTTGTATATTTGTGAGGTTATACGAACACTGCTAAAGATCACTGGATGTCAGTCCATTCGTGCCTGAGCTAACAAAAAACTCTTTTATATTTTACTCTGTTTAATATCAGACACTTTAATTTTACTCATCAAAAGGAGAACCCTCTGCCAGCCTAGGCAATACTGGGAGCAAGTACTGTAACATAAATTATATCAGATATCAGCTTATCAGTGCTAGAATAACAATATTGTCTGGCATTAGACATTAAGTAAGAAAATAAAGGGGGCATTTTTGGCCGGCTCAGGCAGAAGTGAGTTAATTGATACTTATTAACTTCTTGCTGCCTAGAATGTCTGACAGTTTTTACTTTGATGAGTAAAATTATCTGGCATTAGACAGAGTAAAAAATAAGGCCAACTGGTCAAACTGATTTGGTTGACTCTGTCAGGAATTGGTTTTAAAGAAAAAAATTATGAAAATTGTCAATTGAAGTCTTGTTAAAATTCTCAATGGGTGTGTTTAGCATGCAAGCTGATAGTTTTTGGTCTGTTTGTTAGGTTAAAGGTGCAGACTTCTATTCTTCTCCAAGAGTATCTTCAACTGGTATGATTGCATGGGCACAATGGAATCATCCCAATATGGCAAGTAAAACAAATTTTATTAATAATTGTTTATTCATTTTGAAAAGATTATCTTTTGTGTTAATTTTCTATTTTTGTTCTAGCCATGGGACACAGTGGAAATATGGTTAGGTCAACTTGATGCTTCAGGTGAATTTCTGGTTGAAGACTCAGCAAAGCAGGTGAATTAAAATGATTATAATAATTTATGTTAATTAATTAATGTTAATTAGTAATAATTAATTAACATTTTAAATTAATTAACATTAATTAACATATTAATGTTTAACACATTAATTAATTAGTGTTAATTATTAATTAACACATTAGTGTTAACATTAATTAATTAACATTAATTGTTAACTAATTAACAACTGTTGTTAATTAATTAATTAACATTAATTAAAAATTATTTAAATAATTACTTATTTGTGTAAATTATTATGTGATAAATTACTTAATGAATGAATGAATAAATTAATTATTTATTTAATGACTCATAATAAATTATTCAATTATATTTATTAATTATGTTAATTAATTTAATGATTAATTAATTATTTAATTAATCAATCAATTATTTAATTAATTAATTAATCAATCATTTCATTAATTAACATTAATTAAGTATTAATTAAATAATTCACTATGGGTCATTAAGTATATAAATTTATGTGTTTTGTTTTTCTGTCAGATTGCTTTTGATGAAGGTGTCAGTGTAATGCTTCCAAGGTGGACAGCAGAAGATTCATTATTTTTCATATCAGATAGATCAGACTGGTGGAACTTATACGAATACATTTCTGATACAGGAGAGGAACGTAATTTGTTTCCAGTTGAGAAAGAAATTGGCCAACCGCATTGGATATTTGCTCGCTGTGGATATTGTCCACATCCAAATTTACCAAGCAAAGTAGCCGCTGTTTATGGAGCGGTATGTTGTCAGTAATTTGTACAGTTGAACTCCTATTAACACACCTCTTAAGCAGGCACCTCTCTTAAACTGACATATCTCTTAAGTGGACACCATTCTTAAGTGGACACCTCTCTTAAGCAGACACTTCTCTTAAGCAAACACCTCCCTTATGCAGACACCTCTCTTAAGGTGGCTCCCTACGGTAATTTCAATAGGGGACTGGTGACTAGAAATAGTATCGCTACGCATGCATAAATAGCGATCTTGTCGATTCGAAATTCTATGACCGCGTCGACTTGTAGACGTTTTCTTCGGTGAATGTTGCTAAAATTTTGTAAATAAGTAGTTTATAAAAAGTTCTAATATATATATAATTTTTAAAAAATTTCATAAGACAGAACTTTTTTAAATCGATAATTTTTATAGCGAAAAATCTGTCCATACAACCCTCTCTGATTTTGTGCATGGATATTCTCCACAACAGTATCTATCATCTCAGCAATTTAAAAAAAATTTCACCGAAGCAAACTGAAGACATGCCGCTTCAATTATGCAATATTTGAAAATATACCAAGGTTCCAACGTCATTATTACCATGGTAACAGCAAATAATTTAAATTTTTTATAGATATTTTATATCTGCGATAGTTCTACTATAGTAAGGTCTACTTAGTATTTATCTAACAAATTTTTTAACTTGTGAATAACATTAGATAATGAGCGTATGAAATAGCGCGTATTTATTGAAACTATAGGGAGCCACCTTAAGCAGACACCTCTCTTAAGCAGACACATCTCTTAAGCAGACACCTCTCTTAAGCAGACACCTCTCTTAAGCAGACACCTCTCTTATTTTCTCTTTCTTAGGAACTAGGAATATTGGATTCAGATTTGGAAAAACTAGAGAAAATTAATACTGGTTTCAGTTCACATTCTTATCCAAAGTACTCGCCTCAGGGTGATAAGATCTACTGTGTTGCTGGCAGCACTACTCAACCTTACTGTCTCATTGAAGTGGATGTTGAGAGCAAAAAAGTGGTGATAATAAAGGACACCAAGGGTAATGAGGTAGATCCAGGGTATATTAGTGAACCTAAGTCTATCACATATCCCACTGAGGATAACAAAGTTTCTCATGCATATTTGTACCTGCCAAAGGTAAGTTAATGTTTGTAGTACTGACTGTAATGAGGGGTCTAATAGAACAGGTGGATTGAAAGGGGGCAAGAGGGTGCCTTCGCTTTTGCAAGCAAGTTGTGCCCCAACACAATGGAAAGCACTCTCAAAATGCAAGAAATCCCATCCAAGACCCTAAAACTCAATTCACCCATTCAGGTATCATCGTTCTCCCCAATCTAAAATCTTAGATCCACCACTGTTCAATAGACCTTGGTACTCCAACATCATGCAGATGATTTGACTCATCACAGGAAGAACCCTCAGACTTCCTAGGCAGCAATGGGTTAACAAGTGTTAACCTGCTTCCTGCCTGAGCTGCCTTCCTCCCTTTTTTACGCCCTTTTGTTTTAAACTGTCTAACGCCAGACGATTTTACTCATCAAAGGCTTTGATGAGAAAATCGTCCCAGACAGCCTAGGCAGAAATAGGATAGCTATAAACCCAAGTTCGGTTACCTAACCCTCACCAAAACACTGATCTTAACCAGTGGCGGATTACCTATGGGTCAAAGGGGGCATTTGCCCCCGGCCCCAGATTCTGACCGGCCCATAAAAACGAGTGCATAAAAAAATTATGCAGTTTCTCTTTGAAAGTCCGAACTAGCCTGAGAAAATCACACGCTATCTCAGCCACGGGCCCCCTTCTGTTTGAAAGCGGGAGGGGAGTGGCGCCTGAGGCAGCCTAAGTACGAACATCCGATCAACCTACGTTTTCAGTTCACCGTACTCTGGGGATGGCTCTCAGTTTGTGACCGGCCCTAAAATATTTTTGCCCCCGGCCGGGAAGGTTAATCCAGCACTGATCTTAACCACAACCATAAGTCAATTACAACTTAAAATTGTCAACCTATGGTGGTCTGTCATCCCACAGCATTAACGCCTGAACAACGAGTGATGGTTGATTTGATAAGTGCTTTCCTTAACCCTTAACCACCAGTGGATTTTCCTGGTGACAGATAAAATCATCTGGTGTTAGCCCGAAAGTAAAACAGAGTTGGAAAAAGTATTCAACCTTCCTCCGGATGGATTTTTAAGTTTAGATAACCTTCCTCAAAATATATAGCGAGAATTTTGTGTTTTGCAACGTTCATAAATACTGCGTGACTTTTACAGTACCTTGGTTTTCTAGGTTTTCCTAGGTAAGCTTTGGCATACTACAATAGCTACTAACTACCCTCGACTGCTGCGAAGATACAGACATCACAGCAGACATCAGCGTACATGTACATGTCTCACACATGTAACTGCTGACAGTGCTGTATAATTGTTGGTTAGCCAATGTTTTGCTGCAAATCACATTTCTTCTCGACACCTTGCTTAATCAATTGTAACTTTCTCAGATTACCGAATGTGTTGTTTCACGTGTTTTCACTTTAAACCTTCCTCACTAAAGTAAACCTTCCTCCGGGTGGTACCCGCATACCCGCAGCTTTTTTCCAACTCTGAAGTAAAATACATAAGACTTGAGTCATATGCTGCCCAGAAAAGAGCTATTAAAAATAGAAGTGTATTATTGTTTAGAACAAAGATTACTCGGCTCCTTCTGGCACTCTTCCTCCTCTTCTCGTCAAAGCCCATGGCGGACCAACATCAAGCTCATCACCAGCATATGATTTGTCCAAACAATTTTTCACCAGCAGAGGTGTGGCCATTTTAGATGTCAACTACAGAGGAAGCACTGGGTTTGGCATGCACTACAGAAAAGAACTTATCAACAGGTAATGAACAAAGTTAGACAAAGCTTTGATAAACATGTAAATTATGTTGTGGAGTATTATTAAATTGTCTGTATTTTCCGGACTATAAACGCAACTTTCCCCCCAAAATCTAACGTCATGCGTTTATACACAGGTGTGGTTTATATACGTTACACTACATTATAAGTTGTTACCCTATGTTATACGACAACTACATTAAAAGACGTTACGCTAAGTTATAAGACATACGCTTTGCTATAAAACATTACGCTACGTTGTAAGACATTGCGCTACATTGTAAGACATTACGCTAGTACGTTGTAAGACATTACGCGACGTTGTAAGACGTAAATGCGTTACACAACGTTATAAGATGTCACACTATGTTGCAAGATGTTTCGCTACGTCATAAGTTGTTACATACATACATACATACATACATACATACATACATACAGGTCGACCGCAGTCGGAGGCAGCCAGAAGGCCCCTCTTTCGTTTAGCTGCTACCCTAAGGCAGGGGTGGGCGCCACTCCTCTCCCAGATGGTGTTGATTTTGCGGAGGGAGGAAAACCGGAGAACCCGGTGAAAAACCCTCGGAGCACAGGAGAGACCAACTAAACTCTACTCACATGGTCCAAGCTCGAGAACGGGGCTGTTCCCAAACGGTCACCCATCCAAGTACTAACCCCGTCCAACCGGGCTTTACTATTGGTGAGAGGCAGCGCGCTAACAGCACACGCCACCCGTGCTCCCCTAAATTGTTACACTATGGTGTAAAACGTTACGCTACATTCTAAGTATAGCTATTACCTATGAGGCAAAGGGGGCATTTGCCCCCGGCCCCAGATTCTGACCGGCCCATAAAAATGAGTGAATAAAAAAATTATGCAGTTTCTCTTTGAAAGTCCGAACTAGCCAGAGAAAATCACACGCGATCTCAGCCACGGGGCCCCTTCTGTTTGAAAGCGGGAGGCGAGTGGCGCCTGAGGCAGCCTAAGTATGAACCTTCCGATGATCCGATCAACCTACGCTTTCAGTCCACGGTACTCCGGGGATGGCTCTCAGTTTGTGACCGGCCCTAAAATATTTTTGTCCCCGGCCCTGGGAAGGTTAATGCGGCACTGGTCGCTACGTTGTAAGACATTACGCTACATTGTAAGATGCTACCCTATCACCGCCGTTATAAAACGTATATGCCACGTTATACGAGAGATTCCAGTTTAGAAATGTGGCTTGTATAACGGTGAGATTTTATCTAAGGATTTTTCCGACGAGTTACCGAAAAATTGACACTGACCATATTATAAGTGATAAAACTTAATACTTTTCTTTGCATTCTTATTTTATAAAGTTGGGGTAAAGTGGATGTAGAAGATTGTTGCAATGGAGCTCTGTACGTTGCTAATTCCATGAAGGCAGCAGATGTTGATAAATTGTGTATCGATGGTGGTTCCGCTGGTGGCTTTACGACCTTAGCGTGTCTAACGCAACGTAACGAGGTGTTTAAAGCTGGTGCCAGCAAGTTTGGCGTATCGGATATCGAGGCCTTGGCCAAGGAAACACACAAATTTGAGAGTCGCTACATGGACTCCATAGTTGGTCCGTACCCTGAGTGTAAAGACTTGTATATTGAGAGGTCGCCTATACATTCTGCAGAAAATCTTAACTGTCCTATGATTTTTTTCCAAGGAGATGAAGATGAGGTATGTACAGAGTTGGTGGATCCAAACTTGTATCTACTGCGCATGCGAGTAGATATGTCGGCAATTTAGAGGTGTGCGAATCCGATCCGAATCCGATCGGATTTTTTTCGAACTTTTATCGTTCGGATCTGATCGGATCGGGATTTTGTTCTTTTTTTCTCGGATCGGATTGGATTTTGTTCTTCTTTTCTCAGAACTGATCGAATCGGATTTTGCACTTTTTACCCGCATCAGATTCACTTTTGTCATTGTTTTTGTCACAAAATTAACAAATTCACTAGTTGTATGCACATTGCACGTTACTATTGCATAAGATTATTATTGTATAGTAGTTTTCTTAAATTTATTTGTTCATTGGTTTTCTTTTCGGAAAGTTTGCGCAACTATTGCAACATATATCCGGTGTTTTAATTTTTTCGGATCGGATCGGATTTGAGCAGCTGTTTTCGGATCGGACTACGATTTTTTGGCTTCGGATCGGATTGGATTCGGATTGACAGTTTTGGCAAACCCTCGGATTATAAGGGGTCAATCCGATCCGACGCACACCACTAGTTGGCACGCAAGGTTCTCCGATGTTCGAGTCAGTCCGAGCAGTCTGACGCAGTACATGTACGCCCAAGCGTGCCTATTTTTAATATCATACTATGAGGGTTAGAATTGACGATACCGAAAAAAGATGACGGTGGTACATTTCACCACAATGCTTTGCGACCTCAAATCAGCTCAAATAACAATTGATCGTTTTAAAACCATATCTTCCAATAATTGTGCAAGAAACGATATTTAGTGCGCGCAAAGCATTGTGGTTAAATTTACAAGTCGCCATCTTTTTCGGTACGGTCAATTGCTTAGACCACATACTGGTTAGGTGGGGTGCATGGGGGGCAAAGACCAAGTCTTTTATAGTAGTGAGAATGGGCCGAGTTACGTTTTCTCTGTTTGTCTGTCTCACAAATTATTGCATAGGTTTTCATGAAAGTTTGTGAAAAGATTGATCATAGACCAAGGACTAAACCATTACATTTCTGTTTCATTTGGTTGAGCTTTGGATGAAAATTTAATGAAAATCTGACCACATGTCTAAAAGAAATGACTGAAGAGAATTGCTTAATTAAAGGGTATTGGCAATAAAAATTAAGTTTGTTTCATTTGAAAGAACTCGTGAAATTGTAATAGAAGATCCTTTACAACTTTTTCGTATCTTTCTGCGTTTTCAAGATATTTCAATTTGTTTGATATGTAAATGAGATGGTCTCTGACGTCAGGAGTGGGGTAAAATATTTTCATACAGAGCAAAATCACTTACATATCTAACATGAAATGTTCAGCGTCGCAAGGAGTTTTTATGTGCACAGTTTCAAATGATTTCGCTGAACAAACTTAGAGATATAACTGGTTTTGCTACATGTGAAAATATTTTACCCCACACCTGACGTCAGAGACCATCTCATTTACATATCAAACAAATTGAAATATCTTGAAAACGAAGAAAGATACGAAAAAATTGTAAAGGATCTTCTATTACAATTTTATGAGTTCTTTCAAATGAGACAAACTTAATTTTTGTTGACAATGTCCTTTAATTGCGATATCCTTATTTTATGCAAACATTTTGCCAATCCCGGTACAAGTGCAATCCAACATTTTATACATTCATACATGTGTAGATCTCATGAGCTAGTCTGGTTAGCGGGATGGCTCGTTTTCTTTTTAAACATCTCTATAATAACCCGCTGGTGGAGGCATATATGCATGCAGTCTCTGAGTGCTCTTGTCTATATTTTTATATATGGTTCATAAATTTGATTTTTGTAAAGGATTGATTTAAATTTTATATACGTTTTTCTTTTGGTTTATGCATCTTGTTTGCTCTGAACATCAGATCGTGCCACCCAGTCAGTCGGAAACGATGTTCGAAGTAGTAAAAAAGAAAGGTCTGATGTGTGCTTATGTCCTGTATAAAGGTACTGAAATGATTATATTTTTTGAAATATTGTATACATGTATTTATAGGTTAGTTACCCTAATAGCCCGTTGACACTTAACATGAATGCAGAAAATCTTTACAAGTTGTTAGAGTTGTTGCCTGAATTATAGGGCCATTTAGACAGGCTGCATGAATATATAAGCCGCAGATAAAATAAGACATGGCTTAACCCTTTTACGAGAGGAAAATCGTCTGGCGGGTTAAAGTGCCTATCTCACCTGTGGGGAGTTTGGATATTCGTAATCTTTGGGTTCTCCTGAGCAAAATTGCAATATATCTTGTCGTTCCAAAATTTCATCTTCATGGACTTTTTCGCTGTCAAAGTTGGTAACTACTTACCAGAAGTGAAGTCGAAAAAGGAATGAGCTTTTGGAAAGAAACAGTGTTTATAATACTATGCATCTATTTCGAATTTAATTATTTTGTTATTGCGTAAATACAAGAAATAACGAGAAAGACGTGTTGTTCTATTGTAAAAACTTAAAAGCCCTTTCCTTTTTTTGACGTCACTTTCGGTGAGTAGTTGCCAACTTTGACAGCGAAAAAGTTCATGAAGACGAAGTTTTGGAACGACAAGATATGTTGCAAATTTGCGCAGGGGAACACAAAGATTACGGATACATGAAATACCCACAGCTGAGCTATTAAATAAGTTACAAACAGCTCACTCATAACGGTCAATTCTTTAACCAGAACTTAACAATATTGACAGTGTTTTAATATGCTGGTCTGCTCAATGTTGTTCACACTCACCAGCACAATAGATTTTTCAAGCCTGTTTAGACTCAACCCAGGGGGGTACCCTCGTATATAAGGGATACGGGTATGTGCCGCCCTATAGGGTATTGTTTTCGAGCTCCGGGGTCTGGGTATACAAATTGTCCATTTTGGTCTGGAATAGGGCGCATATTTTGTTCTGAGATAGAGTATGGATGTCGATGTGACACCAGTGCTGGGATAGGGTATTGATTTTTTTTAGTTTAGGTCTGGGATAGGGTATGAAAAATCGCCTTTTTAGGTCTGGGATAGGGTCAGGATTTTGAGGTCACGGCGGCACACCCCTACCCAAAAATTGCCCAAGTCCCCCCGGGATACTCAACAACCAGATGGTGTCTCCTTTCACACATGCATTTCAGGGCTCAAAATAACGCAATAAGATGGTGTCTCCTTTCACACATGCATTTCAGGGCTCAAATTAACGTTTCATGTTACGCCGGTCATGGTGACTGGTCAGTTCCAATTGTGACCGGTCAAATTCACAAACCCAAAAAAAAACCAAAAAAAACCCAACAAACAAACCCCAAAATCAACAAAAAAACAACAACAAACAAAAACCAAAAACAACCCCCCAACAAAAAACAAACACAACAAAAAACATGTAAAGTATATTCTACGCTATATATATAAGCTAGTATACTGATATGAATGTTTGTCATAAAAAGGAAATGCATGCGTAGTTCACTTCAATATATATCAGACATTATGAAACGGGTCTACAACAACACAAAACAATCATTTTAAGTTCCTTCAAATGGAAATAATAAAATTAATTGCAAGTAATATGACCGGTCAAAATGACCGGCGTTATACAAATTTGACCGGTCACATTAAAAATTTGGCCGGTCATTGACCGGTGACCGGCCGTTATTTTGAGCCCTGCATTTAATAGTTTCATATACTACTTTTAGGGGAGCAGCATGGGTTCCGAAAAAGTGAAAACATCATAGCTACTGTGGAAGGGGAATTTTGTTTCTTTGCCAAAATATTTGGTTACGAACCAGCCGACTTTACATGCAAGGTAAGTTTTTTAGGACTATTTTATTTTAATGTACCATCAGATATTAGGCTTACGAGTATTATAAATATTTTATTTTTATAGTTGGACATACAAAATCTCAAAAAGTAAACTAGCGTAAGTTGGTGATCTGGACAATGAACTGTATCCGTTTTTTACTCCTTTTTTTCTCCAAATATATTTCTAGATATAATTATCGTGTAAATCTTTTTACTATTCTACTTTTTAGTGGTTTTGTGTAATTTAAGGATATGTGTCTAAACTGCATTAAGGTGGCTTGATTAGTCTAAATCATGATAAATTTTGCATCTAAATAAATTTTGCTAAGGGCTTATGAGCGTCATTTTAGTTCATTGCATAGCTCTCTCAAACTCATTAATAATTCATGAAGAAAACACAAAGGAAATCAGTACCGTGTCGGTGGTTTGGATATCGGAAGAAGAAATTACATAAATTAAGCAAACTTTCATCTTGATTTTCTCTTAAAATACTGATTTGTTTGAGATGCTATATCATACAGTCGGAGGAGTGTTTCATCAGGATATCCAAACACCTCGTAGTTCGTTCAAAAACCTCGGCTTCGCCTCGGTTTTCGACAAACGTCTCGGTGTTTGGATATCCTGATGAAACACTCCTCCTCGTGTATGATATATTGCCTAGTGGTGGTCTTGATTATTGAAACCTTATTTGCATAAAATCTGTGGTTTACCACAAACACAATTTCTCTAGATACGCAAGCGCTACAAGTATAAATCTTTTCAATAATCAAGACCACCACTAGAGCTATACAGTGAACTAAAATGAAGCTCGTGAGAGCTGTGCAAAACTTTTTATGAAGAAAATACGTAATTTCTCATGATTTAGACTATCGAGCCATCTTAATTTTTTACCGATTATGATTATTTTACTATAGTTATGATTTTAATAAAAATTAATTTTAAGAAATTGGGTCTGTTGGGACCTAAGTCTGAGCTGTATGTAGCAACTTCCTGGCTACCTCTTAGTGTGGAGTTAGTATCCCACTTTTGGATACTAAATATCTCAACTTCCATTGTCTAAAACTGTTACAGCATATTACAGAATTACGTTACGTTGTAAGACATTACGCATTTTCAGGCGTTGCGTTACATTGTAAGGCGTTAATACATTGTAAGACGTGACGTTACATTGTAGTACATTACGGTACATTGTAGTACATTACGGTATATTGTAGTACATAACGGTACATTGTAAGACATTACGCTACATTGTAAGTCGTTAGTCTACATTGCAAGATGTTACGCTACATTCTAAAGCCCTAATCAAACGAGAACGCAAGTCATCGCAAGTTGGCTCAGCCAGCCGCTCTGAATAGTTTCCCGAAAATATTATGTTGCGATCTCGTTTGATTAGGGCTTAAAAGCCTGGCCAAACGCTTTCAACATTTCATTCAACATCGTTCAACATGATAGCGTTTGGCCACCCTGTTGAATGAGGTTGAACGTTGTTGAACGAAAATTTGAACATGTTCAAATTTCCGTTCAACAATCTTGAACGATGTTGCATGAAATGTTGAAAGCGTTTGGCCAGGCCTTAAGACGTTGCGCTGCATTCTAACGTTACTTCAGATATCCTGTCGGGATACTGAAAAAAGACTTTTAGTATCCAAAACTAAAATCTAGTATCCTGTGAATATCGGGATACCGCAAATTCCAAGCCCTGCAGTGTACAACATGACATCAACACTCGTATTCATAACCAAGATTACAGTACACTAATTTATTAAAAATTATGTAACATTTTCATTTAATAAAACACTACAAACAAAATAATTATATACAAAAAGAATCTAACAAAACATCTTTGAACTGTCATATAAATACGAATTATAATATTGAATTAATATTACATAATTGAGTAAAAATGCCAAATTCAATACTTTGTTTATTCATTTACAGTAACTGTATATTTAGGTACTGTATTATTAGTTGAGTTCATGTTCAATCATCTCTCACAATATTTGCTTGGTGAATCCTCGTCACTTTCTGGTATTGGTTTAAAATAGGCTCTTATACACCGCATACTTTTCAAAACCGCAGCTAACTCCTAGATTGAGATAAAAATGTACAGTATACTTAGAGACTTAGACATAAATATCTCAAACTCATTAACAATTCATGAAGAAAACACAAAGGAAATCGGTACCGTGTCTGGTTTGGATATCGGAGGAAGAAATTACATAAGTTAAGCAAACTTTCATCTTGATTTTCTCTTAAAATACTGATTTGTTTGAGATGCTATATCATACACTCGGAGGAGTGTTTCATCAGGAAATCCGAACACCTCGAAGTTTGTTCAAAAACCTCAGCTTCACCTCGGTTTTCAACAAACGTCTCGGTGTTTGGATATCCTGATGAAACTCTCCTCCTGGTGTATGATATATTACATACATACAATCTGAAGGCATTAGTATACAGTACACATGCATAAGATGCTATTTTGGCTGGCTCAGATAAGAATGGGTCAATGCCTTGTTGCCTATAGGCTGGCTGAGGTTTCTCCATTTCACAAGTAAGAATGGTATCAAAGTGTCTATGACATGAAATTTCACTTCAGTTTTTTAAGACTGTATTTGGAAGAACACCTAAGATAATGAAAAATGACTTTTACATGCCTTTCAAATATTTTCCCATTCTTGAGTTAAAACCACACATTGCATATGTAATTGGACCATACCCCAAGGAAAATTTCCAACGTTTGATTCAGTTTAGTCAAACCATGACTGATTTTCCATTTTCTCCCACATACAACATGTGACGTCTTTGCTCAAATTACATAGCCAATAACTCAAGAATGGGATAAGATTTGAAAGGCATGTAAAAGCCATTTTCCATTACCTTACGTGTTCTTTCAAATACAATCTTAAAAGACTGAAGTAAAATTTCGTTTCATAGGCACTTTAACTTACCTTATCTGGTGAAGAAGGCTCAGGGAGACTGAGTAGAGGAGAACTTGGTTGACTTGAAGTTTTCTCCTTTTTACAACCTTGCTCATTTTCATTTCCTTTTAAGCTTTGACAATTCCCAGTTTTACTTTTCACACCCATCTCACTGAGCCAATTTAATTTCCTTTTATCCTGTTTGACATTCTTGCAATTTCGTTGATGACTTTTCACGACAGTTTGACCAAACTTGTTTTCTGAACTAGTTCGAATTATCTCTGACAGACCATTGTCTGTTTCTGAATTGTCTGTTCTTCGATTTATTCTAATGTTCTCTTTATTCCCTTCAAATTTAATTGTTTCCTCTGGTTTTTGGGATATTTCACTCGTAGCTTGGTTTGGTTCAGTTTTTGAAACTATTTCTTCACAAATTGAGGTTGATGGACAAGAATTTTCCTTATTTTCACTAATGTCCGAGTTGCTCTCTATATCACTTTGTAGCCTGTCTTCGAGACAATAACGTTTATTCCTGGTCACTACCGCACTATCACTTTCTCGTGGTCTCTTGTTGTTGTTGGAGTTCAACCAGCTTTTGAGAAACTGCTGAGGACTGCATTTTGTTGCGTTTGGTGATAAACTGACTGGAGAATTGGAAGAGAAACTGTTGCAGGATCTGCTTGGTGAAGTAGTCGGTGTTCTGATCATGCTGGGCAGGTTGTCTGAAATGAGAGGAACAAATCAGTTTTTGCACATTTAGTGAAATAAAAGTAGCACTATATTTAGATTTTTGCACATTTAGTAAGGTAACAGGGCTTGAAATCAACTTGCAATAAATTCTAGAAATTAACTGTTTATAGTATATTAGTTAAGTTACGTGGTGAGACATTACGCTAGTACGTTTTAAGACAAGCTACATTGTCAAGACGATGTGCTATATTGAAAGACGTTATATACGCTACATTAATGTAAGACATTATGCTACATTGTAAAATTGTAAGACATTACGCTACATTATTAGAAGTTACACTACATTGTAAGATGTTACGTTACATTACACTACATTGTAAAAGACATTACTTCAGATTCTGTGGCTGTGGGCTATTGGAAATTTTATGGTATCCGTATGGTTTTCTAGTATCCCAAACTACAAATTTCTGCCCTGGCAGTACATTAGGATTATAATAATGATGAAATGCAATTTGTACCATGAAAATATAAAAAACATACCTTTTGGTTTAGATGGTAAATTTGAACATGGTTTTCTTTCGCACCAACCAACAAACTCACCAGTATCCTTCTCTTCAAAGTTGACTCTCCTACAATTTCAAAAACATAGAAGTATTTTAAGACTTAGTTACCAGGCCAGTGATTATATAGTACTGTAGGCTTACTAGGCTGGCAGACGAAGACTTACCAAACTTTCAAATTGTTGTCATCGGAACATGTTACAGCCTATAATGATAAATCCAAACTTCAACTGCTGCACTTATTAAACTGGTTCACCCCTCCACAATATTTGAAGACAGGTAATCAATTCCTATCTTAAAGTGCCCATAAACTCAAATAAGATATTACTGATATAGATTCTATGTAACATGAATAGTTAAATGGCAAAATATTTTCTGACTAAATAATATTTTCTGACTTGAACTTTTATTTGTTGTTATATTGAGGTTTGTATTTTCCAAAATGTTAATGAGGATGATGTCAATGTAGGCATTTGTGTGTGTTTTTTTCTTTTCTTATGATAAACCGCTTGAAGATTTTAATGAAAAAAATGATAAAATATAGAATATACTATTCAAGTATTCCATTAACATGTGAATTGGGTAATATTTCTGCTGTAACGGAACACTGCGTATGCAAATTACACGTACATAGACGTCATCATCATTACCCTTTTGGAAATACAAACCTCAATACTGTATTATAACAACAAATAAAAATTCAAATAAAAATATTTTGGCATTCAACTATACACATTAAATAGAATCCATATGCAGTACGGTAATATCATATTTGGGTTTATAAGCTCTTTAAGCCTGGAGAACCTTCAGATATCCTAGGCAGCAATGGGTTACCCCATAGGATGTCTGAGGGTTCTCCCTTTGATGAGCAGGGCTCAAAATAACGTTTCATGTTACGCCGGTCATGGTGACTGGTCAGTTCCAATTGTGACCGGTCAAAGGCGATTTTTGACCGGTCAAATTTCACGACGCCACCTCCCCCCAAAAAAAACCCCCCAACAACAACAACAACAACAAAAACAAAAAAACAAAAAAAACCCACAACACAACAAAAAACATGTAAAGGATATTCTTCACTATATATATAAGCTATAGTACTGATATGAACGTTTGTCATAAAAAGGAAATACATGCATAGTTCACTTCAATATATATCAGACATTATGAAATGGGTCTACAACAGCACAACAACAATCATTTTATGTTCCTTCAAATGGAAAGTAACACAAATATACAATTAATTGCAAGTTAATATGACCGGTCAAAATGACCGGCGTTATACAAATTTGACCGGTCACATTAAAAATTTGGCCGGTCATTGACCGGTGACCGGCCGTTATTTTGAGCCCTGATGAGTAAAATCATCTGGTATTAGACAGACTAAAAAATAATGGGCTGTTTTTACAAATATTGGTCCTACGTTATATTGTAAAACCTAGGCCTGTGAAAAACAGGTTACTGTGTTTTTCAGGTTTGTCAATGACCAAGCTTGTTGCCAAACTTGTGTAAAACAATTTCAATCAGTGTGTTACTTAAAATGATGTACCAGTACTGTACCTTTCCTTGGTCCTGTGGGCACCATGCGACACTCGTCACTTCACCAACGTGTCCTTTGAGATGGAATGGTGGTGCATCTGGTTCACTGATCTTCCATATATAACCATCACAATCCCCTGAACCACTCATCAGAAACTGATCATCAGGACTCACAGCAGATTTCACATAAAATGTTGCATTACTGTGGCCTTGGAAAGAGGCGAGAGGACTGTTGTTGTATGCAATGCAATCATACATGTAAATAACATCATTGGTACAGTTTGCAAACAATTTGGATTTATGGGAATCCAGAGTCAACGAAGAAAAGCCTACATGTATAGAGAAATGACATACAGTACTGTAAGTAAACAATACTGTTTGTTATAATTATATCAAGTGTCAGAGTCTACTTTTCTAGCTTTCTGATTGGGCAAGTGGATTCCTCAGGACATGGCAGTCCAAAAATTGTGATGTTTCCCACATAACCCATGGCAATGGGTAACATTACATTTATTTTCCCTCTAAGGGAAAAATATCAAAACAGGAAGTAGATTGTCAGGGTCAGTTTGTCTTTGTTTTTCCAGTTTTCCTTCATTAGAAACAATGTCTGAAAGTTTTGCTTACCATTTTTGTTGTCATGTGACACTTGATATATAACAAAACACTTATTTACTGGTACCTCGGGGAAACAGTGTGTTTTGTGGCCCCCCGACTGCTCGTTGTTGCCCTCAGCTTCCCTTGAGGAAACAACGGCAGTCTTGGGACCACAAAACACGCTGTTTCTCTCAGTGCCAGTAATAAGTGTTTAAGCTGGCTTGAGGTTCTCATCACTTGATGAGTAAAATTGTCTGGTGTTAGACAGAGTGAAATAACAAAGGGGTTGTTTTGGCCAGTCTTGGAATCAAAGAGTTAAATCTCACAACACAGTAATCTCAGGTCTGATGCTTTACCATGCTTCCGAGTTCCTGATCCAGGATATGGGAACACATGATATGGAACAGGTTCTGTGCGAATGGTGGAGTAATTTTTTCTTAAATCCCAGACTTTAATATTTCCATCCACTGCTCCAGCTGAAATGATTTTGCTTGGGTCTTGGAATTTCACGGATGTAACACTTTGTTGAGAGTCCTAGAAGAATAGATACAGTTTTCTAATTTATATACATGTACAGTATGTGCATAGGCAGTACTACTTTAATATTTAGTTAAAGCTTGTTAATTATTAATTGGGCTGCTCCAGATCCCAGCTTGGCAAGGGCTACAGAGGGATGCAATTTAATAAAGCTTGAAAACACTGTTTACCTGGCTGACAACAGTTAATGGTCTTCTTCCTCTTTTCTTAGTTCTTTGTGGAGTGGTTGAGGGCATTGTAGAATGACAGTTCCGTATTGTATTGACTGGTTGATAATATCCATCACGTTTGTTGCATCGAACATCCCAGATCATAACATTCCCATCTCGAGCTCCAGTTGCAAAAACAACTGCATGGATAAGGATAAAAAGAGATAGAAATGCTCTTAGAAATCAGTAGTTGTACATTCTACAGAATCTGATGATTTAATGTACGGTAGTTGGATTTGCTATTCTTACACAAATTCTCTTCCTGAAAATCAACAGACTTCAGACTGCAGCTGTGGCCTCTGAATACTGCCAGCCTTGTACTGTGCTGTATGTCCCATAACTGTGCAGTTTGGTCACCAGATGCAGTGATCTTGAATTGAAAGAAAATGCAACTAATGATTAAAGAAATGCTCAAGAATATTTTTTGATATATTTGTCTAATTTTTTTATGGTCCACTTACAAGTTTTGGTTCATCATGCATCCACGCTATATCAAATATAGCATTACTATGAGCAACCCAACCTAAGAGTAAGACAAGATCAATTATAAGTTAAATAAAAGAACATACAGGTACCGTTTCCAACAATACTACCATTTTAAGTCCAGTGTTGGTAAAAAAGCAAAGATATACTGATGCTCGGTTCCTTTTCTTGATCGGATATAAAGGTATTACCTTTCAACTTTGAGGAAGGTCCTTTCTTTCTCAGGTCAAACAGACAGACACTACCATCTTCATCAGCAACAGCTAGCATGTGTCCCTTTAACAAAGCTAAAAGTATAAAAAGTTGATGCTGGCATCAAGGTGGTAACTTGCAGACATGTTCTGTGATACTCGTGGTAAATCACATCATGAGAACTTCATTGGTGATTCATTGGTGATGTTATTTAGTAGTATATGAAGACTTGATCTGTCCCACTAGACCCACTATTTATTTATTTCATTACAATTGAAAATAGTGAAGGGTGTTGACCTTTCTTACTTACTTATCAACATTTGTACCTAGCGGTACAGGAGAAGTAACAATAGGACTCTAGGTCCCTTACAAGGTTATCCTCCTAAGGTCTAGGTGTTGGTTTTACGGAGGGAGGAAAACTGGAGTACCCGGTGAAAAACCCTCGAAGCACAGGAGAGACCAACTAAACTCTACTCACATGAGTCCCAAGCTCGACAACGGGGTCATTCCCAAGCAGTCACCCATCCAAGTAATAACCCCGTCCAACCGGGCTTAACTATTGGTGAGAGGCAGTGCCCTAACAGCACACGCCACCCGTGCTAGTCCAGTGTTATCGCAGTTATACTTCGCAAGTGCACTGGCAGATACCAAAACCACACTATATGTACCAGCAGGTATGTCACTGTAGGTTGCCAGTATACCTCTGGCATATGATACCACTTAGCAGGATATTTGGTAAGGGGCTATTTTGTATTGCCTTGCTTTATGAGAATTGTCTGTACTAACAGACTAAACACTACAGTAATTCAATTTTAGAATTATTTGTATTATTTTTTATTTACGTATTTCTTTTCTACGACCTCAGATCGTATAAACAATAAACAGCCACTTACTTTTGTTGAAGCTACAGGCAAAAGGAGGAACGTCAACCTGTTAAAAACAAGTATATCACCTTTTGAATCAAGAGAAGCATAGAGTATATAAATTGTCTACCGAATGGTTAAGCTGTACTAAAGGACAGGTATTTCATTCTGGAGCCCAAATTAAGTACTTCTGGTGAAATTTGAACGTTCTGTGTTGGTATTCAGTATCAATAACATTCAAATTTCGGGCTCTCGGCAATTAGCCATACAACTGACTGTCCCAGGGGAAATATGATTGTATATTTGACTGTTTACCTCCATATCAAGACCCTGTATTTTATGTTGGTCATCTTTATGGCATTTCAAGGTTCCAAGAGTAAAATCGAGGTTGATTTCTATGATAATAAAGGTTATGTCTAGTTAGGAAGCGTTTTCGTTGATACACAAACCACCAAGCAAACAGTTGTTTATAACACAAAAAAAGCAAACAAGTTGCTTCGCTCCGTTACTTACGCTTTGCTTTCGTTGAGTAATGCTGAACAATTTGCCGTTGAAAAAGAGACTTTAGCAGTTTCATCTCACTCGGTGTATGAACCACTTCACTGAGGTCTCCAAAGGTTGTAATATTGTTAAAATCGGATAAAATAACAGCTATAAAGCCACGTCCAACAGCAAGAGTGGAGGTCTCCTTCGCGCGGTTATTCACAACAAATCTCCCGCGAAATCTATCACGCGGGAAATATTATTTACACAGTCATCTGATTGGTCAGTGCTTATTCCTGCATAGGGAGCCCATTCAAACGACATGTGAAGTGATTTTTATTTATTGAGCGTAACATAATTATGACTATTTGGATACTGATAAGCCCTCATCCCTTCATGGAACTAGTTAGTAGACTTAACTGGGGGGAAACTATGGTGTTGATTTTGTGGAGGGAAGGAAACTGGAGAACCCAGTGAAGACCATCGAGGCAGCCAGGGCCGTCGAGAGCCAGAACGGGCTCCGGGTCATAATTTGCGTGCGGGCCCCCTCCGATATCCTCCGGGCCCAGGCCCCAGGGTAATCACCCCACCTACCCCCCCCCCCACCCCCCCTCAACGGTACTCGCATGAAGCAGTGGGAGGCAGCATGCTAACAGCTTGTGTGACACTGTGACCCATGCCTGATTGTGTTTCAGACACAAAACATACAACTACCACTACCCATGCATTTTTAAGACAAAGGATTGATGGTCACTATCTTGGTATTAATGCTACTTAAATTCACAATTTAGACCAACAAGTTTTTTTACAAATTTATTAATACAATTATGCAATAAAGAACCTAACTAATGAGAAAGACTTTTTAATATTTTTTACATCAGTGTCATTGTTTTAATTGGTTTGTGAAGTTACAGTATAAAAAGTTACAATTCTCCTACAGAATATTTCCTGAGCAACTTTATAGCATGACTAAGGGAAGTGAAAATCTACAAAATAGTGTAATTACTAAATTTTGAACAATATATGAACATCTTAGTTGAATCTTAAAGGGGGTGTTTACACGAGACCAGCCTGAATTTTGCATTTCAGTTTTTGTTTACATGAGGCTGGCCTTGAAACTATATATATTATAGGCTTGGTTTCGCTGTTGCTCCAAGATTAAATTTTGGGTCAATGCATGGCCTTACAGCTCATGACTGCCAGAGAATCACTACTTTTAAATGTAGATTTGACACCAATCTCATTTAAAACAACGTATTGAGTTTGAGAGTGCTTCAGTTCGGTCACATTTCAGTCTAGCGGGTGACCTGATAATTAGATTAGGCCAGCATGAACTGGATCTCAGGCCAGACTCATGAAAACGATCTATAGTAAAAACATTACAGCCAACCTATGTCAGTCTGGCCTGAGTAATCGGGCCAGCCTCATGTAAACATGCATGTACACTACAAACTATTATATTAATTTTATTAACTATGTTGATTGACTTAACAGCAGTACACATGGAGGCTGATTGTTTTTAGTGTGAATTCAAAAAACATATTCACTGTATATACAGTAATAACATATTTTAGATTTTAACTGTCTAATTTTCATAGACCAGAAATTTGTAATACAGTGAGATTAGAGGAGAATTGGTCCATTTTTGTGAATGTTTTAGAAGCAAGGAGCTAAGTTGTATAATTTTAATTTGCTGTCATTGGTTAATACTGATCGATGGAATGGGGACCACTATGTTGTCAATGGCAACGTTGTGCAAGTCACTGGTTAAGAACTTTTTTTTTCACTATCAGGACAGAAATCATGCTGCAAAATAAATACAAATAAAATCAGAATAACAAGTTATTGGCAGCAGTATAGGATAAAGGACTGGGGGATAATCATCCTTACTTGCAGCCAGTGGCTGAATTGCGAAGGATGCAGATCAACATGGCTGTGTTGACGCATACCAAAGGCACTCTGGCAGCCACCATACAACACAGTTCAGACCATGTCCAGATCACAGCTAAGATGTAGGTAGGTGTTGATTTTATATACCATGCTCAGGCATCATATGTGATTTTATGGAGGGAGGAAAACTGGAGAACCCAGTGAAAACCCTCAAAGCACAGGAGAGATCAATTACAACTCTACGCACATGAGTTCCAAGCTCAACAATAGGCCACCCCAAGGGGCCACCCATCCAAGTACTAACCCCATCTAACCAGGCTTAATTTTTGGTGAGAGGCAGCGTGCTAACAGCACACGTCATCTATGCTCCCTGCACACTACCTCAGTATAATGGTAGTACTGTACATATCACGTCAGTTAGTCCATTCCTGCCTGAGCTGCCAAAGATGACAACTTTATTATTTTACTCTGTTAATTAAATACTAAGCCATCAGCAAGCCAGCAATGAGTTAAATGATCTGCTGGAAGTAAAACAGCGAAGAATAAATTATGAGAAGTGAAAATATTACCTGTAGAGATACAGAAAGAATGAAATCAGGTAAAATCCTAGTTTAACCATCGACTCTTTCAGAAAGCCTTTTAGTTCACTTCTATTATGAATCTCGGCAGGATCGTAGATCCCAACGTTTCCAGATGGCTTACTTACATACCTTGAAAGGAAAAAGTGTGATTAATACTAATTAAGATATACCGTAACTGCAGGTAAGTTACAGTAAGTAATTTTCAACAAAGTAATACAGCTACTGGAAGCCTATAAATTTGTGAATACTATTGCACCTGTAAATTAGCCAAATACTAATTGGAAGGTTGAACAGAATATAGATCCAGTGAAAGTGAATAAGAAACATAACAGGCAAATACAGTTGAGCAATTATTTCTGGGATGATAAACTAAAGAAAAAATATATATACAAACATTAGAGAACTTCAATGAGGCTGTTGATGAAACATCTGATATCAAAGGAGTGTTTTCAGATCCAAATATTGTAATTTTATTTGATTAAAAAATTAGGAGTTTTCGATACTACGCTTTCATGGCGGTGATACTAATTACCGACAAAAGCCGACAAAAGCCGACAAAAGCCGACAAAAACCGACCAAAAAACAGACAACTACCGACAAAATTTTCTAGCAGTGTGTAGCACACAGACGACATGTATTTAATTTGCTCCGAGAACAATCTAAATCTGAATCGCTAATAATCTGACCGTGAATCGCATTCGCTTCTTGAAAAACATTCAAAATGATTTTTATTGATTTTTATTGTGCGATATGCTACCATATATTTTTTTCAAAGAGGAATTCACTGTGAACAGTGAATAATACGACTACTCTGTTTTCCGTGAAGGGTAAAATATATTATTTTCACAAGGCGTGCATGCAATAATGACTCACGGTGAGTAATGGCTATAACAGACACAAGAATGTGCTAATATTGTTGTTTTCGCAAACTACTGTATAAATTGCTGTTCCTAAAAGAGCGTCATCACTATTGACCAGACCTCGTGTGCTGTCATTTACAACATAAAAATAAGTTCATATCAACGTTTAATAGCCATAGACAGAATAGACACTTAGTTATTTGCACGTTGTTTTTCTTTTGTCCGTATTTGTTTTTCTTTTTGTCGGCTTTTGTCGGCTTTTGTCGGTAATTAGTATGACCCCTTTCATGGTGTTTTTCATACAGTATATCAGTATTTTCACAGTTTTGGTACGGTATTCAGATCCATGCAGTTTTGGTATTTTGTTAATTTTTCAACACGGTGTTGTGGTTTTTGACGATTTTTTTCATGGTACTGTGGTTTGTGTCACCCCCCAATGCCCCCCTCGATAAGTAATTTTTACACTGTAACAGTAATTAAAATCTATTCACATTTATACATTTAGCTCTGCCACTGGAGGACCCGAAAATGTCAGTACTGTATATCTTAGTTTTTCAATGTTTAAGAGGGAGGGTAAAAGACTTCTGAATTGTATTGTCCAGACAACAGGTGTGTGTGTGTGTAGATTTCAAATACAATATGCCAGTTAAATTTTTTACTTATAAAAACGTTAGAGAAACGAATGATCAGAAAACTTATGAATTAATTAATTGACAAGTTTAAATCATTAGAACGTTTATAGTTTTACATAGGTAAACCCCATGGCATTTAAATATTACATAATTTATATAACAACTCACAAATTTAAACTTAAAATACTCAACCTTGTTCAAGCGTTCACAGCAAATAGTAGCATTAATATAATCACATTCCAAATCCGACAGATTGATGATCTGCAGAACAAGAGTCTGTCAAGGAAACTGCTAGAGGATATTACATTTTTAGCGAAGTGTCAAATGTTACAATTAACCAAACAAACGTTATGTCATATATATGTGCTAATAAACTGATGAAAACTACAGCTCAAAGGATACGTAAAAAACTGTGAGAAATAGCAGCCCAGCCGCATCGACGAGAGAAAAAATATATAAATAAGTTTCAGAAAACAGCATTTTGAACTCCCAAAGCTAGTCCAGAGTATCCCGTAAAACTTTTCCCCAAGCGTACAAACATTGAGTGAATCGAAGGAATGCGCCTGCGATAGGCAAATATTCGCATCAGCTGCATAATAAAAAAATATTTTAACTAGGGAGGGGTGAGGTACATGAATAAAATTATCACAGAATATTATTACCAATTGTTGCATAAAAGTTTTTCTCTTTGTTTTCTGGGTTTAAAAATGGCATTAAGCTAACGTTTTTCTAAGGATAATGTATTATTTTTTAAAAAATAATCTGTATTACAATTGTACAAGAGTACTTTACTCCCCCCTCCCTGGTGGTATAAAGTCAACCTCACAACAGATACCGTTGTATTTTTGAAAGGCAACATGGCGACGAGTCACGCCATTTCGGTTGTCAAGAACCATTGCTATACAGCACCACGGATTTCCAAGACAGATAGACCGGCAACTGCGGCGGAATTCAGCCAAGAGGGAAGTATAAGTAAACATGGCTTTGAACAAGAATCTGAAAATATAATGGACGAAGAAAATAATGTTTTGCCGCGAATGTCAACCCAAACATCAACGGTCGGTTGGCATGCTCGAACTAAACATGGAGATACGTCACTGAATCATGCCGAGGGAGACGTTGTAAATGAAGAGGAGTTTTATCAGAACTTGGTGAAACTAAGGGAGGAACATAAAAAGACTTTAAAACTTCTCGAGACGAAATATTACGACGAACTACGGAACCAAAACAGCTTTCAATGGCAAGGTTTTTCACATGGTGTTGGCTTAAAACAACAAAATGGTTTTGTGGATGATTCTACGGACAATTTCGAACAGTCTTTTGATTCTGTGGCTCAGTATCGTCTGCAGAAAAATGGAGATAGGGTTTTACATAAGCCTCCTAAATCACCAGCTGTTCGGGATGTTGTCAAAGATTTGTCAATTGCTTCTGGTAAAATTTATCAGCAATTAGTATGCTTAGTCAGTGGTGTAGCCGAGGGGGCGACCCCCCCCCCCCCCCAATGATCACCAAGTCTGTTCTCACGAAAGGTTTCCTTAGAGCTCTTGTGCCTTTGGCTCTCCTTTTTACTCCACCATTGCCGGCACCCTGGGCTACACCATTGTGCTCAATAGACCTTTCTGTACGAAGTGTGTGGATAACGCATTGAGAGATTTGATTGGCTCAGAGCCAATGGCTCTGGCAAAACTTTGGACATTAGCCAATCAGATTTGTCAAAAAGAAAGATCATGTGATCCATTCACTTCCATGCGTAAAGGATGATGGCTGATGACGGTGGATGATGGCGGTAGATGAGGGTGGATGATACCTGATGATGGTGGATGATGGTAGATGATGCCTGATGACAGTAGATGATGGTGGATGACGGTGCATTATGCCTGATGATGGTGGATGATGGTAGATGACTGTGGATGATGCAGGCCTGATGACGGTGGATGATGGCTGATGATGATGGATGATGGCTGATGAAGGTAGATGACAGTGGATGATGCCTGATGACGGTGGATGATGGTAGATGATGCCTGATGACAGTAGATGATGGTGCATGATGCAGGCCTGATGACGGTGGATGATGCCTGATGATGATGGATGATGGCTGATGAAGGTAGATGACAGTGGATGATGGCTGATGACGGTGGATGATGGTCATATGCAAATGTAAAAATCTCACAATTACATGCGTAAAAATGTCTGGGTTGTTTCATTCCTGCAAGCAAGTTGTTACAAGACTGTTCCAACAAGCTGTAACCAGAATACATTCACACTGGGTTGGTGACAACTTGTAACAAGGTTGATGACTTCAACCACTCCATTGGACTTGTGACAAGTTGTTTCCACAACTTGTTTCCACCTTGTAATTAACAAATTTCTACAAAGTTGACAACAAGAAGCTTGTATTGGCTTGATAAAATTGCAGCTTGATACCAGGCTTTCTGTTAGCCTGCATACAGGAGGCTCTTCCAGGAGGGGGAAGGACATCTACATGCAGGCTAGCTTAAATCTGTAAGCTTGTTGTGAATGCATCTTGTTAACAAGCTGACTGAGATTTTTACATGTGTAGTCATGAACAAGTTGTGTTTGCAACAGGGATACAACAAGTCTGTGAACAAGTTGTAACAATGGCATCACTAGCCCATTGCTGCCTAGGATGTCTGAGGGTTCTCCCTTTGATGAGTAGAACTGTAGAAGCATCTGGTGTTGGACAGAGTAAAAAAATAAAGAGCTGGTTCTTAGTACAAGTTCTTAGTAAATTCACATGCAACGCAGATATTTTTAGACAGAACGTTGTAAGTCCCACCCAGCAATGTGTGACATTTTGCCTGGAAATCAAACGTCTTAATTAACTTTTGCAACAAACGCGACAAATGTTGCCGTTAAACGGTCAACCTGAATCCGCTGTAATGAAGCTGCTACAAGTTTGTCATTAAAACAACCTGTGACAGATTTGTTAATCACAACAGCTCAATTTTGATGTACGGTGGAATTTTCTTTTCAATTTTGTCAATATGAGTTCAAAGTTGAAAAGAAAAGTCTGCTGATTCTCAACACTGAGTCGTCATTCAAACTCAAAATGGGAGTTTGTACATTAATGCAATATGATCTGACGTTTTCTTGGAAAACATTGTATCCAGACATGTGCACATGAGTGAGAGTCTTGAAAAAGTTTGGGCTAAACTTTTTCAAAATTCTCAGCCATGGCCACCTGTTTCTATCATTCCCTTTTCACCCCCAACAGTTGACGATGTATTGTAGTATAGTATACTACTCCTTGCTAAAGGCACTGTTGCATGAGGAATTTTTCTTGCAACTTTGAACGCAATTTTTTCTGAAAAACATATTGCTAGTTGCGTAGGTTTTCTGATGTATGCAAGTTGTCAGGATTGTCACACGAGGCAGTGTTTCATGTAAATTGTAAAGTTCGTCTTGAAGCGTCTTAAATTTGGCAGTTTTTTTAAAAGAGTGATGCAATTCTATGCACCGCTAACTGTTGAGGTAGGGGCGTATACTCTAATTAATCCCGCGAAACATTTAGACGGCCATAATTTTCAATTTCTTGCTTTGCCAGAACGAGAAAACGACGAAAGTGAAGACTCAGACGAAGATGAGGATAATTCAGAGCAAAACAAAGAACCTGGCAGTCCGGAGGAGTTTTCCAGTTCGTTATTTCCTAAAAGGTCTGCAGCCATCGACATGGTCGAAGACTTGTGGAAAGACTTCTCTGTTCGGGATTACACTGTGGACGACGAGAGTTTAGTACCAGAAGAACTAAGAAAACCGAAAGAAAAAGAATGGAGTCCAGCTATTACTGTGCCGAAACCATTCACGATGACCCTACGTGAAGCGACGAAGGAGAAACGTAAGACGAGATCCATGAAAATGGTCGAAGAAGACCTGGTTTTAAAAAAGTCCATGGAGGAAGCCGAGTTGAAGAAGAAGTTCAGAGCGCAACCGGCTCCGGCGACGACCTTCTTGCCTTTGTACGATGATATAGTAGAAAAGAATAACCGAAGGAGCGAACACGTCCGAGAAATAAACAAAGCGATATTAAAAGCGACTGAAAAACCGTTCAACTTTGTCAAACGAGAAGAGGAAAAGAAAAGAAGGAAAGAGGAACAGGAAAAAAGGGCGGAGAAACACAAGATAAAGGACAAAGTGAAACGGGCTGGTTTTAAAGCCAGGCCACCACCAAAACATATGGACGATCTCACTCTTGCTGACAGACTGACGGAGCAGGATGAGTATCGAAAAATTCGGAAAAAACTTCGTGCGGCCGACCTCCTGACAAAATCTCGTCTTCCTCCCAGCATGGAGGCGCGCGCGAATATTTCACCCGCGGCGAAGTCGCGTCAAAAATGTCGGAAAAGTCGTGACGATGCCAAGCCGAAATTTCGACCGAATATCAATACCGACGTGCCTGATTTCGAGGCTTTGCACTGGGAGTTCGAGAAAGACTTGCGTCGAAAGAAAAAAGAGCGTCAACCAACCGTAGTGGAGCCGTTTAATTTGCGCACCGCGCATATTCCCCGTGGGGAAGGGAGTCTGAGACGGGCGCGGTCCATGGAGAACTTAAGTCAAAGTGTGGATTCCCCAATGCTGACGAGAAAGAGTAGGCTGTTCAGTGCAAGGCTTTCGTCTTCTCAAGATACACTGCCTTTTGGGTAAGAAACTACTTGTGAATTTCTTGTGGGAAGATAACACTGGGCATGTTAG
>JAWNZC010000117.1:225000-320000 GCA_035771165.1 Paragorgia papillata | reverse complement strand
CCTGTTGACTCAGGCCTTCATCAGAGCAATAACAACAAGCTGTTGGCTCTGATGATGACCTGAGTCAACAGGCCGAAAGCTTAGCAAATAAATATTTTACGTGGTGTTTCCACAAAACTTATTGATTACATTATCGCCATGAAAACTTTCGAAGAATTAATCAATCTATTGCACAGTAGTTTTCATATACAGTTTTCATATAACTATCACCAGAAATTTGGGTCATTTGTGCCGCCGCTTTCGGTCGCCTAATAATATAATTATGTATTCTAATACGTTTGATTCTATTGTATTCTAGTGTATTCTCATTATTCAGGTCATTGGGTTCTTTAGAATTTGCCTAAATCGTGTATGTATATGTATATGTAAACAGCTATAAGAACTGTGAAATCAAGCAGGTTCAAACGCTTTTGGAAGTATTATGCTAGGGACAAATCAGGATCTTTATGTGACTCATGCCGAATGCATCGCGAGCTGCGCACTTCGCATCGCCCGTAACGTTGTTGGTCCATTTGGCCAATTTCTAGCACCTGTTTACAAAGATTACTATGGCTAACACTATGGATAGTGGCGCTTTTAGTGCAAAAATAAAACGAGCTAGGGAAGTACTTTATTGTCGAGATAAGCAAATGTTTTTTAGTTATAACTGTTGCTTGGTCTATGCTGAAGTCAAAGGGAGCTGCGCAAAGAAGAAATATATCGCCGTTTCAGCAAAATTTGAATTATTGTGTGCTCTCCTTATTATTTACTGTTGAGAATCTCCATTATTATGGTCGTTAATGCGCACGCGCGCCATCATCTTGACCCAAATTTCTGGCAATAAATAACTTTGAGAATTTGGGATTGAGTCAAACGAGTTTTTTCTCTCCGGATTATTAAACGCATGCGCAAGTTGCCGTAAAAGCAAAACAAAAGATTCTTTGTTCGATTTCCTGTTTTGCTTTTCTGTATTCTCTATAGTTTTTGTTTCACACTAGAATGTTCTGGTAGAATCACGAGCTGATCACGTGCAACCCTGCCTTCACGCGACACTTCTCCCGTGCGTTGATGCCAGTCTATAGGTCTATATATAAATCGCAAATAAGCGTTGTCAATGCATTTGGTTGAAAGTTAGACAAATGTGCATGCATGGTTTTACTCTCTAATTCCTATCAATATATAGCCTTTTCAAATATATCTGTTATCCTATAACGTTTGGTAGAATAGAGATTGTTAGTAAGAGCTATAATTACACTCCTACAAAACGAATGATTTTATTCCTCTACCCATATAACAACAGTTCGACATCATGGCCTCAGGCATTGCAAACTTTACAGTAACTCGCACGGCCAATCGAAAAACTCAATCACTTCTCCCAAAAACGTTCCATGCCGGCCCATGGTCTCAGACTTCAGCGCATTCAAGCCTATGTATAGTATAAGTATGACGGACGATGTAAGGACACTAAACTCGCTTAAGTCACAACTATATAATATGCACAACCGAATATTTGATTGTAGCACTATATATGGAATACTCTGTGTTGGAAATATGAAACAGGCAACATGCACAGCATTGTTTCGGTTATGGCATTTGTTTAACCCTTTGTACGCAGGCTACCCTTTGCTATATAGCTCCTAAGCACGCATGTAGACGCACCAATACCACATGTATATAGGACAGCTCTGGGCCGGGCAAAAGGCTGACAAGTAAATACGGCGTGGCGCTGTCCTACGACGCTACGACTGCATGCAATGTACATTAAAAACGGACATCAAAGTAATGTTTGCTTCGCCTACAACACATTACTGCACTAACTATCCAGTATTTGGAATACTGCACTAACTATCCAGTAAATATATTGTTTGTGTACACTGTACATATGTACACCAGTGTTTGCGTACCGGAACTAGTATTGGACACTAAACTAGTGGAAATGCACTCTCTCACACTTGATCTCTCAATTCGGCTCTATACGCACATCTAACAAGCTACTGGCCGGGGGGAAAACGCAAAATGCACGTCTCTTTGTTTTTATCTGTTTAATAGTGTTTATTGCTTTATGTTGTTATACTGTTGCCTGTTTAAGGGACCATCAGTGCATCTTTTTAGTTTTCTGTCTGCATGACTGTGCCACAGTGCCGGCGCATGTCACACAGTCTTCATTCTGACGAGTCGGCGGTGGCCAGTGAGATCCACAGAAAGTAATGTCTGATTATATTGGACGGTAAATATAAGTGATCTGAAAGTTCACAGTTAGCTAGACTCTGACGTACTATAGGTGTATGTTCTTATATATTCTCAAAACCTGTAAAACGGCGTTATTATGAGCATAACCTGGGAAAACAGTAACGTTTTCCCGGCATATCAAGATCACTCCCCGTACACCTGTCATCGGAATTGCGTATATTTAGCGAGGTCAACCAGTGTATACAAGTCAACGAGTTCTACGCATGCGAAACCGATTCGAAGTAAACATTTCAGAAGAACGGAAGCGTTTCCTCGTCGCTCAGAAACCGACGAAACGTCACATCGGAATGGTTTCGTCGAATCGTCTGTATTCCTTACGTATACAAACTTTGTGACTTCGTAAATAACAAAGGCGTTGGCGGTGGGTTAATTTTATTGGTTACGGTGCAACGTACGTCATCATTCGCCTCAAGTTACGTCATTGCCTCGACCTAATGCTTGCATTAATTTACAACTCGTTTAAACCGGACTTGGCAAACCGGTTGAACCAGATGGCATGTTGACAACCACTATCTCGTGTTCTGTGTACACAAGCTTGAACACAAAGGCGAAAATGTTTCGTTTTCTTGGGGTTAACTGAACGGTTTGAAGCCAGTGAAAAGGGATGAACTGTGAACTGATACCGTAGTTTTCGGCGCATGCATTTAATGGCTCCCCGATGTGTAGTGTCGTTTCTTTGACGGGTCGTTAATTTATTCATGAATTTCTGAAAGCCCTTCAATTTCCCACTGGACTCCCCACACATTGCGTTGACAGATATTTTTTTGAAAAAGACGGAATTCGCATTGTTCAGTTTGAAAACTTCAGCCTTGTCCGGGGCAAGGGTTCGTCCATGAACACATCATTGTCGAAATAACGGGTTTTTTGACGACGAGATCATCTGAAATTGAAGATTACTTAATAAAAGCAATGAATAATTCATATAGTTACTGTTTAGGGGTAAAAAGATTCGTCGTCTGTCGGAAATACACGGATTAACTTGATTACGGGTCACGTGACATGAGGGCAAAACGAATAAAAAGGCTTTCAAAAGTTTCTGCGACACAAAACCGGTTTTTTAACATCTAAGAAGGTTCCTTATCAAACGTGTATCACAGGGGTAATTTTTGTTGGTTCAAATCATTGGGTATTCTTTTTTGGGGGACTTGAGACAGTAAGGAGTTTGGATGAGAATTTGGGGGTTTTACATGATGGCGACTCTCTCCGGTGACGGCCGAAGTTGATACGAAGGCTTCTAGGGAAGCGTGGTTCGGTATGCGAGTGGTAGTCGAACAATGATGGCTGAGGATATAGTGTGGTGACTGACGTGCGTGAAACAGCTAATACTCGGGTCGTGCTTTATCACTGACGCTCGTCTTTCGTGTAGCGTGTTCATGTCGGCTTGACGGCGAAACGAAACAACCGCACTTGGGCAAAACATGTCGTCGAATACGAATTCTAGGATTTATCGCGTCGGAGGTGAGTCGTACGAATTTTGAAATGACCACGAGCGGACCCGGGTGGCACTCCACTCCAATGGAAAAACTCCGTTTTCCTCCCGTATTTCAAATAGACAGCGCAGGGGAGACGGGTTTTCCATATTTCCACTGGAAACCTGCTCAATTGACTTTAGTTATTGTATGTTTAGTGACTATTAAAGGCAAAGAGAACACCCGGCATTTTGAAATTTTGGGATTCGGATTGCATCGATCCAAGGAACTTTTTTCTTTCCGGTGATGAGCGCAAATTTTCAAAACTCCGTAGATCCGACTTCGAATTTAAATTTCCTAGTACCAAACTGTGTTGTATTTATAGCTAGTATTATTTACATAATTCGTAAGGAATGAAAATATTTTTGAACTTTTTCATTTCTTTAGTAATACGTACAATATAGTTGTGTAATATGGGAGTGTGTTGGAGTAGAGTGTAATGTAATGTAATGGGATCTTGAACAGTACTTTTTATGTTTTAGACTATGTGTATGTTGAGACTGCCCCAGTCTATCCCTACCAGATCAGGCGCATTGAGGAATTATCAAAGGTATGATCGTATTGTTGCTGGTGAAACATGAAAAAATTAAGACAATGATTTGTAATGAAAAAGTAATCATATATTGAAATGTGTCATATGGGTTTCAACATGTGATGAGGATGTATTGATTATTTGATTAATCAATACAACTATCTTATTGAATGGGTTGACTGATAATACAGGCAAGTATTTTTTAAGTTTCGGATGTATTTTTCCAAGTGCTGAAGGGGTGAGGAAAATTTTGAGAAACAAGGAAAATCCTTCTCATTTTATACTGATGATTGTTCAGTTAAAATGCATCTGCAATTTTGGTGTAGATTTTTCATTTTGCTTGATTTTATGACTTCAAAACTGGTTAAACCGGTATATAGAAGTGTGCTGCAGCAATACAAATTTTATTGTGTAATCCTACCTGAGAAAAGCTGTGTTCCTTTACCCATATATGGAAAAATCACACTATTGTTATATAATAAATTTCATTGTAATACTGTATTTGTTTGATTAAATGCCTTAGTACACTTCTGGTTCCCAGTTTCAGATGGGGCACTTATTTATGGTCGATATTTGTTGAAATCGTGATCGGATTACCTACTAAACTGGTTTTTCCTGTTTTAATCACATGATTAGGTTATATATATTTTTGTACAGAAAACGGTAAATTTCTAGCTTATGAATCATTAAAACACTCGATCGAAAATTCACAATATCAACTCTTTTATTTATAAAATGTACAAAAATATATATAACCTAATCATGTGATTAAAACAGGAAAAACAGTTTAGTAGGTAAACAGCAAAATCACTGTCACGTGTCCGATCATGATTTCAACAATATTCATTCAAGGGTGGCACTCCTTAAAAAATATTAATATTTGTGAATGATAACACGCAAATGTTAACAACAAAATAAACATTTTTTCAATGGAGCATGCCAAACCATGAACCATTTCTTTTATAACAGAGAATCAGACACAAAACAATGGAAAACCATATTTATTTCGCTGATTAAAAACAAGTTTCTCATTAAGTTTGAAATTACCGTGTTCCATCGAGTTATGTAGCACCCACGGTGGCCAATCAGAAATACATTATATTACATCTATCTTATTATTATCATTCATTGTCTCCTTTCTGTAACAAAACTCTTCTATAATTTTATATTAATATAATAATATTATAAATATACAATGAAATAATTTTCTGAAGCTGGTTTGATTGAATTGTACTGTACTTGTTGTTTTTTTAGTTCGCCTTTTCAAGCAATTCAGGATAGTCTGATAGTTAGAATTTAATTGTTATATCAGATTGGACCTAGGATTGGGCCAATATTATAATATTGCAAAATCAGCAAAATATTAGATTGGCAAAAACTGACCATTATAACCCATGTTTTTTCACCAATGTTGTACATATAAATTGCTCCATTTACATGATTGGTTTTTTTATACTGTAGATCACATAAATGGATTTCTGCTTTCGAGAGCAAAGCTGGTGTGAAAAATCCATTTTGATATGATTCCCAAGGTTTCCTTTTGTATAAATTTATTAATGTAATCATTGAAGATCATTGAAGTTAATTTTATTTGGCAGTATTAAGAAGTGCAACATTAGGTACAGTTCAAACCAAATCTCTAAAAATACCATTGGACCATTGATCAATGTTGTAAAAAAATATTAGCCATCAGACCAGCTAGCAAAACACATTTTGGTTGACTTCTACTCATCTACTGAAAGTGTTTAAATTAAGTGCGATATTGTTGTGAATGAATGTGGTGCTTACTGTATTTACTCAATTAAGTGCCACCCCCAGTTAAGTGCCATATATGAGAGCAAAAATATTAAAGAGCGCTGCCCTCAAATAAGCACCACACTTATTCACAACAATGCACGCTTAATTAAAGCACCATCAGACTGAATTGTTCGAGGAGCCAAACTAAAAAACAAGTACGGTACACCTCAATCTTAAACCAGCCTCGGAAATTTATTCTCCAGTATTACAATGTTTTTCAGTTCAAAGTGGGTATATTTCATTGCTCCCCATTTGAAACATGTTTATTTTGTTGTTAACATTTTCTTGTTATCTTTTACAAATGATATGATTTTTAAAGAGCACCGCCCTCAAATAAGCACTGCATCCAAAACACTAAAAATTTAAAGAGCGTTGCAATGCTTAATCGAGTAAATATAGTATTTGAGGGGTTTCTCTTTGGGTAAGCCACGCCAAAAATTGTCGCACATTCAGATGTAAAACAAATAACAAGATAACAAGCTGCCTAACAAAAATCTCTGGTTGCTTCGAGTCACTGGTGAGCAACTGAACTTTTTGTTTTATTATTCAGTTGGGAAATGGCCAAATTGAAGCTAAAGTTCAGTGCTTTTACCGTCGAAGAGATTTATCAACTCCACTCATTGCTCAAGCTGATAGACACGCAGGTAAATGGCTGCACACAATGGAAGAATAAATCTGAATATACTTACAGTATGCATTGCATGTCCAAGTTTCAAAGTGAAAAAAAATTACAAATTTTCTTTTATGACACAGGTATTTTTGAAATCTTTTTAATATGAAAGCACACCTGTCAAAAAATTGCTTTTAAATAGGCAGGTATAAAAGTTGGATCACTAGCAAATAAAATGCTATTATTATGTATCAGCAGGCTAAGTTTATACAGTACGCTAACACGGTAACCCAACCAGGAAATTTGGCACAGATCTTACCAGATCCAATCCAATTTTTATACCTGTCTTTTCTAAATGTATATTTATTTGAAGTATCTTAGTTTTAATTATATTGTGACATGAATTTCATACATGTGGAAAATAGTGAAATCTTTTCCTTAAAAAAATGTTCAACTTGTGATAAATGCTACTTTGTAGCTGCAGCAGAAGAAGATGCAGAAATTGACATGGGAGATGATGAGCTGGATGACACAAAAATGCACCAACTGTCACACAGAGAACTGTTTCTGTCAAGGCAATATGAAACTATTAATGCAAGCCAAATAAGGTATGAAGATTGTTGCACTTGTATAAGATATTTTTATTGGTTAGTTTATGACTTTGAGCTTGGAGTTTGTAAAGTGTTGTAGTAGAGATGTCTTCACCTATGTTTGGGTCCACCAGACTTTGTTGGGTCACCCACATTGTCAGGAATTACAGTATTAATTTCGGTTGATTTAAAGGGACAAAGCGCTCTTGTTAGTTGTTATTAATACTATAAAAACTTTGAGTGCCAGAACTTTGGGACTTGAGTTGTCCACAACTTTTCAATGGACAGCCAGAAAGGCTGTGCCTTCTAGTCCCATCTAGAGCTCAGGGATTTTCTGAGTCATTCAATGACTGCTTACATGATGTATGTAATAGATACAGCATGAGCAGCCGAGATGTATCTGATTTATTTTATTATATCTGATTCTGCTCGGATACGGTCTGTTTTAGCTGAGAAAATCGAAGCTAAAGTTTATGTAAATCAGGACGATGCTGTATTATTCCGATTTACAACCACTGCTACGGCATTGATTTCTTTTGAATTTTCATCATGAATTATTAATGAGTATTTTAATATTTAATACACAATTTCAAAATTGTAATATGTTTAGAGGTAAATGCTTGGTGGCTTTATACTGTGAAACTGAAGTACTTACAAAATACTATGGAAAAGAGGTATCAACATTAATTTCTAAGCTTTAGGATATTGCATTGCATTTAAAATTAGTTCAGGAAAGATTTTTTAAGTGCATTGTTTGAAAAATATAAAATTACTAAAATGCTATAAAATTATAATAATTTTTTTTTGTCTGTAAAATGAGTGAATTATCCTATCACAATAAATTTTGTTCAATGAGAAATGCCTGCAAATGAGTACGCACAGAGCTTCTTCAAAGTCCAATTTCTATGAAGTTTTTACTTGTTTAATTTAGCATGGCAATTTTGCAAGCAGTTCAAAGTGTAGCTGTTGTGTTCTTTATATTTGTACACTGTATTATTAAACATGTTTATGAATTTTAGGACTGGTTTTATTATTGTCTGGTTTATGATCCACAACAAAAAGCTTTACTTGCTGACAAGGGAGAAACTGGTGTTGGGACACAGTATCAACCTGTCATTCCAGCCATACTTGCTGACAGTATGTACAGTACATGTTGCTTTTCAGTAATACTTCACCTCAGTTCATCGTTTAGATTATGTTGTTGCTTTTGGATACTGTTTTATACTGACTTTTACTATGGAGGAAATTCTTCTCTATCAAGCCACCAAACAATAAAGACTTCTATATGATATTTTAGTTTGTATACTTTGTTGTGAACTAATGAGTTGTTTGACTGTTTACTTTCTTTCATGTATTTAGCAAGCGTGGACACTCGTGATTTGTCCCAGCTAGAATCTATGATTTGGACAACACAGCACAAGTTGACAGACAGAGAAGTTGACCAGTTTCTAGTAGTGTCTAGGTGAGATTTAAGTATTGTATCATATGTACATATTATACTGTAAAGTATATATTTATGTTTTTGGATCCTGTGAATCACCGTAATAAGAGTCCTCAAACCTTGCACACAATGAAACTGGGCATATTAATTTTCTGAAATTAGGCATTAAGTATCTATAGGTTAGTTACCGAACCCAAGGTAACTACGTCAGTTATACCATAGACAATCCAAAAGACATCCAGGTGTCTTCTGGATAGTTACCTCAACCTCGGTATAACCATAGACAACCTTCAAGATCACAGAGGTTGCCTAAGAAAACTGAGATACTGAGTTTGTTATCACAGAGGTTGTCTAAAACACACTTCGGTCACGATGATAAATCCTTTATCAATTTCCTGACCATTGATAATAACCCTTATTTTTCCAACCATGCATAAATTAAGTTAATTGCCCCGGGCTAAACTTGATTTATGCGTGGTTTGGAGTAATTATTATAAATAAACAACCGCAGTACATCGAAGAAAACCAAGGTGATCATGAACTAATAAGTAATAATATCTGCAGATGAAAAGATTTTATAAAAGTTTGAGAATGCCCTGAGTAAATGAACTATACTATTTTTGTTAGATCTGTTGGCACATTTGCTCGAGCTTTGGACTGCAGTAGTTCTGTCAAACAACCCAGTCTTCATATGAGTGCGGCAGCTGCTTCAAGAGATATTACTCAAGTAAGGGCAATAAATGTTGTTTTATAGACAATGTTAAAATGAAATGTAATATATTTGTTAAATATGATAGAATAGGGGAAAGGTAATGTCACCACTGTCTAGGGTGAGGCGGTTAATCGATAAACCGAAAAAACCCGATGTTTTTTGAAAACCGATTTAACCGATGTTGCTTTTGGAGGAAAAACCGAAAAAATCGAAAAATCGAAAGAAAAATCGGTATTTCAATAAAATCGAACCATACTTACACGGGTTTTTGTTGCGTTTACACACGGAATTGACGGGGAAACGACTGAAGAGATTTGCGCCTTCGAAATACCGTACGTTTATTGCCAGGTATGATCTCCGATATAAGAACGGAAATTACGGAAAGGCTTCGATTCAGATTCGCACGAGCTTGAACGCATAAGCGGATCAAACGAAGATGAATTTTGATTGGCTCAAATGAAGGCGGACCAGTCTGCGAAGACAGGTCTAAAGTAAAATTGGTGTATGACTCATAAACAGTCGGAGCGTAACATGAATAATTAACCAATTTTCGCTTTCAATGTTATATCGCGTATATTTTCTGACTCGTGCTCTTTCAGCTTTGCCTTTTTAAGTAACGGCGTTCGTTGAAACTTGGAATACTTTGTTACGCTGTCCGAAACTGTTGGTTACTGGTAACATTTCTCTGCCCAAATGAGCCAAAGTGCTGTTTGGCATTTCTTCAAGAAAGCCGAAAAACCAGACGATTCTCCTGAATGTAAAATTTGCACGCGGTCCGTAAAAAAGAAGGGAGGCAATACATCGAATTTGATGCAGCATTTTAGAAGAATCCATCCTACCCAATATGCCACGATGACGCCGCCGGACGAAAGGCAGCAGTGAGTCGGCCGACGAACGCTAGCAACGCGGCTTCATCCGAAATGCCGCCTACAGTAAAGAGCCTCTTCGCCAGCAACGCGCCATTGACACCAGGAAATAAGCGTCACGAAGCCAAAAAAAAATCGGTTCACTCGGTTTTTTCGGGTTTTTTCGGGCGGTTTTCGGTTTTCGGTTTTTTATAAAAACCGCCTCACCCTACCACTGTCATATTATTAACAATACTATCTACCACCATTGCTACTCTTACCATCATCACCACTATATTTATATACCATCACAATCAGTATGATCACTATCACCATCATCACTACTATCACCATCACTACTATCACCACCATCACTACTATCACCACCATCACTACTATCACCACCATCACTACTATCACCATCATCACTACTATCACCATCATCACTACTATCACCATCATCACTATCACCATCATCACTACTATCACCATCATCACTATCACCATCATCACTACTATCACCATCACTATCACCACCATCACTACTATCACCACCATCACTACTATCACCACCATCACTACTATCACCACCATCACTACTATCACCACCATCACTACTATCACCATCATCACTACTATCACCACCATCACTACTATCACCACCATCACTGTCATCACTATCACCATCATCACTACTATCACCATCATCACTATCACCATCATCACTATCACCATCATCACTACTATCACCACCATCACTACTATCACCACCATCACTGTCATCACTATCACCATCATCACTACTATCACCATCATCACTATCACCATCATCACTATCACCATCATCACTATCACCATCATCACTACTATTACCATCACTATCACCACCATCACTGCTATCACCACCATCACTACTATCACCACTATCACTACTATCACCACCGTCACTACTATCACCACCATCTACTATCACCACCATCACTACTTAAGACTTAAAGACTAGTGTGGATTTTGTCAGGTTTTTAAAATTATTTTGTTTTGTCCTTCAGTTTCACGCACTGAGCGTTCTTCACAAGAGCAATTATGAAATCAGTAAAGCCGTAGCTTGTTTGGTTCCAACTGGAGGACCAGTTTTGTGCCGAGATGAAATGGAAGAATGGTCTGCTGGTGTGTATATAAAAATGTTATTTATCAAACTGGAGGTCTACTGTCAAATGTCACCCGAAATCTTGACTGTCTATTCAAATTTACGTTTTTTATTCCTAGGTGAAGCGGGTTTGTTTGAAGAAGCCATAAATAAATACGGCAAGGACTTCAGTGATATCCAAAAAGACTTCGTAAGTTTCTTTTAAATTAATATTTAAATGCATCATTTGTTGTATTGGTTTGTCTGTGTCATTGTGGGGCCCTGTGTAAGTGGATTAGGGAACGCTCATTGGCTGTTCAGAACCTAGAAAGTTTTGGCGGGAAAATCGCGAAGCTTTTTTAAAAATATCATAATGAGCAAGTGTCTATCGGAAGACAACGACTAAATTCTAAGCGAATACAGTAAGTATTAAAGAAAGTTTAACTAATTTCGGTCCCAGGGTTTTCCTAGAGGTAAATAAAAGTATTTGGCGTTAGCTAGAATAAAATATTAAATACCAGTTTTGGCAGGAAAGAGTTGAAAACGCCGTTTGACGATGGACGTTAAATGTCAACGAGAGAAGTTTTGTATTTCTTTTTCGTGTAAGAATAGCGTTGTGGTTTACTAGTTTAATGTAGTATGTTTAAATATTTGGTCAAAGTGAAAAAGTGGTAAACTGTGGAGATTTTTTGTAACGAAATACTGACGTCGGGCTCCGCTTGAAACGTCAGTATTTCGTATCAAAACTAACCTCGGCAATTTACCGCCTACATAGCACTCTACTTTTCTGTAATGATATACACTGTTGTTTAAATGTTTGCCGTCTTGTCATTTTGTAGCTTCCTTGGAAGAGTATTACAAGTATTATTGAGTACTATTACATGTGGAAAACGACAGACCGATATGTCAGACAGGTATTGTTGTTTTTATTTTAATAATATATGATTCATACACCACTTTCATAATATATACATGTGTAGTCTGTATAGATTCACAGAAGTATGACATACGAGTACTTCAGTAAGTTTTCGTGCACAGAATCTCAATTCATTTGGTGAGATAAATTTCAGTAATTTATGTCTATCCCTCAAGTCACCTTGTCTAAAGATAATAGACCATTTTCATAATGGCGACTAATTTGAATATTCTTTTATGTGCATGTATCATACAGTCAAAATGGAAATACCTTCCCACTTCTTCTTCTGTAGTTCGTTGCGTATTACTGTATTTCTGTAGCTGCTACCGAAGCCTGAGAATTTTTTTTGTTGAAAACTGTACATAAATAGTATAATTTAGCTTTAAATACCATTTAATCATAATACAATGGATGTTTATTCCAAATCGATATACCAACAGACGAATATACATTAAAGTGCCTATGCAATGGTTGGGGATTTTACATATTTAGGATATTTGGAACCTTCTGAGACGATTTGTAATATATCTTCCTTTTCTAAAATTTCATCTTCGTGGACTTTTTTGCTGTTAAAGTTGACGGAAGTGACGTCAAAAGAGGAATTTGTCTATATGAAACCACTTTGCAGATTCCTCCTTTGACGTCACTTCCGTCAACTTTAACAGCCAAAAAGTCCATGAAGATGAAATTTTAGAAAAGGAAGATATATTACGAATCTTCTCAGAAGGTTCCAAATATCCTAAATATGTAAAATCCCCAACCATTGCATAGGCACTTTAAGAATTGGCGACGTTTGTCACTAGACTTTCCTCGCGCTTCAGCAGCGGCTACAGAAATACAATAATACACAACCAACTACAGAAGCAGAAGTGGGAAGGTATTACAATTTTGACTGTAATAAGCCTTTCCCGCTTTGTTTGTGTCTGTAATTCAAAATAATCTTTGCTTCATAACGAGGTCAGAAAGGCTCATTTAGATTAGAAATTAGGTTGTCCCCAGAATTCAGGAATGACAGTTTTAAAGTCACATGGCTTGCTAAAGTATTTCTTCTATTGAATAATGTATGTATTTGTGGTTTTTTATATTAAGAATGTGACGTTATACCCTACTTTTACATATTTTTCTACAGAAAAGGCTAAAGACGGTGGAAAAGGAATCTGACTTGAAACAGATTCTTGTCTCAAACCCGTAAGTTTTAAGAAGTGTGTGCAGGGCTTTTAGTCAGCATGTTTGTTCTCAAAGTTTTCAAAGATACAATTCACTAATTTTGTTTTCATAGGCCTGGTACCACGTGCATCACAGGATCTGGTGACAAAGAGTCTGTAAACTCCATTCCTTACCCACCGCCTGGAGTAATCACTAAACCACCAACTCCGGGTTACTCCTGTGAAAGCTGTTATGGTAGGTTGCTTTCCCTAAAGTTGTGACCAAAATTTTACTTGGTTCGTGTGGTGTGATCTGGCATGAGTATGGGGTGTGGTGTAGTGTTGTGTGTAGTGTAGTGTAGTGCAGTGCATTGCAGTGCAGTGCATTGCAGTGCAGTGCATTGCAGTGCAGTGCAGTGCAGTGCAGTGCAGTGCAGTGCAGTGCAGTGCAGTGCAGTGCAGTGCAGTGCAGTGCAGTGCAGTGCAGTGCAGTGCAGTGCAGTGCAGTGCAGTGCAGTGCAGCAGTGTAGTGCAGTGTAGTGTTGTGTTGTGTTGTGTTGTGTTGTGTTGTGTTGTGTTGTGTTGTGTTGTGTTGTGTGTAGTGTGGTGTAGTGTAATGGTGTTATGTGGTGGAGTGTGTGATGTAGTGTGGTTTGGTGTAGTGTATAGTGTTGTTAGTTTCCCTTTTTTCACGTCTATATCTACTATTCTCTAGCCAACACGTCAACACACTGGTTTCCATGGAGTCCCGTGAACAATCAGTACAAGCATTATCTTTGTTCAGTGTGCTGGGTTTACTGGAAGAAATACGGTGGATTGAAAAAGCCAGGTAAGCATGGCAACTGTTTTTTAAGCGTTATAATTGGTAAGGGGTGTTGGTCCTACATTGATTAGCGCACGTGCCGGGTTCGACTCCTGCTCGATGATGGCCACCACGCGAGATTGTACTACATCTGTCTCAAATACACGCAGACTAAATGAGATGACGGTTTGGTATGTTTGTTATTTGTTTTTTCAGATGGATTTTCCGCTCGAAAATCTCACGAAGAAGCTCGTTATACGTGTCGCCTTTGTGGAAAGGTCTTCAATAGAGCAGGTAATTCAGGTTTCGAGACGACTTCTTTTGGACAGCTTGGTTTTTCAGGCTTCCTTCCTTCCTTCTTCCCTTCCCTTCCCTTCCCTTCCCTTCCCTTCCCTTCCCTTCCCTTCCCTTCCCTTCCCTTCCCTTCCCTTCCCTTCCCTTCCCTTCCCTTCCCTTCCCTTCCCTTCCCTTCCCTTCCCTTCCCTTCCCTTCCCTTCCCTTCCCTTCCCTTCCCTTCCCTTCCCTTCCCTTCCCTTCCTTCCCTTCCCTTCCCTTCCCTTCCCTTCCCTTCCCTTCCCTTCCCTTCCCTTCCCTTCCTTTCCCTTCCCTTCCCTTCCCTTCCCTTCCCTTCCCTTCCCTTCCCTTCCCTTCCCTTCCCTTCCCTTCCCTTCCATCCTTCCTTCCATCCTTCCTTCCATCCCTCCATCCTTCCTTCCCTCCCTCCTTCCTTCCCTCCTTCCTTCCTTCCCTCCTTCCCTCCTTCCCTCCCTCCCTCCCTCCTTCCTCCCTCCCTCCCTCCCTTCCTTCCTTCCTTCTTGCCTTCCTTACTTCCTTCTCTTCCTTCCCTCTTTTGTTCGTTCGTTCCTTCATTCATTCAAACTTTATTTAAAGTTTTAACAATGTAAATTATTTTAGATTATCTAAAAGTACAAGTCTCTTGTTTGTTTCCGTTTAGAACGTTTGTCAAACCATATGGTGACTCACAAACCTTTCAAATGTTTTATTAACGGTTGTGACAAGGTAGGCAAATATACTTTAAATACTTTAATGTAAAGCAAACTTTATTGTTTTTGCTGTGTTGTATGTAATCACCGTACAATATTAATCCATATTATGTGTTTTCTCCTTGCAGACATTCAATACGAAGCCAAACCTCACCCGACATTTGTCTTCCTATCATTCCATGCGACCTCCCAGTCCAACCCGCGCCAAACCAAAGAGCCCATTCTTCATGAAGGTTCTTCCTCTAACCAAGGTTGCTCGATACTTGTGCCCAGATCTCCTCAAGTTTCCTCATTTGGCTCGAGTTTTTAATACAGCTCTAAACTCCAATGAAATTCGACAAGCATGTGAGTAATCTTCAGAAAACCGGCACTTTACCACTGTATATTTCATTTAGTTTATCAAGTTAAAAGGTCAGCTTAAGGCAACGTTTTCTTTGCTTTATTTATGCATTTAAAGTGCCTATGAAACGCAATTTCACTTCAGTTTTTTAAGATTTTATTTGGAAGAACACCTAAGATAATGAAAAATGGCTTTTACATGCCTTTCAATTCTTATCCCATTCTTGAATTATTGGCTATGCAATTTGAGCAATGGCGTCACACGTTGTATGTGGGAGAAAACGGAAAATCAGTCATCTTTTGATTTGTTTGACTAAACTGAATCAAACGTTAGAAATTTTCCTTGGGGTATAGTCTGATTACATCTGCAATATGTGGTTTACTAGTTAAACCAATCCAAAGATATGACTGATTTTCCCTTTTCTCCCACATAAAACGTGTGACGTAATTGCTCAAATTGCATAGCCAATAACTCAAGAATGGGATAAGATTTGAAAGGCGTGTAAAAGCCATTTTTCACTATCTTAGGTGTTCTTCCAAATACAATCTTAAAAAACTGAAGAAGGGAAATTTCGTTTCATAGACACTTTAAGCACCGCGGAAAGCGAATATACGCGGATGGTTAAGAAGCAAAAATTGGTTGAGTAGACTTTTGGATATTTTTAAGTATTCTAAACATTAAATCATTAAAAAAAACCATGCAATGTGGGGAAAGTTTCTGTCGAGTCGGAAAATTGTTTTACGTTGATTTCGGTAGGGTAAGAAAAAATGAAATTTTCTGTTCACGTTACTGAAGTTATACCTTAGGTATTTAATATACCTGTGATGGCTGTGCAAAATACCATCTTCCAAAGGTCTTCTGTAAATTAAAGTTGGGATATTAGCAAAACCGACGATGCACGGCATGGCCCCCCAAAACACGTCATGATTTCCACCCAAAACATTGACGAATCCTCCTGCATTCCTAAACCTTTTTGGCTGGAGAATTCAAAAGTAGCAAATGGACCAATCGTATTGCAGTGATCTCACGGTGTGAATCATGACATGTTTTTTTTGGTAAAGTTGGTTTTGGTAATAAAGTATAGAGTCATAATATTAAGCGTTATATATATTTAATATAAGTGGAATATAATCATTCGAAAAAGTATAGAATCATTCACCATTGCTAGCCTCCTAACGTATGGTATCTAGTATTTCTATAGTGTATACTCATCGCGTTGTTTTCTGTTTAGGTCAGAAAAAGGTTTCTGGACCAGCAGTCGAGGACATCATCAAGAGAAAAACAGTAAAACCGAGAAAACCTCTTGAAACAGTTGTCGAAGTACTGAAGAAGAGCCCACCTAAAGCCATCACTGACATCAGAATGACGTCACCAGCCACGTCGCACACCACCAAAACCAAGTCAAAGTCCAGTTCGAGTATGCATCCGTCACCTATGACGTCACCCACCAGAAAAATGCTTCACTCGCCTCGTCTTTACGTCGCACCGGGGACTGGTAATGACATTCCTGAACCTCGCACGTCCCAATCCAAACATCTGTTGTCTCGTAAAAGATCTTTTGAAAGCAGCAGTATTCAACAAAATGGTATCGATGGTAAGTTCTGGTACTCTACTCGCGGCAAAACACAATCTGCATCAATCTGCGAACTCAATTATAACTGGAACGCTAACTCCGGGGCAAAAAGTAAAGTCAGCTATATTACGTTGCAAAAGATAACACACAGCGTAGGAGACTGAATCCGACGTGGTACACGTAAATTCTGACTTAACTTCTAAAGCGTGATAATGAGTGAAGTTAGCGGAGCACGGGTGGCGTGTGTTGTTAGGGCGCTGCCTCTCACCGCTGTAGTTAAGCCCAGTTGGACGGGGTTAGTACTTGGATGGGTGACCGTCTGGGAATAACCCCGTTCTCGAACTTGAATTTCATGTACGTAGAATTTAGTTGGTCTCTCCTGTGCTTCGAGGGTTTTTCGCGGGGTTCTGCGGTTTTCCTCCCTCCGTAAAATCAACACTTAGGTCTTAGCTTATGCCGTGCACTTTAATCATGAGCCTCTGGCTCGGATGATTGGGCGACCACATCCTGTGTTTAACGACGTTAAATAAATCATTACTCATTACAAGTTAGAGTTCCAAGTCTGGAGAATGCATGGAGTTCACAGGCATCAACCGTCGTTCCCAGAACATTTTGCCTTCACATAGATAGATTTCGTAGTCTTATTTTATAACAAAATAGAAAATGGACTCCTTTGTGTTTATATATTACCCTGATGCAAAGTTGCAGACACTCAAGCGAGTTTAGAAGGATCCGAAAGTATTTAAACAAAAAGCATCCCGTACGGCTCGAGTTTACAAAAAAATTTATCAGGCTGTATAAACACGGGCGGCCATTTTTTTCTTGAATGCGGATAGTTTTACTAAAATATTTTTTTTCTATTTAGGTCCAGCCCATAAGCGATTTGTAAGCAGTTCTCCTCTTGGAAAAAAGGGCTGCGAGTGTAAACATTGTGGAAAAGTCTTACATAGTCAAGGTATGTTTTGTGTGTTTGTTCTGTCTGTCTGTCTGTCTCTTTCTTTTTTTTTTTTTTTTTTTTTTTTGTTTGTTTGTTTGTTTGTTCGTTCGTCCGTTCGTTCGTCCGTCCGTCCGCGGTTCGTTCGTTCGTTCGTTCGTTCGTTCGTTCGTTCGTTTGTTTGTTTGTTTGTTTGTTTGTTTGTTTGTTTGTTTGTTTGTTTGTTTGTTTGTTTATTTATTTATTTGTTTGTCTGTTATTTCTGTTCTGTCTATTTTGTCTGTCTGTCTGTCTGTTTGTCTAATTGAATATTTTTGTCTTTTTATCTAATACTACCGCGAATTATTTTTTCAATTTCCAGCTAGTCTTTCCCACCACATGCAGTCAGTACACGCCGTATCTAATCTAGTTGCCGATGTTGGCCCCCCGAAGCAGAAATCCTATCCTGCATACTGTGACGTCAACCCAGGTATGGGGCCCGGAATAACCAAAATGGCGCCGTACGCCGAGCACACCATCACCTCGTACAACACGTCGGGAAAACTCCCCGGCAATATTTCCAATGTCCGACCGACTATTCTCGCCAAAACTGTCATTCCACCGATCGTTAAGCCGCAGTCAGTAGGTAATCAACCGTTAGGAAGTTCCTTTAACCGTAAGTCGAGTGCTCCTGCGTCTAAGAGTCAATCTTCGGTGAACGGAATTAGTCAGAACAAGTCTCGCGGACGATTGTCTCCGACCAGACAACCTCAATACATCGATCCGCCGGAGGAGTTTGTTTTTAGCGCTACCAAGATTATAAGGTGAGAATATGTTTATTTGTTTATTTGTTTGTTTATTACTGTTAAATTAGCTGTCATTTATGGCTGATGCCTTTTCTGTCGCTCTTTCCTTTCCTCTTTCTCTCTTCTTCTCTCTTCTTTTTCTCTCTTTGCCTTCCTACTCTTTTTCTTGTCTCTTCCATCTGTTCTCCCTCTCCTTTCCTTCCCCTTCTCTCTTTCCTATCTCTTCCATCTTTCTTCCTTCTCCTTTCCTTCTCGTTTCCTTCTCTCTTCCCTCTCTGTTTCCTCTCTCTTCATTCCTAGTTCCCTCTCTTCTCTTTCCCTTTTTTCTCTATTCCCTTTTTTTCTCTCTCTTCCCTCCCCTCTCCCCTCCCTTTCCCTCTCCTCTCTCTGTCCTCCCTCTCTCGCTCCGCCCTTTTATAAATTCCAAAAACTAAAATTTTCGAGCTGGCTTTACTATCCCTCTAAGAGGATAATTTTGAAACAATCTTGCATTGTTCACGTTATTTCGTGATACCAGGTCGTCGAGAAAGAAATTGGCTGAAATGGTCAAACAACGGTTGCCAAGGAAGCCATGGATGGAGGTGAAGTGTTCCCCGGAACTCAGAGAGCTTATCTTTCGCACGAGGAAACCAAAAAAAGGCAACAAAGAGAAACCACTCCCCACCGAACCCACCGCTACATCCAAGCCCGATAGCGCCCAAGCCGACGGGAAAATGCCTTTGCCCGCAAAAAACGACCTGAAGGTTGTCGAACCTGAGAAAACTGGCGTCCCAAAGACTACTGGTGCCGTGGTGCTTGATGGCCCACTGGTGGGAACCCCCCTCGGCTTACCCGTGCCTGGTGATTCGGGCGGTCAAGATAAGCCAGGGGATTCAGGTGGTCTGGGCAATTCAGGAAATGTTGCTGTTCCAGGGAAAGCAATTACTCCAGAAAGCAGTCCAGGAAAAGCTGACGGTCTAGGAAAATTAGACGCTCCCGGAGATTCTGGTGGTCTGGAAAATACAGGAGGGTTGGGGAACGGAGGAGGACTGGGGAACGCAGGAGTAGCGGGGAACGCAGGAGGACTGGCGAATGCAGTGGAACCGATGGAAGTGAGTGGTACAGGGGACTCTGGTGGTGGTACCAACGTTGTCGAACCTATAGTAATCGACGATTGAAAAACCTCGGCAATCGGAAGTCTGTTGAAGAAGTTATTTAATTATTAAAATATTTTTCAAGATGTACAGTACGAGAGATATATCGTCCGTACAAAATAAAGCGCTGTAAATTAACAATCTGAAAATCCCACCCCGATGGCCGCAGAAGAAAAGTGGTTGCGTTGGTATTCCTCGTTAATATTCATTGTTTTAACGACAAGATTACTTCCAAGACCGTTACACGACATCACCTGTGAAGAATACGTGAAAAGAAACCCTACCTTGAAACCCAACCTTGAAACCCAATTTGCCTTTCCCACAAAAAGTTCCATCTCGTTGTCTAACTAATTGTGACGTCATTGCACACACTATACAAATAACGCGTATGCAATATGTGCGCGGTTGTTGCTGGTTTTGAATCACGTCTTCTTGTGTTGCAGTCCTGCCACTGAATGGAAATTTTGTTAAAGTAACGTAAACGTTAAGATTCGTGTTGTACTGTTAAAAGAATAAAACGAACTGGTTTCCCCAGTTCTACCAACTGAATTCATAGCCCGCGAAAAATAGTACTTGGTTAAGTATTATTTCGTTTTAGTAATGGTATTTGATTTCCATGAATCGTGTCTGCGGCGCAGGCGAGCCGGATGGAGCCTTTGTTGAATTCAGTAAAGGCCTGGCCAAACGCTTTCAACATTTCATTCGACATCGTTCAACATTGTTGAATTCAACCGTGATTCAACATGTTGAAAGCGTTTGGCCACCCTGTTGAATGATGTTGAACGTTGTTGAATGGTGTTGAACGAAATTTGAACATGTTCAAATTTTCGTTCAACATGCGTTCAACAATGTTGAACGATGTTGCATGAAATGTTGAAAGCGTTTGGTCAGGCCTTAACATGAACGTAAATTACACATTCGTATTGTGCGGTCAAAGTTGGTTAAACGAACTGTACATTTTTCAAGGGGACATTCATATATTAGTGTTAGATTTATAGAATGTCGGTTGCGGAGTCGCACGGTACAACTGCAGCACCAGTGTCGAACACTGTCTAGGCTCAACCCCCACTATAAATCCGGACTCTAGACCCCTCGGGTGGTCAGCGAATTGAGTGGTGTCCAGTAAACGGTAGTCTAGCCAGCCACACTCCCACAAAGACCCCTCCGTCACTACAGAGTTCTAAATGTAACTAAGTTACTATTGCGTAAAGCACGATAGGAGCTTGTGTGTGGTTAAATAAAGGCCTATCAACACTACGATTTTTGTATACGATTGTTGTTTTGGTATATGTGATTTTTTGAACGAGACACAACTCTTGCTTCTGATTGGATGGTGAATGTGGCAAAACGCTTCTATACACTTGTGGACAAGATGGATTACATATGTCAGGATGATAATAGTATACTATAGTAGTCGTATCGTTAGACCTTTGTATGCTGTGAAAAAAAAACCCGCCGTAAGCATGTAAAGGGGAATGTGGTCGACACTCGACAGAATTATTGACTGTTGGAAAAGTGACCTTTTCCTTGTAGTTCTCCGTTTAACTAACCGCATGCAAGCTCCAAACGCACTTTCCGCGCTTATTGTGTCAGGTTTATAAAGGGTTAGAGCTTTGAGCCAATTAATATAGAATTAGCTGTATTGTATTGTAACTTGCAAACGGACAGCAGCAAACGCATTGCTGCTTGATGAAATTAACAGACTTGAGACTTGTTATATGGCGCTGCTCTAGCAGGAATCTCGCTATGGTTTAAAAATTCAACACAATTTTCCCCGCCAACTTCATATAGCTTGTGTACAGCCTGAATATACGGTCTGTCATTCAGTCTGCAAACTCTCTTGTCGAACCCCTCGATGAGATCTGAGAAGTAGATTCTGATTGACCAAATCGCAAGCCCGTCTTATGTTAAATATGATTGGTTCCCAGGTGACCTTCGCGAGATCAAATAATCCAATCAAATAGACCGTTGAAAATCACATGTGCTTTGGACCAATCAGAATCTAGTTCTAACGTCTAAGGAGCGCAGCGGGGGTTCGACAAGTTATCGCGCGAGTTTTCGCAGACTGAATTCAACTCGAGTGTATCTTCAGGCTATACATAGGCTAAGATCAAACCGTTTAGAAATTTCCCCTAAGCTGTGAGATTTTTGCGCGTGTGTTTAAAACATTTCCACCTTAGCTCAATCCAGTCCAGAAACTGTAAATTAGCTTTTATTGCGAGACGCAGGCTTGCTGTCGGAGACACGCCAACCGACAATGGGCTACCTTGTTGCCTTTGAAATTTAAAATCGTCTTATACAGGCCGAGTTATACGACAATAGTTTCTAAATAAAAACACGTACATATCAAGTATTAAAATTGTTTTTCTTTATTCCCAATTTGTTATTCATCTATCTATCTATATTCTATATAAAATACTGTATACAATTTTAAAAATCGTTTCATTTTTGTTACCTATTATTTAAAAATGTCAAGTAAACCGTGCACCTTATTATTAATCGAGCCAATTTATGGTTTTGATGTATGGTAAAAACAAAAAACGGTTAGTGGAAACAAATCATCGTTGCTTACCATGCATGCATCTAAACAGGATTGTGTAAATAGATTTTTCGTATCAGGAACATTTTTCCCAACTTAGTTGTTTTATAATGTTGTGTGTTGTGCACAACTGTGGAGTCGTATTTTTGTGCCGTTTGTGGTGTGCATTTATCAATGTTCTTATTGACTTATTTTTTAACTTCGTTCATTGAAATGACTGCGGTGTCTTAATTTTAATTTTTGTGCGTAAATAGCTATGTGCATGTATACCCAATAAGAATACAAAAATTTCCCCCTTTGATCATAAAGAATGGTGCGCCCGTTGACGTTTTTCTGCTCTCCAAGGTGTATGTTTTTAGACCGAAAACTCGCATGGGATATCTGAAGTATACTTTTACGATGTAGCAACAGCGTTGCACATAAAGTTGCTACATTGGTAAGTAAATACATTGTTACTTTTTATACTTTCACATTGTTACTTGTAAACAATATTGCTAGATTGCTATGTATAGCAAAGTTGCTACATTAAGTTGCTACATTATGTAACAAAGTTGCTACATTAAGTTGCTACATTATGTAACAAAGTTGCTACATTAAGTTGCTAAATTATGTAACAAAATTGATTAAGTATAGCAAAGTTGCTACATTAGTATTGTTACTAATTATGTGACAATATCAACCGAAATGCACCTATAAAATAAATTAATTTTCATTCGCTAAATTAATGTGTTTAAATATTCGAACCTTTTGCGTACCGCAAGTATCTACAATTAATGCAATATAATATTTCCTAAAAGGGCTTTCCACTTTTTAGATTTCAATTTAAAAGGGAATTTGGTTAAATACGACTTTCGCATTGCAATTTTTTTTGAAGGAAATTTATTTTCTTCGGCATAAACCTGTCTTCGCTTATTCTGTGACGGCCTAACATTTCTGAGACACGAAACCGTCGCCTTCGTTTGAACCTTCGTCGTCCTGAATCATCGTTCGAGTCGGTCGTGATTTTCGTAGAATCGCATAAATCCGTGAAATTCGTTGAAACAACTTCTACTCATAGTTTCGACTCTTTAGATTTATGAAGCCTGTCCATAATCTGGTCAACGCCCGCCATGGACACTGTAGACGCGAAGATTGTCTTCGATTTGAATCTCTCTTCTTCGAACTCTCCATCAGTCACCTTCACTTCGATACCGTTGTCGACAACTAAGCGACCATAACGTTCTTTGAAACACAACAATATCGGAATACAACCGGCGCAAGCCGCAAACAAACACCAGTTCATCCATATTGTACCTATACGAACGGAAAAACCCCCAAAGAATTTGAAATTCAGAACGTCTTATAACACGACCGCACAATTTTCACATTGTTTTGCTACGGAAGTATAGTGTTTTCAGCTTGAAGTTGTTAAAGTACTTATAAATCCAAATATGATATTACTGAATATGGATTCTATTTAATGTGTATAGTTGAATGCCAAAATATTTTTTGATTTGAACTTTTATTTGTTATATTGAGGTTTGTATTTCCAAAATGGTAATGAGGATGATGTCTATGTAGGCATAATTTGCATACACAATGTTCTGTTACACGAGAAATATTACCCAATTCACATGTTAATGGAATACTTGAATAGTATATTCTGTATTTTATCTTTTTTTTCCCCCATTAAAATCTTCAAGCGGTTTATCATAAGAAAAGAAAAAAACACACACAACTGCCTACATTGACGTCATCGTTCATTACCATTTTGGAAATACAAACCTCATAGTCGAGGAGGAGAAGCGAGAAAACGTCGACCACGTAGCACCCCCACTACACAATAGTTTTGACTCCAGATTATAATAGGCTGGTATCCATAGAACATTGCTAGGTCAGTCGTACTCGCAAATTGTGGGGTCAGTGGCCTGCTAGATAGAGGGGGTGGGTGGTCCTTCAGTTGAAAAATTAAGTTTGTCTATTTGAAAGAACACTTAAAATGATAGAGTAACATCTTTTGCAGTTTTTATGTGCACACGGTAACGTTTTCGTCAGTGGCGGATTAAAGGGGGGGGGGGTGTGTGACTGGGCTACAGCCAGGGGCCCACGGCCCCATGGATCCTAGGGGGGCCCGGGGCCGCCGAAGTCATTAAAAAAATTTGTAAAGGACCCTTACGTATTTACGGTGCAGTGCAAGAAGGGGCCTTGGAGGTGGGAGGGGGGGGGGGGGCAATCAGAAAAACAGCCAGGGGCCTCAGGTACCCTTAATCCGCCTCTGGTTTTCGTAAAACAAGGTTCCACGAAAACGTGTTGAAACTTCTTACCTATGCCTGGAATCATGACAACCAGTAGAAATACGACCGTCCAGGTATTATTAATGAAGGTGAGAACCCCGGTTGTAACGCCTTCTGCTATTGGATAAGTACACTCGACCGTGAGTTCGTAGAATAGGGGAATAGTGCCGCTAATGCTAAATCCCCCAATGATACTGGAAGGATAGAGTGATCCTGAAACGACAAAGCATAAAGATCATTGGTCTTCAAAAGGCTCGTAGGTCATAGTTTTCGCGTTATATTTAAAATTTTAAGGCACTCTTCATAAAGGCCACCACAATATACTATTGGCTATTTCCCAACAGAGTTGAAGACTGGGGACAGGTTAGGAACACTGGGGTACTTGGTAGCGTAAGCACACAACATATCCACTTGGGTATCATGATAATCATAATTTGTTCACACAGATGAAAATGATAATTATCATGATACTCAAGTGAGACTCTGTCCCACATGCGAGACGTTAAACTTAAAAGCATAGGGGTGTTGTGGTCGGGGTGTGAGAGGTGGGACTTTCTCCCCGGGGGGTTGTGGTTAGGTTTAGGCCCACCGAGGGGTTGTGGTTAGGTTTAGGGTCGCCGGGGGACTTGTGGTTAGGTTTATAGGTTAGGGGGTTGGGAATTAGTTTTTTAAAATTGACGATTATTGTTAATTCTCGGTCTCCAAACGATCCCAAGAACACCAGCGCTCAATCACCCTTTACCAGTCTTCAACTCTTGCGAAATGGCCAATTAAGGGACAACTTGAACCCTGTTATTTCATAACTCTATATTCTGGCATATTTTCACGCTTCTGTGTCCCACTTACCTTCTGAAAAGGGAATTATACGTAAACATAGCAAAGAGAACCACAAGAAAGCAGTCGAAGAACAGACAAATAAGAAAAGCAACAGCGTCTTCATACGGCCTCCAAAATAATCTGAGAATCTAAAACCATTTAAAAAAAAATGTATGGTTAACGAAAATTCGTTGGGTTTTTTTCCATCAGTTTTTCGTTTCCTCTTTACGTTTCTTTGTCCTCAAAAGACTAAATTTTTTAAATCCAAACTAATTTGTTTGTTTGATATTTGCAGTTCTAGAAGAAAAATGTGGAAATAATGCAAGTGACTACACTAATATACAATGTACCGAAGTGTGTATTCTGCAAGACAAAGAGTTTTTCTTCCAGAAGATAGGAGGTGCATGTTTGGCTGTCAATCGCCATTCACTGTCAAGGTTAGTTAACCGACATACTTGCATGGTAACGCTCTAATCATTGAGCTATCGAGACTCAGATGGAAAGTTAGTACTTTAGTCCACTTTTTCCGTAATTTTGATCTAATATTGCAAATTACCTGCATGTAACAAATTAACAAGTCGAATTAAGCTCAGTTATTTGAGAACAAATCACATGCTAGTCAAATCTCAAGTTTTTGGAGACAAGTCACAAGTTTCTGAGAAGTCGGAAAATCCATAGTAAATTCAAGTAACCAAAGCACTATATCGTATCGATTGTTTCTTTTTCCTTACAGTCAAAATGGAAATACCTTCCTACCTCTGCTTCTGTAGTTTGTTGTGTATTACTGTATTTCTGTAGTGACTACAAAAACGTTAGAAAAATCTAGTGATAAAAGTCGTTTATTCTTGATTTATATTTGTTTGTGGGTATCGATTTGGGAGAAACATTCGTTATATTATGATTAAACTCCATGAAAGCTAACTGCACTGCACTGCATTTTCCGACAAAAAAATTTCCATACGCTTCAGTAGCGACTACAGAAAGAAATATACCCTGCGAGCAGAGCCTTCTTTTCCTTATTTCTTCGTTGAGAGAGAGGAAGAAAAGTAGGCTCTGCTGTATTCGTGACTGGTTTCCATTGCGCATGCATGTCAGTTGCTTGGTTACAATCTCGAACCCAGTCCCAATCAGAGCAGAAAACAAAACGAGAACCGGTTAATTTAAACGGGTCTTAAACGGGTTACTTCGTCCTAAATCTTCGACGAAGCCAAACACGAATACAGCAGAGCCTACTTTTCTTCCTCTCTCTCAGCGAAGAAATAAGGAAAAGAAGGCTCTGCTCGCAGGGTAAGAGAAATACAGTAGTACACAACAAACTACAGAAGTAGAAGTGGGAAGGTATTTCTATTTTGACTGTAAAAGAAAATTTTATTTGTTCGTCCAAAAGTTGTTTTGTGTAATAAAAATCCGACACCTACCTGGCAAGCATAATTCCAGCACCTATGCCAGAGATTGTTGCATAAAATCCAATCCAACCAGCTTGGTTCTATCCAAAGAAAAATACGATCAGTTTAGTTAGGGATAAAAACCTCTGGCGCTCTCACTCGAAACTGCGAAGATATTACCCCAGTTCAGAGAAGAGAAGAAAAACAAGAGAAAGAACCTCGGGTAAAATAGGACAGTTGATTGTCCCGCTCCACTGATTATTTGAACTAAATGAGAGTCTGACTCTGTTTTTTCATTGGAGGAATACTAATATATCGTCCCGTGATTGGCTACTAAAAATATAATCACGTAGAAAGAGCCTTGTGATTGGTTTATAGCAGGGCGCTCTGAAACACGTGTTTTAAAGCGCTCTGGTTTATAGGCATGATAGTGAAGATTCTACCAGTTTCAATCCGACTTTCCGAGGGTTTTTCTTATCTCTCTTTCCACCTCTGAAACCAGAAAACCACGCAGGCAACAAAGGTAGCCGTGTTTGACATTTACCTGTCCAATGTTGAAACCTTCGAGATTCAAGGCCAAAACTGCACCCCAGCCGCTGTAAATTCCTGAAGCAAAAAAAACAACATGAAAATGAATTTAGAAACACTAATAAGTCTATATGTTGTGCTCCTAAGTGGTGCAACCTTCGTTTGCAACCTTAGCTCTCCATCTGAGCCTCAGTGGCTCAATGGTTAGAACATCTAACCGGTCATTATTAGAAGGTTGCAGGTTCGAACCCTGTCTGGGGCTCAGAAATCGTTTCTGAGTAATTGAGCTTGACGAACGCGTCTGTTAAATTACACCAAGCTCGCAAACGCACAACATGCAGTACACGTACAACGTATCATATCACTTTAACTACATCTCATATTATGCAAACACTACCACTTAGGAGCACATATATGACTATGAATTTGCAACCTTAGCTCTTCATCTGAGCCTCAGTGACTCAATGGTTAGAGCGTCTATCCGGTCATTAGAAGGTTGCAGGTTCGACCCTGTCTGGGGCCTCAGAAATCTTTTCTGAGTGTTACTAAATCTATACTGAGGTGAGATTAAAGGCTAGAAGATGGTGAATAAGGGACAATCCGTAAAAAATGCTCGGACCTTAAATCAGTTTCCTACCTGTAGTAATACCATAGACCATTGAAAGCGTCCAAAATTGTTTATGTCTTAAGAGTTGTTTGAATCCAGCAGCGAAGTCTTCCCTCTCGGCTAATGCTGACAGGCTAGGTGGCGTCGGAGGTCGATCAGGAAAGTAGATCAACGTACAAAAGAACAAGACAGCAATAAATCCACATTCTATAAACGATTTTAGTATAATAATTGATAATTGTAATTATTATTATTATAATTATTATTTAATTATTATAATTATTATTATAATTATTATAATTATTATAATTATTATAATTATTATAATTATTATAATTATTATAATTATTATAATTATTATAATTATTATAATTATTATAATTATTTTATCATAATTATCATAATTATTATAATTATTATAATTATTATAATTATTATTTAATTATTATAATTATTATTATAATTATCATAATTATTATAATTATTATAATTATTATAATTATTATAATTATTATAATTATTATAATTATTATAATTATTATAATTATTATAATTATTATAATTATTATAATTATTATAATTATTATAATTATTATAATTATTATAATGTTTATAATTATAATTATTATAATGTTTATAATTTTTATAATTATCATAATTATTATAATTATTAAAATCATAATACTGTAAGTGAATTTGCCACTTTGGAGAAGAGTAGGAAACTAGGAAGTTTTAATGTTCTACATTGAAATATCATTCATAACAGATTCTGTTGCTTGCATGTAATTAAGAGAGTTTAAGCTTCACGTTTGAGAGCTCCGGTGCTTTGCAATCAATCCCTTGAGATTTAGAAGACAAAAATACGGCGGCCATGTTGGAGGAAAATTTACTCAAATACAATAGCTGCTAATGAGATTCTTTTGTTAAAGTTCCTTCCAACATGGCCACCATGACGTCAAATGCAAACCAAGAATAGTTTCTACTGACCCTCGCCTTCTACTTTTGTATTTTTTCGTTATGATGGTGATTTTACGTTATAGTTTAACGTGAGAAGTCTTTCTGTGTGTGATTGTTGTAAATAAGAACTTTGCCTTTGCCTGCCGTTTCTCGTTCGAGGGACGAACGTGAAGCTTAAGTAAACTCTATTATCTCAAAAAAAGAACGTACCAAAAGCCTCCATTGTTGTCAAAGTGTGTTATATATAAAAGAATACAGTACTGGGTAGGGAGTGTTTTAGATAGAGCAAAGTGAAAAGGTGGTAAACTGCCGAGAATAGTTTTGATAACGAAATATTGACGTTTCGATCAGAGTCGAATGATGAAGGACTCCACTGGAAACGTCAGTATTTCGTTATCAAAATTATTCTAGGTAGTTTACCACCTTTGACTCTGTGTTCTATATAGTTCTCCCGAATTTATGGTTGTCACATACCTATGTACAGCAATCTCATGATTTCATCTTCACGCTCTTTTAGGAAGTCTTGTTTGGCTGGAAAAGAAAAGAATACGGTCAAAAAAGAAATTCAACTACACCACTGGAAGGTAATGTTGAATTTAGAATTAGTATAATGCGATATTAGTTCATAACTCTAAGCGGCAAGCACATGCACGCGTAAAAACGCACAACCTGTTGCAAGTTGACGCTGTTATGACGTGAACTGTAAACAATGTTGTGGTGAACAAAGTTGTGCTGCCAACAGTGAACAATGTTGTGTTGGCAACTGTAAACAATCTTGTGTTGTCAACTGTAAACAATGTTGTGTTGGCAAGCGTAAACAATGTTGTGTTGGCAACCATGAACAACGTTGTGCTGGCAACCGTGAACAATGTTGTGCTGCCAACTGTAAACAATGTTGTGCTGTCAACTGTGAACAATGTTGTGTTGACAACCATGAACAATGTTGTGCTACCAACTGTAAACAATGTTGTGCTGCCAACTGTAAACAATGTTGTGTTGGCAACTGTAAACAATGTTGTGTTGGCAACTGTAAACAATGTTGTGCTGCCAACTGTAAACAATGTTGTGCTGCCAACTGTAAACAATGTTGTGCTGCCAACTGTAAACAATGTTGTGCTGTCAACCGTGAACAATGTTGTGTTGACAACCATGAACAATGTTGTGGTACCAACTGTAAACAATGTTGTGCTGCCAACTGTAAACAATGTTGTGTTGGCAACTGTAAACAATGTTGTTGCCAACTGTAAATAATGTTGTGTTGGCAACTGTAAACAGTGTTGTGTTACCAACTGTAAACAACGTTGTGTTGCCAATTGTAAACAATGTGCTGCCAACCCAATGTTGTAAACATTTACCTTGAATAGTCTCGGTTGAGCTTGCGAAATTAATTCCCGAAGTCCTGGCGTAAAGTGCTTTCACTTCCTTCTCTGTGAGTACTTGATACCACACGGCAAGTTCATCATAAGTAGCAGCCGATACTCTATATTGGTCGTTAGCTCTTCCTAACGTTAATAAAGTAAAGTGATTATCTAGCGTAGATGTCCGAGCAAATTCCTTTAAACTTCCAGCGAGTGTACCATTCGTATAGACGATCAATCCCTCACGTGGACTCCACGTGAATAGCACGTGCGTGTAAGTATCTGACGGGGCCGCCACGTGTAGCGTCCAGGCCTTTTCCCCAGTACGTACGCTGACCGCTAAATGGTCAGTACCGTTGACGCGGGGATCTTGATAAACGACGAAGCCAGGTTGTCTCTTATCAGAGCCACTCGTGCCCAGGAAATACCGCGTCTCGTCCGAGGCCTCGTATTTCAGCCACAAGGACACCGTCATTCCGCTGTTACATAACGTCGGTTTTCCAAGACACCTGTTTATAACATTTCCAAGATTTACATAACCACTCACGCCATCCGTTTGTAATGCAAGGTTGACTTGTCCTGGCACATGGTAGACTTTATTAATAGTATTTCCCTTCAGGTGACCTTTGGTGTCATAAATATATTGAATGTCACTAGAGGGATGGTTTAGTGTCTGTGTGAGGTTGTCCATTGACCAGTAGTGAACGGAGTCTTTGTATAATGTTTCTATGGTAAAGAAAAGAAGAGACGTGTATATGTTAGAGAAATTTGGTTGTGGGTTTCGGGGCGAGGTGATACTACTTCTTTCTTTGGTGATGGTGAGGGTTGATGGTGGTGGTGATGATGATGATGGTGGTGGTGGTGGTAGTGGTGGTAATGGTGGTGGTAGTGATGATGATGGTGGTGGTGATGGTAATGATGGCGGTGATGATGGTGTTGATGATGGTGGTGGTAGTGATGATGATGTTGGTGGTGGTAATGGTGGTGGTAGTGATGATGATGTTGGTAATGATGGTGGTGATGATGGTGGTGGTAATGATGGTTGTGGTGGTAATGGTGGTGGTGATGATGATGTTGGTGGTGATGGTGGTGGTAATGATGATGGTGGTAATGATGATGGTGGTAGTGGTGATGATGGTAGTGGTAATGATGATGGTGGTGGTGGTGGTGATGATGGTAATGGTGGTAGTGGTGATGGTGGGGATGATGATGGTGGTGGTTGTGGTGATAGTAATGGAGGTTGCTATATCTGACTTTCCGCCCTCACCTGATAAAGGAAGACTCTTGTTTAAATAAAGATTTTCTGCAAGAAAACTAAAAACGAGAAGCAGAAAGTCTGTTTACTCTGTTATGTACTAAACCAAAAGTAAATCAAATAGGCAAATAAATATAAAACAACATTACAGTTGCGGTATACTACTAATTCTCAACTTTATTTCATTCTCCTCAATTTCCTATAGCTAACCTGTAATTTGAACTCAAATCGGAAAATTCTGATGAAGTTTGAAAACTGTCCATGTTTATTCCACCGACCATATTTGGACCAATCAAAAACGAGAAAGCAACGCCCAAGGATCCGCAGAGCGACGAGACAGCGGTTGCAGTCGTTCTTTCTTTCCGAGGAAACCAGGCAGATGAAAGAAGTGGCGGAGCAGCCTGAGTAACTGGGCCTGCGAGACCATTGAGAAATTGACCAGCGGTCATGGTCCTAAATAAAGCGAGAAAGGTCAGTTCTATTAATTCATTTATTAAAGTGCTTTGTAACGTGAATAGTTGAATGCCAAAATATTTTCTGACTTGAACTTCTATTTGTTGTTATATTGAGGTTTGTATTTCCAAAATTTTAATGAAGATGACGTCAATGTACGCATTTGTGTGTGTGTTGGGTTTTTTTTCCTCATGATAAACCGCTTGAAGATTTTAATGAAAAAAATGATAAAATATAGAATATACCATTGAAGTATCCCATTAACATGTGAATTGGGTAATATTTCTGCTGTAACGGAACACTGCGTATGCAAATTATGCCTACATAGACGTCATCATCATTACCATTTTGGTAATACAAACCTCAATATAACAACAAATAAAAGTTCAAATCAAAAAATATTTTGGCATTCAACTATACACATTAAATAGAATCCATATTCAGTAATATCATATTTGGGTTTATAAGCACTTTTAAGGTGACTCGACAGTCTAAATCACAAGAAATTATCGTTTCCCCCCATAAAACGTTTTGCACAGCTCTAGTGGTGGCCTTAATTATTGAAAAGATTTATATTCTCAAAGTTTATCTAAGTGAAGAAACCGTGTTTTCAGTAAATGCAGAAAACCTAATTTGCATAAAATCTGTTGCTTACCACAAACGCAATTTCTCTAGATACGCAAGCGCTACAAGTATAAATCTTTTCAATAAGCAAGAGCACCACTAGAGCTATGGAATAAACCAGAATGAATCCCGTGAGACCTGTACCTATCATGATTTAGGGCCTGTTCACATGAGGCGAGTTATCTCGGGGGGTAGGGTTATCCCTATCCCCCGAGATAACTCGGTGTTAGTTTATTTCCATGTTAAAAAAGTAAACCGTTCACATGAGACCGAGATAACTCGGGGGATAGGGATAACTCGGTCGGAGCGATAGGGTAACCCTAGCCCCCGAGTTATCCCTACCTCCATGTGAACGCTTTACCCGAGTTATCTCGGGGGGTAGGGTCAACTTAGGCATGCGTATTTATGCTGTTGCTCGGGATAACTCGGGGTGAAGCGTTCACATGAAGCTAGGGTTATCTCGGGGGCCAGGGACAACTCGGTAGTTGCGTTTTATCATGTGAAATAGGGTCAACTTTGACCCTAGCCCCCGAGTTATCCCTACCCCCCAAGATAACCCGGTCTCGTGTGAACAGCCCCTTAGACTGTCGAGCCACCTTGATAGAAACGAGAATTTGTGGAAACACCACGTTAATTATTTATTGGTAAGCTTTCGAGCTGTTGACTGAGGCCTTCATCAGAGCAAATGACAACATCGTGTTGGCTCACGTCATATAAACAAAAACAACTATCACGCAAACGGGAATATCATAGAAGTGGAAATCAAGGCAACTTGTAAATAATGTCTTACCAAAATACGTAGTCATGATTCCGGGTGACGCATCGTAAACCAGTTCCAACAAACATGAGAAAAACAGAGATTACCAAAGAAACACGAAGACCTGGAAATAAATATCGACATCATTTAGAAAAAAGAAAGCATCATTTACAACGCCTGCTACTCCCAAATACCCCTTATGGAAACCGTATTTTTTCATATCCCTTTTTAAAAAGGAAAAATAGAAATGAATTCTAATTCAAATCACGTTTTCTCTGGCTACAGAATTGCTGTTTTACCGACAAGTTTTCCGAAAAGTGGGGATGTCATACCCCCCCTCCCCACACACACACACACACACCGCAGGCTATGCCCTTGATACTTCTATAGACCAGGGTTCGTGCTACTCCTTGAAGTCCTTAAATACTACTTGAATGAATTTCTGACTTTCAAGGGCACTTGAAAAGCCCTTGAAATTTACAGTTTTTAAAAAACTCCTTAAAATACTCCTTAAATTTTTTGTCCAACATCAATTTATATTTTCGCTAAATAGAAGTAAAATCTATAGAAAAAATTTTGTTAGTTGCCATAATCGCGATGCTATAACTAAACGCAAGAAACTGTGAGGTAAGTCGTTAAATTGAATTTTAATAGAATTTGTTAAACTAGAATGTAGCTTGTCTACTGTACATTCAATTTTTGGAGTTTCTTATCTCGTCTTTTCTTAAAACAAAACACCCCATGGCAAATACTCCTTGAAAAATGCTATTTTGCTCCTTAAAAACTCCTTAATTACTCCTTGAATTTCACTTTTCAAGACCAGCACGAACCCTGATAGACTATGGTCAGTCACGTACCTTTCACGTCCATCAACCACGAGAAAAAAAACATTGTGAGGAGATAGGTTATAGGATCCAGACTTGCGAGTAAAGCGATCTCTGCGTTCCCCCAACCGAAGACCTCCTTCACCGTGCCAGCGATGGGACCAAACGCATTCCACGCACAATATTGCGAGAAAGCAGACAACGCGAACACGAGCAGAATGTAAAAACGTCTTTTGTACGAGCGCACGTTGTCTCCGTTTTCTTCATATTCATCGTCTTCAGTCTCTTTTTCGTAGATATCGATGTCATCATTGGGGAAAGGCATGCGATCAATATAGCTGCCGGAGGCCAACGAGGATGCTATGGTGGAAAGAAAGAAGCAAGCGTCAACTTCAAGTAGGTGTTCTATATCAGGGCTCAAAATAACGGCCGGTCACCGGTCAATGACGGGCCAAATTTTTAATGTGACCGGTCAAATTTATATAACACCGGTCATCTTGACCGGTCATATTAACTTGCAATTAATTTTATTACTTCCCTTTGAAGGAACTTAAAATGATTGTTGTTGTGCTGTTGTAGGCCCGTGTCATAATGTCTGATATATATATTGTGAACTATATACATGCATTTCCTTTTTATGACAAACGTTCATATCAGTGCTAGCTTATATATATAGCGTAGAATATACTTTACATGTTTTTTTGTTGTGTTGTGTTGTGTTGTGTTTGTTTGTTTGTTTGTTTGTTTGTTTTTGTTGTGTGTGTGGGGGGGCAACGTGAAATTTGACCGGTCAAAAATCGCCTTTGACCGGTCACAATTGGAACTGACCAGTCACCATGACCGGCGTAACATGAAACGTTATTTTGAGCCCTGTATATACTATTTACAGAATGAGTGGCCGTTCTGTACTGGGGTAAACAGACATTGATTAAACCTTAATTTCTTTTTAATTTTCCTCATGAATTATTAATGAGTTTTAGAAAACATTTTATGAGATAGGTTGCGTCTTACGCACGCTGTGATCGCTCAGTAGACCAATTGCACCATGACGTACGATGGCGTTGGGTACGTGACTACAACTACGTTGCTACGAGAATGCTTTGTCAGTTTTCTAATCTTCCAGTGCTAATAAATAGTGGACAGACCTAGAAAAGGTGTTCATTGTTCCTCGGATCCTTATTTCCCCTAACAAATGTTCCTCAAAAGTGCGCAAATAGCAGCCTTGCGTACCCACTCACCCCCGTACCTAACTTCTTTAGTGAAAGTAACTGAAATTTGTTAACGTGTATATTTCCCTATTAAGCCTACATTGACAAGCTATGGCCATTCCTCATAATTGCATACCGGTAACCACATTAGTAACAACACAAGTTGATCGAGTTGTTTAATACAACACAAATACGTTCCTCGATCATCAAAAATAATATTTCAATTGAGGATGGGGGTGTTGTTGGTGGCACAGTGCCGGTTAGCGCACGTACCTTTCACCTCTGCGAGCCAGGTTCGATTCCTGCTCTCAGCAGTTATCTGATTGAAAATTTCACCTTGGCCGCATGTGAGAAGAGTAGCTTCCAGTTTGAACACCACAGGTTTCCTCCGGGTACTTCTGTTTCCGCCTATATATAGTAATACTGAGGGATGGCCCTTACTGGACCTCTAGGGATATCAGTTTAGATATAACTGATAGAGTTATCCAGTATAAATTTAGTTAGTTTTAGGAACATCCTCAAAATCTGCAACACACTTATGTTGGCAGTGAAATCCCTGCAACAGTGAGGAAACAAAATAATCTTCAGATTCTATTAACAGGATACAAAGATTGAGGAACACTTCACAATCTTAAATCATCAAAATTCATTCTTAAAGTATATGAAAAACCCAAAATCTTCCTCACTCTTAGCCTCTTAACAAATGTTCCTCAGGATCTAGGATCCCGAGATCCCACTTTTTTCCAGGTCTGAATTAGTGGATACTAGCAAAGCATTCTGGTAGTTGTAGTCACCCAACACATCGAACGTCATAGTGCGAATGGCTTGGTGATGTGTTTATATCAGGCTATGCAAACGGTTGTGACATCACGACACATTTCTTAGGGGCTGTTTATATGGAGGCGAGTTACTCGGTCAGCCGAGTTACCCGGTTTGCCGGGATAAACTTTACGTTCTGTTTATATGAAAGCGAGTTACCTGCAGGCGGTTGTAATATTTGAGATGATTAGCATCAACGAAAGTGTCATGAAATAACGAATATAGCAAATTCATCCCGCTATGCCGAGTTACCCGGGGAAAAGTGTTTATATGGGGAAAGGTTTATCCCGCTTTGCCGAGATCCCGGCTGCCGGTTCAACATAAAATCACAGCTCATTATAGGCGCTTTGAAGTTTGCCGAGTTTCCAGACCATATCTCGATTGACTATGGTGCAACGATTGACAATGGTGCAACGATTGACAAGTTGCAACTTGTCTCGCAACGATTTTAACGGCCATTGCACAGCATGTTACGCGGTGCAATGGTTCATGCAACTTGTCTCGCAATATATGAAAAATTGCACCGTGTATAACAGGGCCTTAACGTCTCCCCAGCACTCGTTTGGCGAAAGACACTACGAATAACTTATGTGGGTTGCATTGCGTATTGTCGTGGGACCTACTTTTTTGACTAGTTTGTGCTAGCGAGGGAGCTGTATATTTTTCTGAGAGCTTTATATCTTGCCGTGGAGTTTGTTCGTTTTGTCCGCGAAAGCTCCATGTTTACTTGGCGGACGGTACTCACGGTAGCCTGCAGCGAATACAGCCGCCTAGCTCACCTTGAAACGAGGTTTCGTTTTGAGGCGAGGCGATTGTATTCGCAAGCTAGGCGGCGGACGGTAGAGTTTTGTGTTTTTTTGGAGTAGCTTATCGATTTCTGACATTCTGTTGACATATTTAGTCCACGTAAATCATGCACAGTCAAAATAATGGGGAAATAATAATGAGAAGACTTTTTTGGATAATAGCCCCTATATAATTAAAATAAATAGTCCCTAGATTAATGACTAATAAGCCCCCAGCTCTCAAGCCAATATAAAGAGTGCATCTTACACGATACGGTGTATATATTTACCAGTATCCTAGTGATGCAATGTAATTGTGCCGAGGTGACACCATTCTTGCTTTTCCTTGCTCATAATTCGCTAACAAATGTTGCAAAAAGTTATTTTTGCCCCCGCGAGTCGACAGGATTCCTCAGAATAACATTTAGGTGGGAGGCCAAGACGGATTGACCTTAACCTCACCTGTGTCAGAGTGTCGCCTTTTGGTTGCCATTGGCCGCCAAGGGTCTTCGGACAATTCCACATTCATAGTCCTGACGTTGAAGCTAGGTATCTGAAGAAGATTCCTGTTTGCTGTCTGGTTTACGTTTAGCTCGGCTATAAATACAGGAAGGAAAACAAAACATTTAACTGCCTTCCTTGTAAGCCAAACAATATTCGTGATGCTTGCCAAAGACATTAAAACAATACAAGCTATTTTCGTACATTAGTGATATCATTATATGCAAATCTGACTTAAGCACAAAGCCCTTTATTAAGAAACTGAAGGAGCTTTTGAATTTAACATTGACGTTGCATTTCGGGGGGAAGAAATTAGAAAATGTTTCATGTATATATAAACGATATGCCAGTCTTGGCTTTCGTATATGGGTTCCGTTGTTACATGCCGAGAAAAAAAAAAGCGAAGCGGGGTTTTCCACCAGCTGTGAACAATCCATGAATATATGGATGATACGTATACAAACGAATGATTATGACAAAATTGGACAAGTCACTGAACCAAACAGAATAAACGATACTATATCATTTACGACTAAGGGATAATTAAAAAGAAATCTATATATATATGACGGAAAATGAAATAGCTGGACTGACTTTATACTGTATGTTTACACGGCGTTCGATGTTAGGCCAGAAATGCAAACAATAGTTTGCCGTATATATTAAAATGTTCATTAGACCTAGCAAGTACTACCTGTTAGGCTGTTAGCTTTGGGATTCACAGTATAGATATTTGGTGTATAGTATAGCCCACATTTATATTTGGCATTGGTGTTTTACATGCATTAGGCCGAACTCAGGCCGTAGCGTTTTTACTATAGATCGTTTTCATTAGATTCAGTTCACGCCGGCCTAATCTGCAGGTCGCCTGCTATACCGAACTGAAGCACTTTCACCTCTCAAACTCAATACACATTGTTTTAAATGCGATTGGTGTCAAATCCACATAAAATAACGATTCTCCGGCGGTCACGAGCTGTAAGGCAATTGACACAAATCTTGGAGTAACAGCGAAACCAAGCCTATATAGTTTCAAGGCCAGCCTCATGTAAACAAAAACTGAAATGCAAAATTCAGGCCGGTCCAAGTTCAGTCCGACGTCATGTAAGCACTTATAAGCTTTAAGGTGGCGCTTTCGAAGTGAAGGACTGTCACTTTGAACTGTGCTTGGGCCTGGAAATTCATTAAATGACTTTTTCCATGCATGACGAAAAATTTGCATTGTGTTCAGTTTTAAATGAAAACTAAAAATTCATCCTGATTCAGTTTTACAAGTGTTATATACATGCTAAAGTCCTGTTAGATCGGTTCTGTTCTATCTTGCTTCAAGCGAACGTGTTTGAGCATTACCGGATTTTAATACTTCTATTACCGTCCATTATTGTCAGTGAGTCAATACCTGTCAGGGAAAAACCCTGGCTAATTTGTCCATCAAGGGATTCGCCTATACCGTTAGTTCAACTCCTCAGAGGCAGTTTGACATTCCAAATTATATTTTTGGTCAAACAGAATACCGTTTCAATTCAAATTCCAACCAGAATTACATAAAGACAACACAGCCCAATTCAGCTTCCCGATAACCATTAGAACGTTACATTGTACACAGGATATTAATTAAGAAATAGAATGAGTCAAAATTACAAAATAAGCTTTCGAACCTTACCTACAGCTTGTCAGATGATAGGGAAAAGAGTGACTCTGCGAATGAGTTTTTGTGGTCGGTTTTACTTTCATTCCACTCCACTTATCGTTTAACAACCACAGAGCTTTGTTGTTTTTTTCTCGTCCCGTTATAACTTCAAGTTTGTTTTTTTGTTACACCTTATCACCTGACTAGCATTACCGGCAGTGCTTGCACTTTGACCCGTTCTGACACGTGGACACGAGCTCAAATGACGTCATAGACGATTCTAATTGGTCGGAACGCGTACGAATAGAAATTGTTCACGTGGTTCGCACACAAACTGGTACTCCCAGGGTATTTTAGCATTTACCCGGCTTGGGTTTTCTTGTTTTAGAACAGCTTGGGTCAGCAAATTGTTATTGCAATTTCTGATGCAATCGTCTAGCTTTAAACAATCTTGCTTTTATTCTCTCAACTTTTATCCCTTACAAATTATGTCGGCTCACAACGTCAGCAGTCCATCCATAAAGCTAATTGTTTTACGTATGCGGAGTTATTAAATATATTTGTTATGATTCTGATATTTGCATTGCGAGATTCACATCGCTTTGTACATAAAAGGGATTGTTTACTTGAAAATTGTTACGAAGGGTTCGGAAATATTTGGATTGGCTTTCATTTCGCTGATGTTTACGAGTTTATGGATAGAACAATGACAAACATTCGTGACTGTAATATATCGAATAATATCGGGTCTGCTTGATTGCATTTCCAATTTTCCAGTCCCCCACCGTTAACGTTACGTCAAGATCACACAAAATTGTAACCAATCACAGAATAGCTTTTGACCAGCGATCTCACGACTCACGAGATGGAAAAGGGGCATGGGGCCAAACTTCTGTGAAAAGCCGAGTTCAGTGAGCTGACAAACATTCTGAAAGCCAATGCCGTTTGTTACTAAACAAAAGGTTCAACTAAACTTCAATTCTGAACGGTTTATGTTGTTAGCTAACATTTTAGGGCAATAAGCATTTCGACTATGTTAATTTGTTGTACTTCTTTGACTTTGGAACACAAATTGTCAAATATGGCAGCCAAAAAACGTGCAATGTAGAAATAAAACCCATTTTCATTCAAAATTATTTGTAAAAGGGGTTTGGCATTGAGATTGTAATGCTATTTGGGATTTTGTTTTAGTGTCTGCGTCCGCTTACGGGGATTCGAGGTGTCCGTTTATGAGAGGTCGTAAATATAGTGATATACCGTGATTAAAATGTGAGCCAAGGATGGTTTTCGCTTACGAGAGGTGTCCGCTTTTGAGTGGTGTCTGCTTATCAGCGGTGTCCACTAGTACTTATGATCTAGGTGTCTGCTTAAGAGTGGTGTTCGCTTATGAGTGGTGTCCGCTTATGAGTGGTGTCCGCTTATGAGTGGTGTCCACTTATGAGTGGTGTCCGCTTATGAGTGGTGTCCACTTATGAGCGGTGTCCGCTTATGAGTGGTGTCCACTAGTACTTATGATCTAGGTGTCTGCTTAAGAGTGGTGTTCGCTTATGAGTGGTGTTCGCTTATGAGTGGTGTCCGCTTATGAGTGGTGTCCACTTATGAGTGGTGTCCGCTTATGAGTGGTGTCCACCGATATATTTCTTCGCCAACAATGGCCTATAATAAGGAGATACCAGAGCGGAACAATACCAAGCCAATATATGAGGTAAACCATCAACGCATAGCGACAAAAACAAAGGACCTGGTTGATGAAATGCCCAAGCCAACGACCACAATAAATGCCCGACCGAAAGTTTATTCGCAAGTACCGCTCAAAAAACCTGTAACATCTAATAAAGTTAAGGAAACGATTACTTTGGTTTCCCTCTCCCAGTCCCAAGCTTTACCACAGACATTCGAATGGATGGGCTGTCTACCTTTGATTGAAATACCAATACCAAAGCCGATCAATCAAAATATTAATGTCGACAATAGCAACAACAGTAGTGGCGTTGAGATCCGTTTTCAACCGCATCAACCTTTTTTTCCGAAGGGACGTCCGAACAGACCCCCCTCTTATCGGTCCCTTTGTCGACGTCGGAGAACCAGCCAGTGGACAGACTGGCAGAACTACCTCGAACTTGTCCGTCGCACTTTACAATAACTCCGAGAGATTATATGGCTCCAATTATTGTTAGAACCTCAACGAGAATATCATCGCGAACGCGCCTGCAAAGAAGTGTTTCGATGCAGAACGGACGAAATATTAGTAATTTGATTGCAGTAAAAGTTTCCAAGAATCCCGTGGTAAATCCAGATACTCTACCCAATTGTTCTCGTCTGGCTCAACCTGACCGACTGACCTTTTTCCTATCGAATATTCGATCATTATTGCCGAAGATAGATGACTTAGAGATTATTCTTAAATTAAATAACATCAGATTTGCGTTTATTACTGAAACGTGGCTCAACCAAAATATTGATGACGGTGCTGTACAAGTCGATGGCTACTCATTAATAAGGCGCGATAGAACTAACCAGATCGGTGGAGGGGTGTGTGCATTCATAAATTCGCACACTCCCTTTAAAGTATTAACAGAGTTGCAAGACGACTGCTTTGAAACTCTTTGGCTATACTTAAGGCACCATAAACTTCCTCGTGGTTACTCATGCCTCATTGTCTGCATAGTTTACCATCCACCACAAAATGATAACAAAGCGTTGGTGGAACATTTAACGATAAAACTCGACCTTGCACTTACGAGATACCCAAATGCTGGAATCTTTCTCGTTGGCGATTTTAACAGATGCCCAGTGTCTCTCTTACTCAGGCACTTTACTTTAAAACAAATTGTCAGAGAACCAACTAGGAACAATGCTATTTTAGATCTGATCCTTACAAATATGGCAGACTTTTGTGATTCCCTACTGGTCACCTCGCCTATTGGACAAAGTGACCATAATTCGCTGTTTTGTACCCTTAGAAAAATCCAGGCTAAGAATGTGACCACGAATGTGAAAAGAAGAAAAAGGTACCCAGCCAATAAGGCTGCTTTTGGAAAGTGGTTGGCTGACTTAAATTGGACACCGCTTTACCGCGAAGTCTTATGTGATCAGAAATTGGTCTTTTTCCAAAATATTTTAAACGCAGGTTTAGATATTTTCTTTCCCACAAAAACTGTGAAGCTACATGACAAAGATAAACCCTGGGTAACTCCCGATTTTAAAGAGATAATTCTAAATCGGCAAAAAGCTTACCATGACGGGAACATCGAACAGTACCGCCACCTTCGTAACCTTGCAAATAGAGAACGGGAGAAACTTAGATCTGCCCACCTCCAGAAAATGATTGATCAGTTGAAATTGAATCCCAACCCTAAAAGGTGGTGGGAATGCATTAAACAACACGCAGGATATCCCAAGAAAAAAGCGCTCTCAACCCTGGTCGTGGATGATGAGATAATTAATGGAAAACTCCTAGCTAATAAAATTAACGATGCCTTTACATCAGTTACCCAAGAAATGTCCCCCCTAAAACAATCCCCCACCGAGACCCAAGCAGAGAGTAGTCAATTTTTAATCCTTCCGGAATATATTTTCAGTGAAGAAAATGTATACCACAAATTGGCTGCTGTATCTTCTTCAAAATCACCTGGACCTGATGAAACACCAAATTGGGTACTGAAGGACAACGCTTACATCTTAGCTTTGCCTGTCTCTTCCATCTTTAATGCTTCGTTCCAGCAAGCGTTTGTTCCTACCTCGTGGAAAGAAGCTAATGTTATCCCAATTCCAAAAGTATCAGCACCCGTCGATATAAATAACGATCTACGCCCTATATCATTAACTCCCACCTTGTCAAAAATTTGCGAAAGTTTTGTTGCTGATTGGTTGATCGATTCGATTAAGGAACAAATCGACAAAAGACAGTTTGGTTCACTAAAAAACACTTCGACGACGCATAACCTGATAAGTCTTGTCCATCATTTACTTAGTGAGTCAGACGCAGCAAAAAGTGTCGTAAGAGTATTCCTTCTCGACTTTTCCAAAGCTTTCGACGTATTGACCATACCACTCTTTTGCGTAAATTATCAGATATGAGTGTACCATCAAGTATAGTTAAATGGATACAAAGTTTTCTTACAGATCGCAAACAACGCGTAAAACTGTACAACAGTTTGTCGGACTGGCATTATGTAAACGGAGGAGTTCCCCAAGGGACAGTGCTAGGTCCTGTTCTTTTTCTTGTAATGATAAATGACTTGCTCTCCGAATGGCCTGACCGATGGAAGTACGTCGACGATAGCACGGTCACTGAAAGTATTTCACCTCACTGTAGCAGTAACCTGCAGGAACTAGTGGACTATATTCATGATTGGACTGTGGCAAACAACATGAAGCTAAATATAGCTAAGTGTAAAGAAATGGTCATCGACTTTTCGAAAGAAAAACGGAATTTTCCACCTTTAATGATTAACGACGTAGCAGTACAACGCGTAAAATCCGCTTGTATCCTTGGTATCTCTCTTCAAGATAATATGAATTGGAATGACCACGTACATCAAATCGTTAAAAAAGCTGGGAAAAGACTTTACATGCTGAGACTTCTAAAAAGATCGAATGCTAACATGATGATATTGTGCACGGTTTTCACCACCATTATAAGGCCGGTCTTAGAATACGCTTGCCAAGCATGGCATTGTAACATCCAACAGTATTTAAGTGAAGACATCGAGAAAATTCAAAAACGTGCATTTAAAATTATGTTACCTTCATTAAGTTACTGCCAAGCACGTGAGCTCACTGATCTCCCGTTACTTAAAATACGGCGTGAAGAACTATGTAAACAATTCTTTGCGAAGAATGGAAAAAACAGTAAAGTTAGTGAACATCTGATCCCAAAGACCTCGTCAGTTTACGACATGAGGTCAAAATGTAAATATAAGAACTTCTTATGTAAAACGGACAGATTTAAGAACTCATTTTTACCACAAATTATTTCTAAAGAAAACAGTAAATAGTAAATATACAGTTTTATAGGTCTGCTACATTTTAACTTTATTGTAAATTAAATGTTTTTTTTATTTATATATTGTAATTACTGATGCAATTTAACCTTCGGTTACAATATCAGTTTGATTTTAATAAAAATCTATCTATTACTTATGATCTAGGTGTCTGCTTAAGAATGGTGTTCGCTTGTGAGTTGTGTCCGCTTATGAATGGTGTCTGCTTATGAGTGGTGTCCACTAGTACTTATATGATCTAAGGTGTCTGCTTAAGAGTGGTGTCTGCTTATGAGTGGTGTCCGCTTAAGAGTGGTGTTCGCTTATGGGTGGTGTCTGCTTAAGAGTGGTGTCTGGTTATGAGTGGTGTCCGCTTAAGAGTGGTGTCTGCTTAAGAGTGGTGTCTGGTTATAAGTGGTGTCCGCTTAAGAGTGGTGTCTGCTTAAGAGTGGTGTCTGCTTAAGAGTGGTGTCTGCTTAAGAGTGGTGTCTGCTTAAGAGTGGTGTCTGCTTAAGAGTGGTGTCTGCTTAAGAGTGGTGTCTGCTTAAGAGTGGTGTCCGCTTAAGAGTGGTGTCTGCTTAAGAGTGGTGTCTGCTTAAGAGTGGTGTCTGGTTATGAGTGGTGTCTGCTTAAGAGTGGTGTCTGCTTAAGAGTGGTGTCTGCTTAAGAGTGGTGTCTGGTTAAGAGTGGTGTCCGCTTAAGAGTGGTGTCTGCTTAAGAGTGGTGTCTGCTTAAGAGTGGTGTCTGCTTAAGAGTGGTGTCTGGTTATGAGTGGTGTCCGCTTAAGAGTGGTCTCCGCTAACGAATGGTGTCCGCTTATGAGAGGTGTCTACTTATGAGTGGTATTCGCTTATGAGTGGTGTTCACTAGTACTTATGATCTAGGTGTCTGCTTACGAGAGGTGTCCGCTTACGAGTGCATGGTGTCCGCTTATTAGTAGATGTTCGACTGTATTGTACGTAACGTATCAACTTGAAATATATTCTATGAAGACTTACAAGAACAACCTCTGGCAAACAACAGCTTAAAAGTTAATTTTATAGTTCAGATTTTAGAACTAAGTTAACGTTTTCAACTCTTCCATGCATTTTAGCCAGAAGAAAACCCAGATGCTAAGGAAGTAAAGAAAGGGAAGTGTTTCGTTTTACCCTTCCCTTCCCTTCCGAAGTGGAAGACGAGTGCAGAATCAACCGTAAGTCCGACCGTAGAGAAATAATATCCTCATTTATTATATCTAAAATATAGAGTTTACTGTTCTCCTTTGGCAACAAAATAATTCATTTCAATTAATATAGTTCGTCTTAGCTAGGCTTGTTTAGACACGCCATGTATGACGTATGAGCAGCGAGATTTAGATTTAGATTTAATGACTTTATTGCCTATGGCAACTGGTGGTCAAACAGAGCGAAATGCCCCAATTGAACATGACTACCATGATGTAAGTGTTGGTTTTGCGGAGGGAGGAAAACCGGAGAACCCGGCGAAAAACCCTCGAAGCACAGGAGAGATCAACTACAGCTCTACTCACATTAGTTTCCAGCCCAACAACGGGGTCATTCCCAAGCGGTCACCCATCCAATTACCAACCCACGCCACTCACGCGCACTTAATATAAATATTGCGAGGTCTGCGCTGAAATCGAATTATATCCGGGAAATATAAAAAAAGTAGAGTGCTGAGGTCGAAACGTCAGTATTTCGTCATCAAAACTAATCTCGGCAGTTTACCACCTTTTGATTTCACTTTTCTATATCCTGGAAAGCTATCCGCCTCCACAGGCAACTTGGAAGCGAGCGTTTCATATAAATCGTCTCTCAATCGTCTGCGTTGTCTGTCTCAAAGTAGAGGAATTTGGAGTTCAAATATTTCACTGCATGTGGTATGCGGAGAGTCTATTTTGAAGCTGTGTATTTGTTCCGGGAACACTATTAGTCTAGTTTTGATTTAAAAGTCGACGATTCAATCAAAACAACCGGACTTCATACCAATCTGACATGCGTGCTTCATACGACCTTGGTCACTGGTGTTTAAATTAATCGTATCCCAAAATTTCCGTTGAACCAAAGCAGTTCCGATCCAACGCCAGTTTCAAATAGCATTAAATTCTGAAAAGAACACCCATACATAAACAGAATTATAATTTTGACTGTTTCCCCTTGCTGGGAGAGGGGAGAAAAGAAAAGCTCTGCTCGCAAGATAAGAAAGCATTAGGGGTTAAATGTACACCATTCAAGGTGCGCCATAGCAATCATACAATTACAGAACATGGTAGTACTAGTATACAATTGTACCATTGTCTACGAAATACTGACGTTTTGAGCGGACCCCACATTTTACTCTGATGAAGGACTCGTCTTGAAACGTCTTTACCACCTTTTCACTTTGCTCTATCTTAAACACTGGCTACGCAGAACTCTTCTATTATAAAATATTCTAGTTTTTTACTGTATACCATTATACTGATTATTGACGTTTATTTAAATATATAACTCTTACATTGACAAAATGCGACTTGTAGCCCAAAAGCCCAACAAGTATACTTGTCAGACTTAATTAAAACATACAACCGAGGACTTTTAAAAACATCCTAAAAAAGCCTCTTCTTACACCTGGATCCAGTAGCTCAGAGCTTATCTCAAAGGTTAGGGTGTGAAGGGCATTGAAACAAGGCTATGTTTTATAAATCTTTCAAGCAGTTTGCCATCGTTAATAAGTTGTAAGTATATTCCGGAGAATTCAGAATGGAACCCAGGCACACATGTGGTTATTGTTACTAACCATTGTCGAAGTAACTGAACACCAGGACGTCTTTCTCTTCTTGTCTACCAGCCATGTTGGTGTTCATCCCTTCCGTGATCCTCTGCCTGACCGCTTATAGGTAGCGATTGAACCTTGGTATCATCAATGCCTCTTGATATACCAGCGTAATCTGATGAATATCTATTAACACTAGAGCAACACACCAACAGTACATGTACATATGGTTTAGCGATCATATGCTGTATATGTACACATGACCAGTGAGAACACATGAGTAAAATAGTCTGGTGTTAAACAGTAAAATAGTCTGGTGTTATACAGAGTAAAATAGTCTGGTGTTAAACGGAGTAAAAGCTATCGCATTCACCGACTTACCTTAGCTTACGCAGTAACTCATAGAAGTACACGTACAGGATTTTTATATGAAAGTCGTCTAGTACGAAACTACTGAACGCCTGCTGTCGAAAGCTTGATATTGAAAAATAATGGTTTGAGAGCCGCAAAAATTAGCGATGGCGACACGCAGGGAAAATCCGTCATTTGACACCCGAAACCACCTGTGACAACATCTGGATATGTCTTGGCATGTTTGTTTTCTTTGCCTGAGCTTTCAGTACAAATTTTTGTGAGAATTGAAATATTTAGAAAAGGAAAAGGCACCGTACCCAATGTCAAAATGAAGTCATTCGCGATTGCGAATTCGTGATACCAAGGGGTCAAGAACTCCTGGCATTTTTTTTTGTCTATCAGCCAAATAACCTTCACTGGCATTGCTTGGGGACGTCTGGGTAAATAACCAAATCCTGTTTCAAATGTCTTGCATAAACACTTCATAGCTAAGTCTAAAGCATACATATCTAGGAGACGTTTTAGCTAGATTTATGTTTTAATATTTCAGCAGCTGAAGAGGACTCGAATGATGGACTGTTTTTAACAAGTTAAACCGGCACAGTTTGAACGAGTAAAACTGGTACAATTCACTAGTAAAGGCGTCAAATTGTGTTAGGTCTTAAGTGTACGTGTGCTGTGCACTGCCAAGGTCGCTTTCAACCTCATAACTCAGGACTATGTTATTCTGGCTAACGGCCAAACGATTCAGTATTCACCTCTGGGGAAGCCCTCAGTTACAATCTTCGAAAATTATTAAAGTTTGAACAAAAATGTATTTTTCGAGGATGGAGAAGCAATTTCATGAACATACATAGTCCACTAGTTCCTACCCTTTTGCGACTCTGGTTAAACCTTCGTTTACACAGTCACCGTGAGGTGCGATCGCGAGTTGAGCGCGTGGTTAATCCAGTAATGTGAATTAAAGAAACGCGTTGACCTTGAGGGTCAACATTAATTGTTACCGTGTATAAAACTGTAAACAAATCTCGATTGTGGTGCCCAGTGACGAGTCACGAGTCGGCAGCACTTTACTGATTGCGCTGCCCTTTGTCACGGGTGCTGCCCAAAAATGTGTTCAAAATGGCGGCATTTATAGGTAATGGTAGCGACCCCTGACTTATAATTATCGCAACTTCGTTAATATTGTTTTCAATATTTATGTAAATGCAAGGCGATTTTTGTCACTTTAAGGCCTGGCCAAACGCTTTCAACATTTCATTCAACATCGTTCAACATTGTTGAATTCAACCGTGATTCAACATGTTGAAAGCGTTTGGCCACCCTGTTGAATGATGTTGAATGGTGTTGAACGAAATTTGGACATGTTCAAATTTTCGTTCAACATGCGTTCAACAATGTTGAACGATGTTGCATGAAATGTTGAAAGCGTTTGGCCAGGCCTTACATGCATGGGTGTACGGCACGAATAATAAGCAATAAAATAAACAATTAATATATGGAAGTTCTACAAACATTTTGTTTTATGAAGTCGCCAGCTCGATAAAGAAGGGCAAGCGATGAAGAACACGAAAAAATCGTAAAGAAGCGAGGCGTAGCCGAGTTCTCATTAGAGTGTCTTTATCAATTAACCTTTTCCAAGTGTCGTTAGAACTCGATAAAGTCATCATTTTAGAAGAGGAAAGGCTTCTGACTGACGGATTTTGACGGTGTTCCACTGTGCCACTGTCCCAGTCTGGACTCTGGACCGTTTGGTAGTTTGTCGTCCGGATTTCTTGTTTGACGACGGGAAAATAGACTTTACCGGACTATGAAACACCTAACGAGTATTAAACGATGAGTTTCTTGTCTAAAATATGTAATTTTAATATGTAATTCTTGTCTAAAATATGTAATTCGGTCAGCGACCATTACCATTAGGAGAAGGACCTATAAATACCGCCATTTTGAAACTGAAAATGGTCACACTTTTCCCACTCTCAAAAGTCATAGGAGCACGCAGTCCAGTTATATATAGGTCAGTGAGTGCAGCAGGCGCTTATTAGGCGTACCATCTTTATCCTAGAATTTAACTCTATTCTTATTTAAACATTTTGCATTGTTTTACCACCTCAGCAACGACGTTTTTAACGCCAAACAGGGCACCACTCTTGTGTCTGTTTCTGTGACCTTGAATCATATCTTTGTTATTGCTACTACTTGATTGTTGTTATTAGCCTGGCACAAATTCTAATTGATATTCTGATTTTCCGGAAAACAAATCAAAACATTTTAATATAAATAAGCTAACGTTTCATTGTTTACGTGCAGCATATTTTCACTCTGAAGATGTTAGGCGTGCAGCAAAACGTTAATTTATATTTATATTAAAATGCTTTGATTTGTTTCTTGTAGTTTTATGGTCTTTTACTATAAAATATTTTGAACTGGGCTGATATTTTTCTGAAATTCTGATTTCTTGTTTTGAAATCCTAATATCGTTGTTGTCAAAATCAGTCATTACTCTCAATTTAGGTCAAGATCAAGACCGAATGGCATTCTATTTTGCACATGAATGTCATATACGAAAATTACAAAAATTTCACAGAATCTGAGGCGTCCGTGTTTTTCGTATTTCATGTAAATCAAGAGCTATCATTTCCTTCAAATTATGAAGCTTAACCACTATTAAAACCACCATCTGATTGGACAACCTTTTAAAACGAAACCTCACCCCCATACCACCCCCCGGTAATCACGCCCCCCAGAAACCCTAAACCTAATCACAACCCTCCGGAAAAATATGCCTCCTGTCAGACCCCGACCACAACACCCCTCTAGGATTTTTAGCTTTATGTGTTCAAGTTTAACATCCCGCATGTGGGATGGTTTTATTAGATGGTTAAGCTTAGTGTACCGAAGAGGCCCTGGGAACGAGGAAACTTGCGCCAGCCAGCCATAATCCAGCGGTTTCATTGCAAAAGCAATATGGCGGACGAGGAAGAAGAAGATTACATGTCCGATGCGTTTCCTTTTAGGCCTCGATGACAGTCGACCGGGGCTTGTTCCTGACCGCGTAGCTAAAGAATACGAGAAAGAAGCACAGAGGAAACATAAACAAGAAAAGAATAAAGTAAAACCTCTGAAAGTTCGCGAGAACGAACACAGAGAAGTGGCATTATCAAGTGCCATTGATAGTTCAAATAAAGGCTTTGCTCTATTGCAGAAAATGGGTTATAAAGAAGGAATGGGATTGGGAAAGTCGGGTAAGGATTTCTATGTTCGACTGTTGTGGTTCTTTGTGGCTTATTTATCGTTTAAAGCCCTAATCAAACGAGAACGCAAGTCATCGCAAGTTGGCAGTCAGAATTTCTGTGGCGGTCGTTCGAACACCCAAATTAACAAAATAAAGGTTTCATGAGTGTTTTAAACAAGTTTTAACTTTGTCACGGTACATGATATTTTCGGGAAACTATTCCGAGCGGCTGGCTGAGATAGCGTGACTGCCAACTTGCGATGACTTACGTTCTCGTTTGATTAGGGCTTAATATAGTCTTTTTTGGGGGGAGGGGGGGGGGGGGGTGTGAGGGGAGTAAGTGCGGATTTTTACAAAAGGATTGAAAACATTACTTTCTTAATATTTTGTCTTGCAGAGGAAGGAAGAACGGAACCAATACCGTTGTCAATCAAAGCAGGTATAATCGGTGAAATCATTGTGAACGATGCTTTAGATAATGATTTCAAAGAAATATCTTCCAAAAAGTAAACTTGCTAAATTTAATGGGGCTTAACGGTTTTATATTATATAAAATTATAAAAACATAAAAGAGATACTAGAAACCTGCCTAGAAGTACGGATGCTTAAAATTAAACCGAGATTGAACGGGATTGCAAATGTTGATTTGAAATCAATTCTTGATTTCTGTTGGGCTGATAACAATCAAGTTTAGACCAATTTGTGTAAAAACTTGGTCTTATAGTCAGTTTCAGCTTGCTTTTGAAATTCGTTTGTCAACATTCGTTGGAAGATTGGTAACTTGGTAAGGAAGTTCGTTGTGAAGTTCGTCGTGAAGTTCGAATTTAATAAACTTTGAATTGAATTCCTTTGGTAAAATCACGGAGAAGAAGATTATTTGTTGTATAGAATATAATAATAGATTACTTGGTTAAGCAGAAACAAATTGCCGACGTAAATTTGTATCTACCTCGCAACGTAGTTCGGAACATTGCAACGTAAGTTCGGAATGTTCATTTCAATTATACGTATCGGATTTCAAAAGCAAAAATTGGAAATTCAAAATACTTTAGTATAACTTATTTGTCATTGTATTCAACATTCAAATGGATTCCATTGTTATATATAATATATCTGGTTAAATAATTCGCTATTCGGTCAGCATTAACGTCCTCATTTCATTGTATTTTGACTCAGTTTGTATTGATGTCCGCCATTGCTATAAAACTCACATCACGCCACATGCATGCATGTCAACTTCCGGGGTCGCGTAACTTTGAAAACGGGTGAAATGTACATCTTTAATTTTGAAGCTTTGCAGCTCAGAATTCACAGTTCAATATAAGACAATTGAGGTTGGAAATAGACTGTGTATATACTGTATATATATATATATATATATTCAAACAAACAAAGTGTTGTTCGCGAAATATCGAAATGTGCTCAATACCGTAAAGATAGAGCGAATATACTAAAGTGGGCTTACCTCAAATGTTGATGGTCGCTACTGTCAGTTTCACGCTGGGTGCCTGAAGATCGCCCAGCGTGAAACTGACAGTAGCGACCATCAACATTTGAGGTAAGCCCACTTTAGTATGTGTATATATATATATATATAGATATATATATATATATAAAAGTTCAATGAAACGCAGTGGCATGATTGTACCTTGTAATCAACCTTGTATCCATTTCAGGCCGTGGAGGGCTGGGTCAAGAGTCCGAGTTGAAACGAAAACAGGACGTACAACAACGCTACTTAAAAGTTGTGAGTGACAAGAGAATGAAACTGGAAGAAAAACAACGGGAACAGTTCAGAGAGAAGCAAAAAGAAAGGTTCTCAAACAGACAAGTTGAAAAAGATGTCTTTCAAAGTCAAAAAGCATGCGAGCAACTGGACAAGGCAAAGGTAGAACAACTATACATTAAAGGGGATTGGCATCAAAAATTAAGTTTGTCTAATTTGAAAGAACTCATAAAATTGTAATAGAAGATCCTTTACAATTTTTTCGTATCTTTCTTCGTTTTCAAGATATTTCAATTTGTTTGATATGTAAATGCGATGGTCTTTGACGTCAGGAGTGGAGTAAAATATTTTCATACAGAGCAAAATCACTTACATATCTAACATGAAATGTTCAGCGTCGCAAGGAGTTTTTATGTGCACAGTTTCAAATGATTTCGCTGAACAAACTTAGAGATATAACTGGTTTTGCTACATGTGAAAATATTTTACCCCACACCTGACGTCAGAGACCATCTCATTTACATATCAAACAAATTGAAATATCTTGAAAACGAAGAAAGATACGAAAAAATTGTAAAGGATCTTCTATTACAATTTTATGAGTTCTTTCAAATTAGACAAACTTAATTTTTGTTGCCAATGTCTTTTAAGGATGAAAAAAAAACCCGTTTGACCAACACGGATCTCGATCCCCCTAAAGCCCGATTTCTAGTCAGCTGAATTTTGTGTGCGGGCGGAATTTTTTTTGTTTTGTTACTTCTGGAGCGGAACCGGAGTAATTAATTCCGCGCGAAAGGTCGCGGAACGTAAAATTCCGCGCGCGCGGAAAATTTCGCTGACTGTAAATCCGGCTTGAAGGCGCTGTTATAAGAGGCAATTTTTTGTCCAACTTACAACGCAACGGAGCTTCAAATTGTATATTACAGGAAAAATCGCCTCGTGTGACACTCTTGGTTTATAATATAGATACTTTTTAGCCTTCATTGACAACTTACAGCAGAAATCCTACAGCAACTAGCCGGAAACAAATAATTGCGTTGCAACTTGGACGAAAAATCGTCCAGTGTAACATCACTCACCTTAAAACAATGCTTTGCACACTAAACATTACAAAGTCGCAATTCATCGCTTACTATATATTTACAAGTCGCAGCCGCAACTATTAGAGAGCTTAAGACTGGTTTCCATATAGCCGTAAGAGCCGGCGGCATGGCTGTGGCAAGGGACAATGGTCCAATCGCATACAGCTTTTTATTGCTGGCTAATTCAACACTGTCTATGATTGGACCATCGCCCCTTGCCGCAGCCATGCCGCCGGCTCTTATGGCTATATGGAAACCAGGCCTTAAGCATATTAGGCGTTTTTGAGACACAGACGGTGACCGGAAGAACAGGAATACAATACAGAACTACTGAACCGCGTATTCTTTGAAAAGACTTTTTTACCCAAAACAAAGGCTATGAATAATCACATATCTAACTGTTAGCTCATAAGCTTAAATTTCATCTTTATTTAAAAATACAGATCCTTTATTTTATATTGTAATGTAAATGAAATTATCCCCCTTAAAATACAAGTTTTCTACTTTAAAAGTATGTCTATTGTAGTAAAACAACGATGACAGGCCTCAACGTTCTAGAAGTTCCCGTCGTCTCAAGAACGTGAAAATGCTCTCAATGACGTCTTGTGTAGAACGTCGACGGCGTTCACTTTGCTCTTGGGATTTTAAATTGCTCATTATCATTGTTTTGAATGAAAAATGCTATTGAATTAAAACGCCGTCCGTGGCTGTAAAACGTTTGTTGCTTAAGCTCTCTAATACTAGTAAGGGAACATAGCACACCATGCGAGTGTCCAAATCAACAATTTACTACAGTTTGCCTAGGATATAAAATGTGGGACTAGTATTGAATTAAAGCGCATGCCCAGCGTACCATAGCCTCCCAAATTTGTTTATTGTCATTGTCAGGAAACCTCAATTAGTAAAAAAAAAAAATCAGTTAATTACCTCGAATACAAGTCGCCATCTTTTTCGGTACTGTCAATAGAAAACGAACAAGTGTTATAGCTAACACTCTTTCTAAAGAACGTGATGTTACCTTGCATTATTCTCACGGAAATGTGTATCTCTTCTTCTTAAAGAACATAAGCTGCACTGAAGTATGGTACTGGCCAACGATGGAGAAAGAAAAAGAGGAAGAAGAAGAAGAAGAAGAAGAAGAGCAGGATGAGGAGACTGAAGAGGAAGAAGAGCTGGAGGTAGATCTCATTGAATTATGTTGAAACTTGAACTCATTGCATCACCATGACGTTTTACGGTGGTTTGGTTACGTACTCGCTTTCGTTTGAAAAAACGCAACTTTTTTCCCGATTTTAAATAAATCCGCGTCCACACAAGAACAGGAAAAAGGCGTTTTCAAAAAGTTCAACTTTGGAGACCGTTTTCGCAAAAGTTCCGTTTTTGATGACCGTTTGATCGTGTACGTGTGGACGGAAGACCAATCCGTAAAAAATGTTGCGTTTTCAAAAAAAACAAACAAACCCGGATACGTATGAACGAGGTCTAAGTCACTTTTTACTTCGATGCTTTTCACAAAATTCCGAGAGATATGTTGATAAAAACTTCTAGCTATTTTACTTAGAAAAATCTTTGATTGCTCGTGTGAACTGCATTTTTATTCCAGAGCTCTGAAAAGTTAGCCATCTTGACGGAATACTTGAGGCGAGTTCATTGTTACTGTATTTGGTGCGGCTCTACGTTTACAGGTATGAATTTTGGATTTCTTTAGCGTCGATTTTCACTCGTCTTGTGCTTCTACGTGAGCTAGTTAGCTAGGTATAGTCTTCTTATACTTCAATGGTTTGGCGTGGAACGATAACTCAGGGGGGGGGGGGGGGTTGAAGCCAGTGCCAGTCCCTTTGCAGGTAGCTCCCGTGCTTCAAGTTACTTAATTTTCATCCTGCCATATATTTTGTTTGGGACGATAACAAATTACTCCAAAACAACGGATTGAAATACATTGTTTTATACGTATGTTTTTAGAAATAGCATTGGCTTCAATTTGATGTATAGTATAAGTTTCCTCGTTATTTTAAACTTTTTAAAATGTAGTAAATGTTCGACCATATTTCGCTGGGAAATAACACTAAGAAACTTGTTGTAGTTTTTCTGAGTTTTGAGCTGAAATACTTAACGCTGAACGTTGGGCTATATATGAAACTGAAGCTATTGAAAAATGCTATTTGGTATAGAAACTTCAAGACTTTAGCTAAAAGGGAAATAATTAAAAAATATAAAAACAACTGCCATTTTGTAACGTTCGGCAAACAAAATGGCAGTTGTTTTTATATTTTTTAATTATTTCCCTTTTACCTAAAGTCTTGAAGTTTCTATACCAAATAGAATTTTTCAATAGCTTCAGTTTCATATACAGCCCAACGTTCAGCGTTAAGTATTTCAGCTCAAAACTCGGAAAAACTAACATTTAAAGATTTTTGGCTTCATCCATTCATAGGGCCTGACTTATGGAGTTAGCGTTTCAGTTTACTTAGAGTTCAATGCGCCAACCTCGTCCGCAGGGCGCTTGTGAGAAGACGCGGCTAGGCTGATCACGCGACAAAATATTCAAATATATTTGGAAAAGAATCCGTGCAAGCGAACTGTGAAAAGCAGACAAAGTATTTTACTCTTACCGAGTCTTCGATCCTTCCAGCGACTGTTGAACTCACCGGAAAATCTTCCAAATGTATCGAAAAATTTGTTAACGTATTCCCTCCAAAATCCAAACTTTTCTATGGCGTTCTCTCGTTTCGCCACATCTTCTCACGGACGCCTTGGGGATGAAGTTGTACCCACGTAAAAATTTCACAGATGTGTTCGAAATAGTCAGTGGCCAAAAACTGAACTGCGGGATTTTCAACAAGTAACCAATCAAAGATTAATGAATTAGATTATTTTTCTCATGGTAACGACCGCTTTGACGTGTCAGATCTTTGATTCGGTGTCGCGCGTTCAGTCAAATTTTATTCCGAAAACGTCAGCGAGTTATACCAGTATGGGAAAAAGTATCCGCCATCTTGGCTCCATCGCCCTGTCAGTTATTTGGCAGAGCGTGCCCACAGTCCTGTTATATACAAGTCAGTGGGTGCCAGTGAGCTCGATTTTCATAACTGGAACGCTAACCCGGGGCAGAAAGTGAAGTCAGTTATATTACGTTGCTTTCAGTCTCCCTACAAACTGTTCCATACGCGGTCAAAGGGTAACATACGAAAATCCCGACTTCACTTTTGAAGTGTGTTAAAGACTGATGTTAGCGTTCCAGATCCGGAGAATGGAGTTCACTGGTGGGTGCCTATTACTTTCCTCGAATTTTTATTTTGAATCTTTAGATGAGGAAGATTTAAATAGAAACTGTCCTGGAGACACTTACGGCCATCACGATGAGTAACACCACTCGAAATGTTTGCAAGATTCTTAGGTTATCGTGCAAACAGGGGAAAGTCGTCGCACTGCCGCAGCGCCAAAACGAGGTTTGCTTTCCATCGGTCTACACGTAGGCTAGTTCTTACGTAGTGGCCTTACTACTTCGTTCAACAATCGTTTGGAGCTAGCTATTTCCCGCCAAAGTTCTATACGACGGAAAAGTCTCTCTTATTTGACCCAACAGTAATCCAGAGGATAAAAACATTGTTTTCGAAAGAAATGAACTAAATAGATATTTAATAAATAATTTGCAAGTAGCAAGTTTTCGTTCTATGTTTTTCAAAACCTCAATAATTTATGAGAAAAACACCAAGGAAACCAGTCCCATGGTTTTAGTACTGTTTAATAAACGAGCAGGAGTGTTTTATCAGATATAAAGACACGAGGCGAAGCCGAGTGTTTTTATATCTGATAAAACACGAACTGCGAGTTTATTGAACGGCTTCAAAAACGAACCACTTGCTAAGTTCATTGGCGCAGTAAGTTTGAAAAATAACCTTGTCTAAGCCGAGAAAATCAAAGCTAAACTTTATGTAAATCAGGAGGTATATCTTTATCACATATTAAGACACTGATTAAACATTAATTTCGTTTGAATTTTCCTCATGAATTATTAATGAGTTTTTGAATATCTGATAAAAAATCATCCTGATTTACATAGCATTGATAATTGAATAAACTAACTTTCAAATGGGTCGTTTTCTAAGCTATTCAAAGCATTCGCAGTACTCGGCTATCGCCTCGTGTTGGTGTTTTAAATCTGACAAAACATTGCTGCCCATGTTTTAAATATTACACATAGCTTTAGTTGAAATACCTGTTAATTTTTGTCATCGCCTCCTGGCAGACGTTATATGCAAAAGGCCCAGGTTATTGGTAAAAGCAAGTTTCTTTTAATTTTAAAAGAACGATCAAAGTAATTTTTTTAACTCTAAGTATATTAACAAAGACATGCAGACACAATTAAGATCTAATGGAGAGCTTTTTCAAACAACGACAAATATTGCTGGTAAACCCCAGCTTTGGGAGAACACTGATACTCTATGTTAAAATGTAAATGTTCAGTCCTTCCAACAGACGTTTCAAAACAAAACAAAACAAAACAAAACAAAACAAAACGAAATTAAAGCATATTTATAACAATATTTATCGTCCTGAGGATATAAAAACGAGACTTTTCACCTTCAGTGTTAAAAAGTGCTTATACTGTATATAATAGTGATAATACAGACCTCACACACAATGACGATGACTTAAATATTTTTTCTACGCATCTCAACCTTTCTCGCCTCGTTTTTGTGTCCGAATTCAAAACAATCTTTTAGCTACAAGGCGAACACAAAAGAATATTCAAAATGGCGGCCATTATGAAGACTATATATATATATATGATGATGTTCACATTTGTAAAAAGCTTTTTTCCTAGTTTCTCCGTTTTTGAGCTCGCGACCTAGTCACTCTTCGACGAGGCTTCACTATATCTTCCTCCGTTTCTTGCTCTTTTGCAATTTCTTTTTCTCCCGCCATCTCTTTCTCTGTTTCCTCTTCTTTTGTTGTCTCTTCCTCGTTAACTATCTCTTTTTGTTCTATTCCCTGCGTATATTCGTCATTAATTTCAAGCTGTACACTTTCCTCTTGCGATCCTCCCTCGGCCACTTCTTTTGCACTCTCTTCGTCTGGCTCCTTTTCAACGTTGTTCTGCATCGCTTCTCGTAAGTTTTCTTGGTCCATCGGTTGTGTCAGCTCTTCTTCCTTCGCTGTCTCTTGTTGTTCTGCATCCTGTGAGTTTTCGTCATTCGCTTCAGGCTTTATACTTTCTTGCGAACTTTCCTCAACAACCTCTTTCGGGCTCTCTTTTTCTGGTTTCTTTTCATCAACACTCGTCCTCTTTGCTCCTCGTCTGTTTCTTTGGCCTTTCGCGTGTTGCGGCTCTTCCTCTTCCTCACGGTCTCTTTTTGTTCTGTCTCCTGCAAGTCATCTTCACTTTTAATCACCGTACTTTCTTCTTGTAAACCTTCCTCAACCACATCTTTCAAGCTCTCTTCTTCTGGTTCCTTTTCAGCCTTCTTCCGCTTAGTTCCTCGTCTGTTTCCTTGGCCCACCGACTCTTCTTCTTTCGCTGTCTCTTTTTGTTCTGTTCTCTCCCAGTTTTCGACATTCTCCTCAAGCATCATACTTTCTTCCTGCAATCCTTCCTCAACCACATATTTCAAGCTCTCTTGTTCCGGTTCCTTCTCAACACTCTTTCGCTTTGCTCCTCGTCTGTTTCTTTGACCTCCTGTAGGTTTCGGCTTTTCCTCTTTCACCGTCACTTTCTGTTCTGTTTCCTGCAAGTCAAACTCTTTATTCTCAAGCACCATACTCTCTTGCAATCCTTCTTCAACAACATCTTCTGAGATCTCTTCTTCTGGTTCCTTTTCAACCTTCTTGCGCTTCGCTCCTCGTCTGTTTCCTTTGCCTCTGGCGTATTTCGTCTTTCCCTCTCTCACTGTCTCTTTTTGTTCTGTATCCTGCAAGATTTCGTCGTTCTCCTCGAGCTCCGTACTTTCTTCTTGCAATACTTCAACAACAACAACAACATCTTTAGAGCTTTCTTCTTCCGCCTCCGGTTCCTTTTCGACACTCTTACGCTTCGCTCCTCGCTTGTTTCCTTTGCCTTTGGCGTATTTCGTCTTTCCCTCTCTCACTGTCTCATTTTGTTCTGTTTCCCGCGAGTTTTCGTCGTTCTCCTCGAGCTCCGTACTTTCTTCTTGCAATACTTCAACAACAATCTCTTTCGAGCTTTCTTCTTCCGCCTCCGGTTCCTTTCCGACACTCTTACGCTTTGCTCCTCGCTTGTTTCCTTTGCCTCTGGCGTACTTCGGCTTTTCCTCTTTCACTGTCTCTTTTTGTTCTGTTTCCCGCGAGATTTCGTCGTTCTCCTCGAGCTCCGTACTTTCTTCTTGCAACACTTCAGCAACAACATCTTTCGAGCTGTCTTCTTCCACCTGCGGTTCCTTTTCGACACTCTTACGCTTTGCTCCTCGCTTGTTTCCTTTGCCTCTGGCGAATTTCGGCGTTTCCTCTTTCACTGTCTCATTTTTTTCTGTATCCTGCAAGTTTTCGTCGTTCTCCTCGAGCTCCGTACTTTCTTCTTGCAATACTTCAACAACATCATCTTTCGAGCTGTCTTCTTCCACCTGCGGTTCCTTTTCGACACTCTTACGCTTTGCTCCTCGCTTGTTTCCTTTGCCTCTGGCGAATTTCGGCGTTTCCTCTTTCACTGTCTCATTTTTTTCTGTATCCTGCAAGTTTTCGTCGTTCTCCTCGAGCTCCGTACTTTCTTCTTGCAATACTTCAACAACATCATCTTTCGAGCTGTCTTCTTCCACCTGGGGTTCCTTTTCGACACTCTTACGCTTTGCTCCTCGCTTGTTTCCTCTGCCTCTGGCGTACTTCGGCGTTTCTTCTTTAACTGCCTCTTCTTGTTCTGTTTCCTGCGAGTCGACATTATTTTCTGGTTCCGTACTCTGTTCTTGCAAGACTTCATCGACAACCTCTTTCGGGCTTTCTTCCGGTTCTTTTTCAACGTTTCTTCGCTTCGCTCCTCCTCGCCTGTTCCTTTGGCCCCTCACAGGTTTTGGTTGTTCCAACTCTTTTGCTGTCTCTTTTAGTTCTATTTCCTGAGAGTGATCATCGCGTTCTGGCTCCGTACTTTCTTGCAATCCTTCTTCAACCTCGTCTTTCGAACTCTCTTGTATGGGTTCCTTCTCAACAGTCTTCCGCTTTCCTCCTCGCCGGTTTCTTTGACCTCTCGTCTGTCTCGGCCGTTTCTCCGTCTCTTTTTCTGTTTCCTGCGATTCATCCTCATTCTCGAGCGTAGCACTCTCTTCTTGCAATCCTTTTTCAACCTCATCTTTAGAAATCTCTTCTGCCGGTTTCATCCCAACACTCTTCCGCTTTGCTCCTCGCCTGTTTCTTTGGCCTCTCGTCTGTCTCGGCTTTTCCTTTTCTACAGTCTCTTTTTGTTGTGTCTCCTGCGAGTCATCCTCCTTATTCTCAAGCGTAGTACTCTCTTGCAATCCTCCTTCAACCACATCTTTCAAACTATCTTCTGCCGGCTCTGGTTCTTCCTCAACCTTCTTCGACCATCGTGTACTTCCCGCTGGCCTTTTCTTGCCACCATACATTCGTTTTCTGGCTGCTTGTCCTGGCTGTTTCGCTTTTTTCTTAGCTACCGCTTTCACCTTCTGGCATTCAAGCTGCGACTTCTGATCCTCATTCGCAGAAACATCTGCGGGTTTCTCAGATATTTCCAACTCGTGTTCTCCCTGAAGTGCTTTTGATTTGGAACCCGAAACGTTGGTCTTTTTGACGAGTTTCCCCTCGGAGTCATTTTCGTCTTGTTCTTTCTCAGTATCTGTGTACGAAGTAACCTCAAACTCCGCCTGACTTTCTTCTCCAGGCGGTTTTTCATCTTCGCCCAAATGTTCCTCATATTCACCCAAATGTTCCCCGTATTCACCCGAATGTTCTCCGTATTCACCCAAATGTTCCTCGTATTCACTACTGTCCTCGGTTTTCTCGTCTATCTTGTTTAACAACTCCTCAAATCGGTCTGCTGCCTGCGGATCAAGCGCGGGTTGGTCGCAAGTCTCATCCGTTATCCCCTCTGTCTCCTCGTGTTCATGTGTGTCCTCAGTATACGCTGGCCACTACGACAAGAGACGAAAACAAAGTGAATATAGGATTTCAGTATTGCACGCACATTAACCGGTGTTTTACTTGGGGCGGGACGCTAAAGGAAAGCCTGCCATCATTCTATTCACAAAAAACATACAAATCTCATTAGTGTGATTGACGATGCTCTATTAAGCTAAATTCAAAATCATTTTGACAAAACAATCAGGACATCAGGAACATTCAAATTAACGATTTATTTCCGCCGTTCAGGTTTATAAACGCTCAGAGACCGTACATCACGCAAAGCTTCTTTCGCCAAGAAACGTAATTAGCTCTATTGTTATGCTTGACGAGTTGACAGTTTGTTTACATTAAGACTCGAATGAACCAATGGGAATTTAGACGATACTTTCCGTGGAAAAAAGTTTGAAAAGGACGACGACAGGCGTGCCTTTTGCCTCACGCCCCAAACGGAGCGCTGGCTACACATGCGTGTAGGAGGAGTGTTTCACCAGGATATCCAAACACCGAGATGCGAGGTTTGAAAAAAATGACACGATAGCCGAGTTTTTTAAAGCAAATTTCGAGGTATTTGGATATCCTAATGAAACACCCCTTTTACTCTGCGCGCATTTCTTGTTGAAAACGCGCGAATGCCGCATTAGTCTGTGCGCACATCCAACTAAAAGCGCACGAATCAATCACACACCAGTATGTGCGCATTCCTTCTTGTTGAAAGCGCGCGAATGCCACATTAGTCTGTGCACACATGCAACTAAAAGCGCACGAATCAATCACACACTAGTATGTGCGCATATCTTGTTAAAAGCGCGCCAATGACGCCATCCTACCTGGCCATGCGTTTCATAGTCTCCATAGCTCGTCTCGACAACCTGCAGCCATCTTGATTTGCGGTTTTTGTTATGTCGGCCTCTCATAGGTCCCCTTGGTACCCGGAGACGGGCCCCTTGATGGCGGAATGGTGGTCGTAAAGGACGTTGGCTAGGATCTTGATAGTTGCCTTGGAAGTGGCCTTGGTAATCTCCCTGGAAATTCCCTTGGTTGTTGGGCTGGTACTGTTGGTAGTTGGCCTGGTATTGCTGGTAGTTCGCCTGGTATTGTTGGTAGTGCGCCTGGTTGTTGGCTTGATACTGCTGATCATAAGGATAGGCATAAGGATTCGGCTGACGAGGTGGTACTCTGTATATCCGGGGACCCCCGGGTCGTAGACCGCGCGGGGGACGTCTGGGTGGCGGACCTCTGGGTACTTGTGGACCCATGAGTGGCGGCACACCTGTTGGAGGAGGGGCTATTGGTAGTGGACTGCCAGCGAATGGCGGTGGTCCACCGTGCATAGGTGGTAACGCTTGCATGGGAGGTGGTACACCTTGCATAGGATGGGCTCCAGGTGGTGGTACTCCATATCCAGGGTAACCGTACGTCATAGGTGGGGTAGGGTAGTACATTGGAGAATATGCATAAGGTATGTAAGCAGAACTAAAACAAACATAATTGGAAAGAATTAGTAACGGAGAAAAAATTGCAAGAAAAACTACCCAGGTGACCTTCGTTTTTTTCTACGGAAAAATAATCGCAATAATTAAAAGAAAATCAGGAAATTTGCGTTTCTCGACTTGCTATAAGCTCATTTAATTGTTTTAAAGATTTGAAGAAAAAGTTGGGGTCACCGAATTTGTTTTTACGTGAAATAGACTTAAAATAAACCGCTGCAAACTTTAAAATCGAACTTGTGTTTTCACTGCTTTGATATGTTCCCACAAATTGACCAAAACTCGATTGTAATCAAGGAGGAGAGAACGTAGGAATCTAACGTTTCGAGCGAAGGCCCTTCATCAGAGAGAAAGGGCCTTCGCTCGAAACGTTAGATTCCTACATTCTCTGTTTCGGCAGTATATCTAACCTTACTATATTTCGATATGATAAGTTGTACGTATACATGTAGTGCATGTGGTAAATTTTAATTCGGCGGCCATTTTTGAATAAGGTCTATTAAACATTTTGTCCTTCCAGCATAATATATGTATGAACGTTTGCGAGCTTGGTGTAATGTGACAATCTGAGCCTCAGTGGCTCTGAATGGTTAGAGCGTCTAACCGGTCACTAGAAGGTTGCAGGTTCGAACACTGTCTGGGGCTCAGAAATCTTTTCTGAGTAATTGAGATTGACAGCAACATTGCAATTTTAACTTTGCAAATGATTTATGACGATTCCTTGGCAAGTTGCTAAAAAGTCCCATTTCAAATATCGAACTTCACATTAACGGGAGCACGGGTGGCGTGTGCTGTTAGGGCACTGCCTCTCACCAATAGTTAAGGCCGGTTAGACGGGGTTAGTACTTGGATGGGTGACCGTCTGGGAATAGCCCCGTTCTCGGGGTGGGGACTCATGTGAGTAGAGTTTAGTTGATCTCTCCTGTGCTTCGAGGGTTTTTCGCAGGGTTCTGCGGTTTTCCTCCCTCCGTAAAATCAACACCTATAGGTCTTAGTTGTAAATGGAGGAACCCACCAGCTCTGCTGAAAAACGTATCCTCCTTAAATAAAAATAATAATAATATGAAGTTCTCCTCAAAGTTTAAATTGCTCTGACTATGAATAGAACTTGATATTATGTAAAGCTCGATATTTCAAATGGGACTTTTTAGCCACTTGCCAAGGACTCGCCGTGTACCGTTTGCAAGTCAACATTGCAGTGTTGTTGTCAATATTTCACTGAGATCGCGCGGCAAAGACTATACGGTTTGACTGTTAGAATTCCAATTGCCTTACTTTTGATAAGCAGGAGGAGGGGGCGGCTGGTATGTTGGCGGGGGATAACTGGGGAACTGGTACGCCGCAGTCGTTGTGTTGGCAACCGCTGTCGTCACTGCAGTCGTCGGTGCTTCGAGATCGAAGATTTTCTTAAGATTCGTGGAGGACCAATCAAGGTTAAAGCCGTAAGTACAACTACAACACTGGAATGATGGTGGGCTGTTTGCGCCTGAAAAAAAAAAAAAAATTACAATTTTCAGTAAAAGGAAAATACTTTTTTTTTTCAATAAAATTCTCAATACGAGTAGATTCCGTAAAACATGGTGAACATCAATAGTCTTACCGTCCAAGTCAGATTCAAGTTATCTACACAAAAGGGTAATTCTTAGAAATATAAAGATTTTTAGAAAAACAATTCTTAAAACGATATTGTGGGGAAAGTTAAAAAAACCCGACTAAGGTTAGACGACTGAAGCTTGTAATGTTAAAAAAATATACAGTGTATATATGGTGTCGACAGTTGAAGTGAAAAAGTGTGCGTATCTATTGTATGTAAGGCTACATGTACGCCAATTTATGGTTTAGATACATGTTAAAACGAAAAACAGTCAGCGGAATGGTCTGTGGGCTCAGTGTCGTCAATACTTTCCCACCACTCTCCAGTGATCGTCATTACTTACCATGCCCCTAAATCATATATTCGGCCCAGCCTAAAAAAACTGACTCCTCACTAGTGTTACACATTGTCCCCAGTGTTAAAACATTCCTACTCAGTCTCTTCTTGTGCAAAGGATATACATGTAATTGAATATATTTTATACACATTTCATCAACATACTAATTAATAATATTACTATTGTTTTTGTACAGCAAAAACAAACGAAAAAACTTTACTAACTCAAGCTGAAAACACTAATAACACACAATTACTATTGTTATTATTATAATTTATTATGAATTACCTTTGGCCATTTTAAAAGCTTTTCCTTGCTTCAGCAGTGAATCGAGTGTAGGTGGCAGAGCTACATGTTTCATAGTATCCTTAACTAAGATAATGTAACGCACATCTTTTGAATTACAATACGGACACGACCCATCTTTTGATATAGGGTATTCAACTTTAGATGATGCAGCTGTAGTTGAAGCTGTCAAACTGACAGCTGTGGCAGAAGTTGACACAACAGCTGTTGTGGAGGATACTGCTGTTGATGATGTGGACACTGTCGACTCTTGTGCAGAGGTTTCGGTGTCCTTTGATGGTTCTACAGTTGGGAGGACTTCGGCTTCTATATCTTTTTCCTTCTCCTTTTCTTTAGCTAACATCACTCGTATAATATCTTTTTCATCAACATCTTCATCATCACCATCTACTTTGGCAAAAAACAACAGATAAACAGTAATAGATTTTGGTAGAGTTTTGAAGCACATGCATTATTTAAAATATCTGTGGAGTACCGAAACCAATTATTATTCTTTCACCCTTTCATTATTTTAAACTTTTACAGTGTCCCCAAATAAAGTCATTGAGTCATAATGTACAAGTCAATATACTGTACTGTACCATGGATTTTAAAGTTAAAAGTACCGGTAACACACAAACAACTATAAGTATATACTTGTATACAGATACATATATTGTGATGTCATTACTTTATTACCTCAATCCCAAGACAACCATGGGAATTAGAATATCTATTATGTCAAAAAGTTGTACTATTTACCTTGGTTAGAAATTGTTTTCAACCACTAATTGTCTTAACTACAATAACTGCATTTGCACTGCTCGTCACTTAATAAATTTTAAGATTTAAAATACATCACGTAACAAGAGATACTGTATGTATTCTCACAGCTCGGCCTGACTAACATCTTGGCTCTATATTTTTCTCACCTAACAAATTTAAATAAAGAAAAAGCACAAAAAAACAGTTTAGAATATTGTTAAAAGGTGACAACAAATACAATGACTTTTAAACTGTTTTCAAGTCTTAAGTTATTAAGATACAAAATTAGAGACTCTAAAATAAAACATTGTTAGAAATTGGAATTTGGGCAGGGTTTAGAAATCATGCAGTTGATTTTAAATTTCAAATTACCACATGACATACTGTACCTATTTCCATCAGATGAAGCTTCTTTTGGGCCTTTGACACATTCTCAAGAGTGACAAAAACAAAATTAGAATATTAGTTACACGCAGAAAATAGTATATAATTATTATAAAAACAAAACCAATATCAAAATGCGAAATTAAATAGTTTACATTTTTTATAGTACTGTACTAAAAATACTTACAATTTCACCATTCCACTGTACTTACATTCAATATACAGTAACTGCTGTATAACTGTATATACAGTGTCATGTTGTATATGTTGTGCTGTCTAACTGTATATCACATAATTAATCATAATATATCTATATTACTGTATACATGTACAATCAGTTTACTTAACGTACCAGTTTTAACAGATCCTTTAGAAGTTTAGTCAAATTAACAGTATCCCAGTTTATGTTAAATCCTGCACCAAGAGGATCAGCTGGACAGAAACCTTTACACATGAATGTTGGAGGTTTCTGAAGCACAAAGGAAACCATGATGAACTTCAAGCAATCTCTGACATGCAGAAAAATAGATGACATTTAGTATGGCTTACTTTGCAAGACTGTTTGTCTTGGCTTGACCAAAGAACAGCTTTTCCTTTCGCGAGAAGATTATACAAGATTTCTGGCATATCACCCATTGGAAATAACCTGGAAATTAAACAATGGGGTATTTATACATTGTTACAAAAGGAATTGTTTCTACATTATAACTTTGAATCTGGCCTCAAAATCAAGCATAATTATATTACATGTAGTAGACTAGTACCCTAAGTTCATTTAGATTCATGACTGAAAAGCCATATAAGAGTATTAATCTAAAGCAATTATTATGGTGAAATAATGTTAACTAATAGTAACATACTCATCAAGAATAACAAAAACAAGTATATTGCTTTGACATCGAGGACAATTTCCATTATTGGACACCGTAAAGTCTTTGCCCCGAAGAAGAATGCCTTTTACTCGCCAGTCAACCTTGCTGTAAAAGACAACAAGACCATCTTATGTTAACTCATGAAAGCAAAAAAAAGTTGTTAAAATAAAAGTATCACAGAAAAATACTTTGTAGATCTGTCGAGCAATCAATATCCCATTACAAATTAGGACATCATTTTTCTTTATTTTGACGTAATTAATTGTGTTAAAGAATATATATTCTTTTGTTTATCAAGGGCACACACAAATTACTACATCTAAACACTGGCAGATAGGAAAATGTCCCTTTTTATTTTGTCATTGAACATTAGGTTAGTGGTGTGTACATGAAAAGAAATTCACTGTGTTATAGACCAACTTACCTTATAATTATAAAATGCAATTTGCATTAGACCATTCCTTCTTCATGTGACTTATTTTTCACAATAATTTCACACTGTCAGATAATTTGATGTGAATGTAATGTACCCTACTTAGAGGTGATGTTTTTACAGATCTGGTTTGAACTTTACTAAAAGTCTTACTTGATCATCAAATGTTAACTTTAATGATTACATGGTAAATTCATATAAAATCAAACCTTGCATTGCATATATACTGTCTGTCAAGTTGAACACAGCCTTTTCACCCCCCCTTTGCTTTTGAAAACAGAAACCCATGTATGTAATCCACAGAAAATTGGTTTAAACAGGTTATATAGCATGTTCAATCTGATATATCAGTTGAACTCTCAAGATGACTTTATGATTAGGTCAAAATATCACTAAGGTGCAGAGCAGTGCTCAAGTAATAGTTTATTCAGTATAATTCCTATCTGCCCACAAACTTTATTAGGACCTGCATGACATTTCTTTACTTTGTCCTCTTTTGTAATCAGTCTGATTTATATACCAAAGTGTTTGATAAAGTTGATGGTGTGTACGTTGATATTTTGAGGCCCTTGCTATTAGTATGTATGCATAAATCACACATGCAAAAATAATGAAGAAATTGCTCAATAGTGAGATATGACAGTAAACATATAGTTCACTTTCCTTGGTCTAAAAGGCAACTTGTTTCAGTTTGGATGTAGCATCTGATGTAAAAATTTTGGGTGTCTCATGGTCTATTCATGGAGAACCAAAGCTCAATGAGTTTAACATTACAGTACTTTAAGATTAGAGTAAGTTCTGCTTGTCTAGGATTATGGTTGGTTAGCATTTAGCAATGTGATTAGAATTAGTATTTTGGTTAGGTTTAACAAGCTAAATCTTAATAAAACAACCTCAATATCCATGGTCTTTTTTTGGTACACAATGATCTTGCGAAGATTTTCCCCCATATGAAAATATTTGATTCACAATGCAAAACAAGGCTGGAAAGTTAATCCATCTAAATAAGCCAGTCAACTAATTCATATCACTTTCTAGAAATGAATCAGGTATATAAATGTAATTTTTGTTTTGATCTAGTGGTTGTTTTTCCAAATGATGCATTGTGGTTTGAATCCCATCGATCATTATTTTTCAAATTTTCATTCTCTTCCTTTAGAGTAATAATTAGGACTAGTGTTTGTGTTGGAATTTGTAAAACTAAAATTATACTTGTATGGACTTGGCCCTTCCATGGAAAGTGCAACAATCTTGTTTTGGTAACAACCAACTGACTAATCTCTAAAAGAAGGCTGGATTGAGCAAGTGCAACTATCATTTGCAAAATGAAGCCAGAACCTGCCATTACTAAGGGACCAACTGCATGTGTGAAATGTCGCTGCAAAGTTTCTTCCCATTTGTTTTCTTCTTTTTAGTTTTTTACAACTCAAAATACAGCATTGTGTCCTGAATTTTCCATCTTGTACTGACCTACACAGTACCTAGACACAATTACCTAACTGGCACCATTAAAGGGACCAAATCAACTGATTTTGCAAGCTTTATTTTCTAACTCTGTTCAGTAATGAATTACTCGATCCAGTCTTCTTTTGAGATCAGTGGTAACAGCCAAGTAATACATGAGTCAATTCTTTCTGTAACCATCCACCTCCCTGGACCACCCCCAGGACAATGCAGAAAATTGGATCCCGGGGATAGGGAATTGTTTTATTAATTTTACTCCAGGGGTATAGGCCAGGATCAATCTCGGTATGAAGAGATGTAGGGGGTCTGGTAACTAAACATTTTCTTCCTTCCATGTGTTCAAAATGGTGATGAAATTAAAAGATTTTTCAGGAAAATATTCCAAGTGTCACTGTGGACATATGTGGGTGTACAGAAACAGAAATGAGCCACTGTTTAATTTTACATTATTTCATGAATAAATTTGCAGTTGATATAGTGTAAACCGTGTGTTATTTCTCATATTATTTTTCAGCCTTGCCCCATGGTGGGGAATTAGCAAATTTCAAGGTTCTGGGGTTGGGAAATTTGCTATGAACTTGAGAAAAAATTACAAATCCCAATCCCAGGGGTATTGCCTGGGGGAGTGGTTACAGGAAGAATTGACTCATGCATATTATTAATATGTCACAAAATATCTATAAAGCTGTGGTCCAAGTTTTGGACAGTAGTTCAGTAAATTCTATTTACATTTTACAATGTACATAGTATAATAGGAAATCCTCACAAAGGAAACAACAGATTTCCACTAGATCGCAGATTCTGTTGATTTGGCATTTATATTTAACGTTCATTGCAATTTTGTTAATTAATACATAAAGTTATGATTGGGTTTGGGGCTACATGCCTTCATTTGTAAATGTATTGGAAAGGCATTTTGCAAAATTTCCAACATATCAGTTGAGAAATCAAGAATTGTGTATTAAACTTGTGTTTTCCTGCAGCAAAGCTAGCGTGCAAATCTAAAACAATGATCTGAAAGATTCAACGATCATAATAATATCCCCCAAAAAAGCCGAGCTCAGATATCAGTCTGAGCGCCTTCAACTTTCCCTTGATCTACCTGTTATCAAACAATTCATCGTCATCTTCTTCTTCCTCCGAGTCATCCTCGTCGTAGTCCGGTGGGAGTAATGACTTTGCCTTTTTAAAAGCATAATTAAATCCACTGTGCAATCGAAACAACAACGAAAAAACCTTTTAAAATATGTAAGAAACACAAGACATACCTTTTCTGACTCCATATTGCTCTTGCTGCCATATGCGTTGCTCGTGATCCATCGGATCACCTTCGTATCAACTTCGGGCTATGTTAATCCAGGCAGCCAAATTAAAGGAGTGAGTGCCCGCACGGCAGGTATTAACTATTAAATTCATAAAGTTTCAAATATCATTGAATTTTCACGATAAACGAAGCGCACTTCATTCAAACTTGCTAAAATAACCAAATTAAAGTACCTTGCTGCAGAGGAAAACACGGGTCGAGCAATCTCTTCCAAAACTTGGAAATATTGCAACTAGTAACAGATAACAAGGTATGTTTAATTCTATATTATTTTAACAAGTTACTGTTTGAAATGAAAACTTACGCTTCGTTTATCGTGATAATTCAATGATGTCGTTTATCGTCAAAATTAATACCTGCCGTGCGGGCACTAACACCTTGAATTTGAGTTGACCGCCAGCCCGTGTGCATAACTCACGCAGGCGCAGTAGCTTACGCGCGAGAAATCTAAATGAAATTAAATATGGCGGATCCAGATCTAAAGAAGGTTGTATCTGATCTACACCAGCAATTGAAACTTGCAATACGTAAGAAGTTAGAAAAGAAGGATTGGAGTGAACATGAAAAAGAAAAGTTTCAAAGAGAGACATTTAAGGTATGAAGCATATGTAAGCATCACAGGTTTAAAATACAAAGATTCTTATATATTTACAAATTGTGTTCGTTATTCAATGTTGTTCATACCCATAAGACGATAATTGAAGACTTTCGACTGCTTTTTCTGCACTGATTAGACCTAGAGTTAGAAATAAGGGGAGGTGAAGGCTGTATGCATGTATATCTATATAAAGAAAGTTAAGAAACTGCTACAAATGGACTATATACAAAATATGTTAGCTACAAAACAATGCATGTAGCTTACGTGAATTTATGCTGTATTTTTGTCCTGTAGGTTTACAAGGAAACTGTTGAATTAGCACTGGGGGAAAATGTCACTGGGAAATATAAAGGGAAAAGCACTGTTGCTGAAGTTCAACAAGGTACATTGTTTTTGCTGAATTTCAATTGTGAAAATTTGATCATTCCTTTTTTTACATCATTTCCAGTAACTAATTGCCAACTTTCAAAATGAAAGATCCATGATGATAACATTTTTGACAACAGCATTATTTCTCACAAGTGTTCTATTGTCATTTGGTAGACATTCGCCAAGCCTAAACACTGTGAAAACATATCTGAGCCCCAGACAGGGCTCAAACCTGCAACCTTCTAATGACCAATTAGCAGTGCTGTGAGTAACTTCGTTACAAGTAACTAGTTACATTTTTAAATAACTGTAACTGAAACTAGTTACTTTTTCTGAAGAAGTAACTGTAACTATAACTAGTTACTTTTTGAAGAAGTAACTATAACTAGTTACTTTTTTAAAGAATTGTAACTAGTTATAATATTTGGTTCAAAAATGTGACTAGTATACTGTAGTTACTGATATTCAGTTGAGGATGTCATTCTTTCTTGATAAAAATAGTTTTGATATAATAATAAAGGTACATTATATACACATTTGACTATCTCTGCTTAGTGACAACTATATTTAGGTATTTAGCTGTAAAAACATAATTATGGTACTGGCATCTAAAAACCAGAAATTTCTTTGTTGATTCTAGTAACACAGACAAAGGAATGTAACTTTGTAACTAGTTACAAAATTTTTGAAGTAACTTTGTAACTGTAACTAGTTACTTTCTTTTCATTGTAACTTTTATCGGTAACTAGTTACTTTTCTAACAACGTAACTGTAACTAGTTACAAAAATTATGTAACTTTTACAGCACTGCCAATTAGATACTCTGACCATTAAGCTACTGAGACTTGGATAGAAAGCTAAGGTTACATTGTGGGTTTGATTTCTGTGTGGGACTGTTCTCACATTTTCACTGAAGAATTTGAGCTTGAAGAACATCTACCAAATGTCTGCTACATTATACCTAGCTTGCACATGAACAAGCAGTTTTCTTATTGCTAAGATCTTCTGTCTATGAAAACTACATCTAGAAATGGAACCCATTAATAAAGAGCGAGCTATAGAAGTCAACAAACTGTGTGCTGAATCTGAAGACCTTTTAACACGCACAATACGAAAAAGGAAACAATATCCTCAAAAGATCAAAGAATGTCTTCAAAAACAACACAATGCTGAAATAAGCAATTTAGTAAGTAGTACAGTAGTTACTGTCGGGTGTAATTTTTTATTAATCCAGAAATGGTTTTGAAGTGAACCAAATACTGCTGTTTTCAGGTGACCTCGCCGTGCGCCGAATTTTGATCGTTGTTTGCATTGTCTCAACTCCTAATTGACACGGCCCAAAGTACGAGTTCACACGGGGTCAAGTACAAGTTCAGTTTCGTCAAGGTTATTTAAAATGCTTGTCGACAATAGCTCTTTTACTGTAAAATCAATGGACAAAGCTTTTCCACTAGTAATATCTCCTTCCGCGTTTGCTAAGTTTCATAATTATTATCTCAGAACTTGCTGTCTGGGATCCGGCGTTAAATGTTATTAGTGTTCAATTTCAGTTCGTTGGGATAAGTGAAATGTGATTGGTTGATACAAAAAATAAAACATTAATTTACAACTGACAAAAACTTGAACTTGTACTTGAACCTTGACTAAACTGAACTTGTACTTGACCCCATGTGAACTCGTACTTTGGGCCGTGTCAAGTAGGAGTTGAGACAATGCATACAACGATCAAAATTCAGCGCACGGCGCGGTCACCTGAAAACAGCAGAAAGCATTTCTCCTTTGAAAAAACACACACTGTCATTAGCATTCTTAATTTTTTGTAAATTTGTGTTTTTATCTAGAGTGACCTCGATAGAAAAGAACCAGTTGAAAACAGGATTCAAGGGGACAATCTTGAAGCATCATCTGCTTCAAATGAAGGACAATTTGATATGACTGGTACTGTGTTTTATAATGGAAATGAGTTGATATTTTTATCTTGTTGTAATATTGACAGGACAGCACGCTGTCTTTGGTCCAAATATTTCCAAAACCAAAACGGATATGGAAAAATTGTAAAAGGTCCTTATACCAATATTTGACGAGTTCTTTCACAAAGACAAACTTAATTTTTATTGCCAATACCCTGCCCCAACTAGGAATCTAACCCAGGGTGTCCAAGTCAATGCATCAGTGTAATTGTCAAAAAATACATTGCATTTTGCCACCATTTGTTTAACAAATAAAACCTGAAGCTTTCACCTTTGTGCATATGTACTCTCAACCTTCTTGGCAGTTTCTCAGTGAGTTAGGGAGTGCAAAGCCACCAAGCAAAGACCGTAGGTACAAGGTTGATGTACATGATTGTACCCTTATAAAGATTTGTTTTATGTCATTTCAAAGTTGAGTAGAAGCACAAGGTGAGTGCAAGCTGATTGCCTTTGTACCAAATGTACCAAGCTAAGTTGGAAATTATTGGACAGAAAACAATGCCTAGTTTCAGTGGTGTGGTGGCAAGTTTCAGGCTGGGGTGGCCAGATTAGCTTTGGTGCCCTGCCCCCCCCCCCCCCCCCCCCAAAAAAAAAAAAAAAAAGAATGAAAAAAAAACTTTACTTTTTTATGATAAATGATCACATTTTTTGTTTTAAAATAACTCAAGTAGCAATATATAATATTGCAACAAACAACGGGTTCCCTCAAAGGCGACACCAATGCGAGTGCCGAAGCAGCGCGAAAGCTAGCTAGAGTCTCTGATATGCCATTTCCTGCATTTTGGAGTGAGATTTTACAGAATTCTGAAGATTATAAAACTTCATAGAAAACACAAAAGATTTCAGATCTTTTTATCCCACCATTGAAGACCTAGCTACAGTATACAAAGAAATAGCCAAATAGGTTTATTTTGTTAAGTTTTGGTGCCCTTGCTAGTTTTGGCACCCCTTCTGCAACTCCAGCTGGGGCAGCTGGGGGGGCCTTGGCCCCCCCTGCCACCACACCACTGCCTAGTTTCAAAATACAGTAATAATAATTGGTTTCCTTTTCTTCTCTACAGAATGTGAAGCATACTTGACAAGATTAAAAGCCGCTTCAGAGAATGTTTCAATGTTATCAAAGGTTGGTCCCTTACTACTAGTGCCTACGCCAAACAATATATTTTTGAAATAATTAGTGTGGGACTGCACGCAGATGGAGAGAATAATGATATTAAATGCTACTTCAATAACATATAAGATGAAGAATTAAGGTGGCTCCACACAGTTTCTTGTAAAATGGAAAATACAAGTTTGAGAGTCCAAAACACGTGCATAAACATTTCGGAAAAAGAATAAAACTAAATGTTATGCATAATTAAACAGTCTGACAATCAAAAATTGTTATCAAATAAATAGCAACAGTTGTTGCTATGGCAACAATGACGTTTCAAAATGGCTGCCAATTACCCTTCAAACTAATTTAATTAGAAGTTTTCTTGAAGTATGAGTAATCAATAGGCCGATTTTAAAAAAGATTCTGTAGAACGAATAATATTTTTTTTTGAAAAATCATGTTTGTTAACTTTTAAAAAATTTCGTTCTACAGAATTTTTTAAATCGGACTATTGATTACTCATACTTCAAGGAAAGTTTTAATGAAAAAAAAAATGGGGGTCACCAAAGTTTTTTTCGAATTAAATTAGTTTGAAGGGTAATTGGCAGCCATTTTGAAACGTCATTGTTGCCATAGCAACAACTGTTGTTATTTATTTGGTAACAGTTTTTGATTGTCAGACTGTTTAACTATGCATAACATTTAGTTTTATTATTTTTCCGAATTGTTTAATCACGTGTTTTGGACTCTCAAACTTGTATTTTCCATTTTTCAAGAAACTGTGTGGAGCCACCTTAAGGTCTCTCGATATTGAAGAAACTAGATTTCAGTTTCAAAATATCAAATATCATTCCAAGACCTGCTCCCAACTTGACCTCTGAGTTTGTAGAGCGTCGGACTAGTAAACCAAAGGTGCAGTGGTGGGTTAAAATCCTACCCAGTATGGTTCCGGTTAACCGGGATGAGTTTACGAAACGATTACATGGAGCGGGCTAGCCCGGTAAGCCGGGATGATTTCAGGCCGAAATTCGCAATTATCAAGTAAATAAGGGCAAAGTTACGTTAGTTTTACTTCAGTTTTACACTAATTAGTCTATTATTTATTTTGTAAACCTATCGTTAATAAAAAGATTGTTATAGTCTTAGCTAACACACGAAAGAGTCTTCACGAAGACTAATTAATTTATTAAGTCTTCGCTATGATCACAAAACATGCACAAACAACGTTTTGATGTTCTATTTCAGTTCCTTTCAGCACTATTTATTCACACAGTCAAGCAAACGAACGCGTATCGAAGCGAGTTCAACAATTTTTCAGCCTGCTTTTCCGGGATGAAAACGATTACATGGACATTTTCATCCCGGTTAACCGGGCTAGCCCGCTTGCCATGTAATCGAAATGTTAAAACAACATGCATTTGATATATAAAGCTGGCTAGCCCGGTCCATGTAATCACCCCCTTTCTTTTTTCCTCTAGTCTTTGCAAGAGATGAAGGACAAGGCGCAACGTTTGCACACGGCTACAGATATGCATTTGAAAATGCAAGACAGCGACTTAAACAAAGCATTGTTCAACAAAAGAAAATTACCCAGTTCGTTTGACTCGATTCTTGCGACACCGACCAAGGACCAGAACAATGGGCCATCAACTGAGTCTGAAAACACTATGGCAACGACATGGCTAAGTCAAGGACGTCCCTCGAAACATCTGAAAGGTTTGCGGAGAAAAGATTCCCCAAATAGAACTTAATATTGTGCCGTATCTATTCTGAACGAGAATAGATAACAATCTATATTTTAGTATTTAGGTGTATATGACCGTATAGGACTAATGCTTTATTCTCATTTTAAAAGTACAGCGTCCGCGTTTTTATCCACACGTCACAACAATACAGTAGTCAATATATAGATGGCTTGCACTGATGAACAAGAATCCTAAAATCCAAACTGCATGTGTAGCAGTTGCAGGGCTTTCTATAAGCCGTGTTTCTTTTTACAAGTCGATACGAGTTCTTTCTTTCGTTAAACAGATTTGAATTTTGCATTAACTGAGCAAGCTTAGCATGCTTTCAAAATGTCACGGTTGGGATCAGGGGTTCGGATAGCTTAATAAGGCCAAGAAAAAAAAAATCTTCTGTTTCTAGTCGTGCAGTGCGCGCGTCATTTTTTCCCTTCTGCTTCTGCGTTGATTTTTTTATCGCATTTTTTATTGAAAATGCATAAAATGCAAAAGTATTAAATGTTTATGTATGTATACGAATACTGTATGTAGGAAGTAGCAAAATTACTCAGACGTTCCGAGTTTCATTTCAGTCGTTGAGAAAAAGCCCGCCAAGAAAATGCATGTCACCGCGTCGATTCTTAAGATGCGCCCTGACCGGAAACAGAAAGATTTTCTTTTTTCTGTTCTTAAGTTATGGAATAGACCTTCTTTTACAAAGAGCGTGCAAGCGCATTTAGCTTCTGTACATGTCCTGGGAAGTTTGAACTAAAGTAGCCACTAAAGACTAAAGTCTGTAATAAAACAGTGGATTAAGCCCTGTTTACACGGCCAAAATTTAAGCGGGATCTGAGCCACATCTGACTTTAAGCGGGCTTAAAATGTACGTGTAAACAGATCGGCGTAAATCGCGATTAGTTTGCACCACCTCAAGGAGGTAGATTAGACTGAGCACGATCAGTTAATCGCACTTAACTTGGCCGTGTAAACGCAATGGGATTGAAAAACGCTTGCTATTAATATGGTGTTATTAATACGATAAAATGCATTATTTTATTAACACCACAGGTTTCCTCCGCGTACTCCGGTTTCCTCCTGCATGTATAGTAACACTGGACCAACGAGGGTGGGTCCTTACTGGACCTCTGAGGATAACAGTTTAGATATAACTGATAGAGTTATCCAGTATAAATAAGGTTAGTTTAGTTTAGTTCTAATCGGCTTTTGGACAACCGGGTCCTGGTCAGTGGTCCTGGTCGCAAGCTCAGCAATTAGAATTTGAATTAGACTGAATATACTAATCGGAAATTCAGTTTGAAAAATACTGTGACATCGGTGCAAGCCATCTACATCGACATTAACTCCTTTAATACTATACCGAGGGCTCTCCACTTGACAAGTAAAATAGTCTGGCGTTAGACATAGCAAATTTAAATATTGAAGTCTGCTTCGTTCGTAAACGAGCGATAGGGTATAGGCAAATAGTTACACTTCATATTTGAGAGGCCCGCGAGGTAAGTCGGTAATTGAATTTTCGGCTTTCCCCTCCTCGTTTCACGTTTGGCTAAGAACGAGGGGCGAATCACTCCCGAAAATCTGATCCACCTTCAGAAATCTCAAAAAATCCGCAAAAATCTTAAAGTGTCTATGTAACGAAATTTCACCCCAGTTTTTTATGATTGCATTTGAAAGAACACTTTTACTGTAAAATGACAAGGCAATTAACATGTTTCGTAGAATTTCGTTTCCCCGCTTCATTCTTGAGATATTCAGGTTTGTTTGATATGCAAATGTCATACACACTGCATAATGACTTTTTGAAAGAGCATCAATTTTATAGGATGGTCCAAATATTTTACACACAGCTACACACGTTTAGTGACCTGTCATGGCTACATAAATGCAAGTGCAAATTTTTATTAAGTACTTTCGATAAGTATTCTCATAGAAAATCATACTTTTCTAAAAGGTTCCATCATGCAGTGTGATGCACAAGTATGACATTTGTATATCAAACAAACCTGAATATCTCAAGAATGAAGCAAGAAAACGAAATTCTACCAAACATGTTACTTTGCCATTTTAAATTGTTCCTTCAAATGCAATCATAAAAAAACTGGGGTGAAATTTCGCTGCATTGGCACTTTAAAAAAATCTCACAAATCTCCTGGATTTTGGAAATCTCAAAAATCTCGTACATTTTCTTCGGGAGTGATTCCCTCTTCGGCTAAGAAGATGCTTGGGCCTAGAATCTTGCAGTTGGCGATGAAAACTCAATAATTGTACGTCATGGTGGAGTTATATGCTGTAGAGAAAAGTTTAAAGTCGTAGCTAGCATTTTCAATTAGTTTCAAGCATTAATTATTGCATAATATATATATACTCTTAAGTGTAAGGTTTTGTATAACAAACTCAGCTTTTTACCAGTGTAGAATTGTATGTAAATATCGGGGTAAATATATAAGTTTCTTTATATATAACTTCTCACTTGTATAAATTAAACTAAAAATGCGTGTTGTGTGTAACAACATTTGCTGTGCATAATCCAATTAACATAACTACCAAATATTTGACCAATAGGTTTTTCAACTTGAGCTGGAATTGATTAAAGGACATTGGCAGCAAAAATTAAGTTTGTCTAATTTGAAAGAACTCATAAAATTGTAATAGAAGGGCCTTTACAATTTTTTCGTATTTTTCTTCGTTTTCAAGATATTTAAATTTGTTTAATATGTAAATGATGGTCTCTGACGTCATGAGCAGGGTACAGTATTTTCACACGTAGAAAAATCAGTTATATCTCTAAATTTGTTCAACGAAATCACTTGAAACTGTGCACATAGAAACGCCTTGTGACACTGAACATTTCATAACTGATGTTGCTTTGTGTAAAAATACTGTACCCTGCTCATGACGTCAGAGCCCATCTCATTTACATATTAAACAAATTGAAATATCTTGAAAACGAAGAAAGATACAAAAGAGTTGTGAAAGGTCTTCCATTACAATTTTACGAGTTCTTTCAAATTAAACAAACTTTTATTGCCAATACCCTTTAAAGTGCCTATGGAACGAAAATTAAGTTTGTCTTATTTGAAAGAACATCTAAAAGGACAGAATAAGATCTTTTGCTGTATTTTTTGTTTGATAATGCAAATTAAACGTGATGTGACATGTGCACCGACAATGGGTTAATTATCGGCGAAAGTTATACATCTTTGATATTTAAAGTGCTTATGAAACGAAAACTAAGTTTGTCTTATTTGAAAGTACTTTTGAAATGGCAAAGTAACATCTTTTGCTGTTTTTTGTTTCCTTGCTTCGTTTTTAAGATATTTCAGTTTGTTTGATATGTGAAACTAACCAGTGACATCACAACGTGCATAATGACTTACTGGGAAAGGTTATATATCTTTGCTATTATCAAACGGAATCACTTCAAAATGTGTGTGTTTTTCCCTTACAACAACAAAAATATATATTTTCAACTGATTCCGTTTAATAATAGCAAAGATATATAATCTTTCCCGGTAAGTCATTGTGCACGTTTGATGTCACTGGTTAGTTTCATATATCAAACAAACTGAAATATCTCAAAAACGAAGCAAGGAAACAAAAAACAGCAAAAGATGTTACTTTGTCATTTCAAAAGTACTTTCAAATAAGACAAACTTAATTTTCGTTTCATATAAAGCACTTTAATATCAAAATAAATTAAATTAGGAAGCACGTGTGTGCATGTTTCTCCCACAACACCAAACATGTAGAAGTTCAAGTGATTATATGTTTGGTGATAGCAAATATATATATATATATATATATATATATTCCAATAACTCATACACATGTGATGTCAAATTCAAATAATACAGCCTTAATTTTCGTTTTAAATCGATTTGTTATAATATAAGTCTCAAGTCTGGTATTGAGAGATGAAAATGCACCTTTTCGCTTTTCGGTTATTAATACGGTTTTTTTTTGGCTTTTCAATTGCGTACGTTTTTTGCGCGTTTTTAATACTTTAATTTTTAGCAGAATGTTTTGCGTTATTGAGTTATTGTTATAAATCAGGTTCAACTTTGTTTTTACCCGATTTTACCCTGGTTTTTTTTTAAATTTTTAGTAAGTAGTTTAACCACGACCAAATTGTCCTACAGATTGGTCTTCATTGGCTAGATTTAAGGCTTTTAAGCTCTATTAAACCGGTATTATTAATTAAGCCGGTTTTCCGCTGGCGAATTTTGTCGCGCGAGGCGACATTTCTATTGTCGAAATTGAATAGATTGGAACATATTTCTAATTAGTTCCACTCGAGAGCTCGTATGACAAAAGAAAAAGGTAGCTTCGCGCGACAAAATTCGCCAGTGGAATTGTGGAAAATTATACAGGTACGACCAGCCTGCACTCAGGTGTATCAATTTGCGCATTGTGGCGTGGAAGCAAGCAAGAGGCTGGTGCCTAGTGACAATGAAACAAGATGAACATGTGAGTTGAAAACTTTTAGTAAATTGTTTTGAAAACGTGAAGGGAAATTAATTGCATATTAACGAAACATACTTGTAGAATGGCTACCAAAGTTGCTGGTTTATCACAAGTTGTGAAAAGGTTGTATGAATTGCCGTGTTGTGCCCGTTGTGTGCTGAGATTTAGTGGCCTGCAAGACTCTGCACCTCTCTATGCCAAACCGTACAAGGTAAAGATATTCAAATTAAAAGTTGTGGAAGCTTTAGACAAGTTTCCATTACTTACTAGCCTACTAGGACTATGCCTATCCTACATATTTTAATAATAAATAGGCCAGAATAGAATACAGTATAGTATATAGTACTGTATAATATAGAGTATAATACAGTACAGTACATGGTGCAGTATAATGTAGTACAGTACAGTATATAGTATGTACAGTGTATAGTATAGTACAGCACACTGTACAGTATAATAGTAAAATATGGTAGTATAATACAGTATAGTATATTGTAATGTAATTAAAATAATTATTAATACCATCATGGAATGTGGGTATAAAGTTGTGTACTAATTAAGAAATGGCTCATGGTTTAGCGTGCTCCATCGAGTTATGGATGCACGCGGGAAATTGGGAGAGCACAAAAAATTGTAAGAGTTGGTCGAGGTGTAGCCAAGACCAACTCTAGATTTTTTAGTGCTCTCCCAATTTCCCAAGTGCATCCATAACTCGATGGAGCACACTAAACCATGAGCCATTTCTTTTATAACATAGCATTAAATCCTTCCACAAGCCTGCAAATTGTTTTGGTTGTTGTGTTTTTCTACTTTCGTAGCCAAGTCATTTTTTTTGTTCACTAAAATCCAACCAAAAGGACAGTTTAAACTCAGTTACCCAGAGCCAGTTTATTGTCTTCTGGGTTGATTTAAAACTCAGTTTTGTTTTAAAATTTTTCCCCGTGCTTTTTTGCTGTGCTCCATCGAGTTATGGAGCATGCATGACAGCCAATCAATCAATAGATTTATTCAAGGAACTTAATACATGGTAAATAATATATTAAGTCCTAGCAGGAGATTTAGGAGGTTAACCCTATAATAAAATCCCCTAAATTAATAGAGTATATAAATGTTCTTTACAGATAAAAATTATAAAATTTAAATATAAAATGAAAAATGTTTGCCTAGTACAAATTTAGGTGCAACCGAAGTTGACCTTTAAACGATTTAAAATTTATAGCTTCTACAACTTTTGACGGTAAAGAGTTCCATAACTTAATAATTCTTACAAAAAATGAGTTCTTGTAACAGTTTATTTTTGATAATTTAGTATATAAGGAGAACTTATGGTTTGCTCTTGTCTTATTTAAGTGTTTATAACTTAAGACTTCTTCAAATTTTATACCATTAAGGTTAAACACTGTTTTGTAACATTCAATTAATGAGAAATAAGTTCTGCGTTTTTCAAGAGTATTCCATTTTAACAATTCACAACGCTCTTCATATGGCATTTCTCCACGTTTTTGTTTGAGAGCTAATCTTGACGCTCTTCTTTGAATACTCTCAAGAGCTTTTACGTCTTTAACCAAGTAAGGGGACCAGACAGGTGTTGCGTATTCTAATATTGGTCTTACCAAGGTTTTGTATAACTTGATAAAAACAGCTATATTTGAAGTGCCAACTGATCGCTTGATTAGTCCCAAAATTCGATTTGCTTTGTTGACTGTTGAGTTGATTTGGTCGTTCCACTTCAGATCGTTTGATATAATTATGCCTAAATCTTTAGTGTGATGTACAGCATTAAGTAATTTGCCAGAGAAGTAATACTTGGGTACCAATCAAAAACGTTGCTATGTCAAAGCTATGTTATAATTACATTTGGTTCTGAAGATGCCAGAACAATTTGCATTCATGCTGAAATGTGTAGTCATCTGATCATGGCTCCAGACTCTATATACTTACAGTGTATTTGATGCTTGTAAAGACAAATTCATCAAGTAGATGTGGTATGTCTTCCCATCACATTGAACTTGCTTTCTCAAATATGGTACTAGCTATAACCCTGAGTGGACCACGCAGTACAGTGCTACAGTGTAATGCATTTATTTTGAATTATAAAGGATGTTGTCCAGTATATCAGTACAGAGTATGGATGTTCACCAGAAATTGGCAAAGAAGATATAATTTGTGTAGCTTGTCTTGGATTATTGCAGCAACACTCTGAAACAGATTTAGTAAAACAGGTTTGTCATGCTTCCAAAATTAAATTTTTAGAGTTTTTTACAAAACACTAAATTAATAGGTAAATAAACATATCTAGTTACTATCAAATTTAATTATGTTAACTAATAAATTAAGATGTCTGAGGGTTCTCCCTTTGATGAGTAAAATCATCTGGTGTCAGTCAGTAAAAAATATAGACCAGGGCTGCTGTTTTTGGCTGGCTCAGATTTATCTGTGGAGAATATGAATATTGAATATGAGAATATATACTATATATTTCAAGAATTAAATGAAAAACTTTCTTTATTTAGATTTGTGGTGCTGTTAAGACATCTGGTCATGAATACTTTAATTTTACTATGGCAGTTTATGCACCTCTGGTCTTGAAATTCCGTCATGTGAGTCCTACATTGTCTGTGCAGATGTAAAGCACTGATCTATATATCAGTCAAGTGATGTAAAATAGTGGTGTACAGCTGTATTACTGTATGGTACTTTGAACAAATTATGGGTTTAGAAAGCTTGTGAAATAATTATTTTAACTTTGTTTTCTTCAAATTTTTCATGAAGAATAATTACTTATTTTTTTATTTCTTATACTAGCATTCTATGTGGCTTCATCTTCAAGAGAACTTTAGGTACTGAATAAATAAATAAATATATAAATGAATGAATAAAATAAATAAATAAATAAAATAAAAAATGAATACCAGTAAATAAAAAAAGATTTCTTGTTTGTGAAATAACCTAGTAAATTTTAATCTAATATTTAAGTCATAACAATATGTAGAAAAGTACAGTACACTATATTATAGACTGAAAGTATATAAGGTTGTTGATGTTCGTTCAATTTAGTTCAGTTTATCCAAACGAAGTAACCTTTGAAAATATTCTGCCTGTAAAAGAGTGCCTCAAATTTGTTTATGGTCCAAGGATGGAACGAGAACTAGATTCAGAATTTTATCGTAAGGTGAGTTACTTCTGTAGCAGCAATGTCTGAACATCTGTGATTCATCATTAATGGTGATAGATATTTATTAATTGTACTCCTTTTTCACAAATATCTCTATACAGAGTGTATTCACGATTACTGTGACAATGAACCATTTTGATGCTATGAGAGAACTTGATTTTTTGTAAGTATAGAAGAAGTTGCATGAGACCACCAGAATGTCGAAACGCATCCAAGGTTATGTCCCAAGATCCTGATTGCACTATACTATACGTTACATATCTTTTATTCTTCTGTTGTTTTTTACATGGTTCTTTAAGCAATATATCTACACTGCATGTCCAACAGCGTGGTCCGTATCGTCTTCCCATATGCAACATCCGAAGGCTAATTGCACTTTTTATTCAAATTCCCTTCTAATCTCTCCCTCATTTATCAACATTACATGACTAAAACTCCCATGTGGTTCCCATTAACTACACTCAAACTTATAAAAAGTTTTGCGCAATGGCATGATATATAACTTATTGTAACAGTATTGTATATTGTACATTATTTTTTTTATTCTCAACACCATTTATCTTAGGGAAAATACTCCAAAAGTTCTGAAATGTCACCCCAGGAAAAGACAAAAAGTAAAGTTTTTGCTAAATTAATAAAATATTTAATATTAAACCTATATTATACTGCATAGTCTGCGCTTACTTTAATTTGAAATATTGTGATTATATGAAGCTTTGCAGAAGTTAAATTAAGTAACTCTTAGCCTTTCATATTGGTTGAAACTAGGCAGGTGTCAGGCATGCACAGACATACAGGTGGATTTAGCCCTGAATGATGCGAGATTGTAATTAGTGGTTACCTGACCTATATTTCTTTTGAAATTGGTTAATTAATGGAAAGGGTTAATTAATAATATTAATGATGTTCTAACTTACCCAAAGAGTGCAGGGTCAGTACACTATTTTAACAAATTTTATTATATAATTATATATTGACTCAATTTGGAAGATCAGTAGCTGAAAATTATTTTCTGTTTCACATGCTGTTTTCTATTTGTCTTTCTTGATTTTTCTTGGAATTTGGCCAGCAAATATTATATATAAGGCATGATTTTTGTTATTTTCCCCCTCTCTAATCTATGTTGTAGGTATTGGAGAATGAGCCTTCTATAACATCTGCTCAGGTTGGAAAGTGCATTGAAACTCTGAAAACGTCTGATGATTTTAAAAAGTAGGTGATGGATGAGTCAGTGACTTGTACGACTCCAGTAACACTTGACATAGTCTCCCTCACAGCAGGAACAAGATCGTGACAACTACAACAGCTGCAAGGGAGACTACCGGTACACTCAAGCCTCGAAATTAGTGGTGGTCACCAGTCATTGACCGGTAAAATTATCCAGTTTGTCTGGTAAATTTCGTTGCTTACTGGTCATGTATGACCGGTAATTTTTTCCTCAAAAAAAAAAAAAAAAAATGCGACTGAAATCGATTTTTTTTTTGTGTCGGAAAATATTGCTTTAATTTATAATCGTTGCAGACGTTCGGTTTGGTAAAAATCGGATGTCTTGCTTGCACTACACCTTAAAATAGCGCAGGTGGATGTCTCGACCTACGCACCTTAAAACTGCGTAAGCAAGTCTCAAACCCCGAAAGCACTACGCATATTCATCCAAATATAACACCTGCATTTCAGACAATACTTCATCGCACATGGCAGCAGTCCAACTCTTATTCTTTGTTCGTCTTTTTCTTGCCAAAGAAATAACATATTTTTTTGAGAATTGTGATGTTGTTCAGTAAGTAAACTAACTTATACTGACCACACAAATCTTCCGCGACTGGTAAATTTCATTTCTTACCGGTCACAATACCGGCAGATTTCCAAGATTTATTTCGAGGCTTGGGTACACTTAACAACACTGTTGGGGGCACAACTACAAAATCTTGGCAAATGTACTGCACAGCACTGTACTACACTGCAAAGCACTGTACTATGCTGTACTGTGTCTGCACTGTACTGTACTGTTACTAACTGCACTGTACTGTACACTCAAACTGTCTGTCCTGGTTAATCTTGTCTAGGGTTGGTAATTGCCCTCCTGAAAGTGTAAACACTCACTGTGTGATTATAAAAGTTGTGTGTGCAAATTCATCAGTGTATGTTGCAGGTTTGTATGTAATCTTTTCTTTATCACATTTAGTCGTAGATTTTAATCTTTTCTGTTATATTCCATCACTCTAAGAAAAAAATTAATTAAATTGTAAGTTATAGAAATTGAACATTAAATGGTAATTATTTTAATTGAATATTCTAAACATTATTTCAGGTCGTTACAGCAAATATTCACGTACCTTATCACAGTCTCCTTGGTTAGTCAATGGACAACGAATGACTGAACATTCAGTACAGGTGAATAATAACTAATACAAATATTGTCTTGAAAGCTAAATGTCAAGCCCTAATCAAATGAGAACGCAAGTCATCGCAAGTTGACCGTCTGAATTTCTGTGGCGGTCGTTTGAACACCCAAATTAACAAAATAAAGGTTTCATGAGTGTTTTAAACAAGTTTTAACTTTGTCACGGTACCGTACATGATATTTTCGGGAAATTATTCATAGCGGCTGGCTGAGATAGTGTGACTGCCAACTTGCGATGACTTGCGTTCTCGTTTGATTGGGGCTTTAGGTTAAGTCCATGGTCCATGTTGAATGGTAGTTTGGACTACAGTAATACTGGATGGCTTGTCCTTTTCCCACCTGTCTGAAACAAGTCTTTCCAGACCAGAAGAGAAAACCCTGATGGCTCTGCATGAAGTTCTTAGTACTAAATATATAGTAAACAAATGACATAGTAATCAAATGTACTTTATGTAATCTGAGTGTACTTTTTCTTTTGTAATTCAATACTATAGGAACTAATATCAGAAGAAATAAAAAAAGTGTTTCAGCCAGATGGTGAGTTGATTGATTAATTGATTGAAGGATTGATTAATTGATTGATTGATTGGTTAATTGATTGATTGGTTAATTGATTGAATGAATGATTGATTGATTGATTGATTGATTGATTGATTGATTGATTGATGGATTGATTGATGAATGGATAGATTGATTGATTGGTGGATTGATTAATACTGGATTAATTGATTGATTGATTTGATGGATGGATGGATTGATTGGTTGATTGATTGATTGGTTGATTGATTGATGATAAACAAATATATACATCTATTGTGTTTCCAGTGAAAGTTCTGGTTAGCAATTATTTTTATTTCAGATGTGAAGTTTTCTTCTGCTGGACGAGAGGACGTGGATGTGAGGATGTTGGGAAAAGGTATGTGGGCCAGCAGTGATTGGGAAATGGATATATATGCGTCCTGCGCTTATTGCGACTCTTTAAAATAAATTGAATTTCTCTTCCTAAAAATAAAGTGCGCACCCTAAAAATAAAGCGCGCGTCCTAAAAATTAAACGCAAGTTCTAAAAATAAAGCGCGCTCCCTAAAAATAAAGTGCGCGCCCTAAAAATAAAGTGCGCGCCCTAAAAATAAAGTGCGCGCCCTAAACATAAAATGCACGTCCTAAAAAGTAAACGCAAGTTCTAAAAATAAAGTGCGCATCCTAAAAATAAAGTGCGCGCCCTAAAAATAAAGCGCGCGTCCTAAAAATTAAACGCAAGTTCTGAGAATAAAGCGCGCGTCCTGAAAACAAGGTGCGCATTCTAAAAATAAATTGCTCATTCTAAAAATAAATTGCGCGTCCTAAAAATAAGGTGCGCGCGTCTTAGAAATAAAGTGCGTATTCTGAAAATAAAGTGCGCGTCCTATCAACCTTATTAGACTAAAGTAACGATATTTTTTCAAATTCAGGGCGACCATTTATCTTAGAACTTCTCAATCCTCGCAAAGTGGCGCTATCAACTGAGCAGATCAAAGAGTTGCAACATAACGTTAATGCATCAACTGAAGATATCAAGATCCGCGATTTACAAAAGATTACAAGGTTTGGTGAGATTTGACAATGTGTGACTCATTTAGTTACCAAAAGCCTGGTTAACAAATACAACTGTGGGATAAGTCTTCCACTGGATAAATTTACTATCCAGAGACAAGAGGATAGGTTGTTCAGTTGGTCATCCTCCCTCCCTATAAACCCTCTGGAACCTAAATAACCGCTTGGAATTGTTTGATCTTGCCAGCCAAAATTCGCTGGAGTTGACTTGAGTTGCAAGGTTTTCTGAGTGAGAAGAGTTGATGGTGTGAGGATTTCGGGTGGAGAGGGTCGTTTGATACGGATAAAACAGATAAAACAAGTTAGCTCAGAAAAATGCAGATAAAACAAGTTAGCTCAGAAAAATACAGATAAAACAAGTTAGCTCAGAAAAATGTCTTGGAGTATATATGGACAATCATCTTACCTGGTCTACCCATATCGAGGAACTCTGTAAGAAACTGAGAAAAAGGATCGCTTTGCTAGCACGAATGCGCAAATATCTGCCAACTCAGTATCGACTACTAATATATAATGCAAGCATAAAACCTTTATTCGACTACTGTAGCTGTGTTTGGAGTAACTGTGGATCTGGATAGCTAGATGATTTATTCAAACTACAAAAACGTTGTGCAAGGTATATTATTGATCCTTGTCCTCAAAGTTCAAGATCATTAACCGTATTCAAACAACTTGGATGGGTTCCAATTGATAAATTATGTATTTTGAACAAGTTAAGTCTTTTTAGAAAAATCATTGATGGACGAGGACCAGACTACCTTTGTGACAAGCTAGTTTCACTTTCTTTTAGTAGCCGATATAATACGAGATCAAAATGTTTGTACCGTTTACCAAAGCCCAGAACTGACGCACTGCGTAGAACCTTTTTTTATTCTGTCGTAAATGTTTGGAATACTCTTAGTGACTCGTTGAAAAACTCTTCATCTATTTTTATTATGAAGAAAGATTTTATTAAGAGCCAACTAGAACAATACTCCGTTGACACCTTTACGGTATCTCGGCTCTATTAGTTTGGTATATTTTTAATCTTTTCATCGTAGAATATTTTTAAATATATCTTATAATTATTTTTATTCTTATTACCAAAATGTATATATTTTAGGATATTATTATTTTTATATAAGTTAAGTATTGAGGGCCACAGGGAAGAATACAATATGTATTGTAATTGTGTCACCCTCGTTAAATAATGTTTATTGGTATTGGTATTGGTATTGGGTTCGGAGGTCGAGATATCCGTTTGTGTGTCGTTAGGAGCACACTGACTATGGAGAAACTTTCGACCGGTTAACCATGTAGAATCGAAATATATAGTAAGGTTAGATATACTGCCGAAACAGAACGTAGTAGTCTAACGTTTCGAGCGAAGGCCCTTCATCAGAGAGAAACGTGACGTAGGGCCTTCGCTCGAAACGTTAGACTCCTACGTTCTCTGTTTCGGCAGTATATCTAACCTTACTATATTTCTCGATTGTTGTTTCAACATTGCCTACGCAGCACGCTACTTTTAACTATGTAGAACTCTCGAGGTCGCAGGCTTTCACCACCTACACTGTATATGTTTGTTTTTATGTTTATTTTGTTCTAGAGAAGAGTGCTCAAAACTAAAAGAGGCTGAGGACAGTAAAACAAAGACGTACAGGTACTTGACAATTTATGAACCACGTGGAGCAACATATTGTTATTTGTCAGTGACAAGCAGATTAATTACTTGCCAAAGACAGACGCGAATAAGTGAGCTGTGAAACAACGACAAATCACAATATTTTACTCAACTGTTGTATTTTCAACTTGTTTCAATTCGCTGTTAATAAAACGAGTTGTAGGCTGCCGACGAATTATTAGTTAAACACCAATCAGTAATCAGCCTTAAATTGAATTGGTGAAGAAAATAAGTGAAATGCAAAAATATTTTAGGAACACTTCTGTTGCAATGGCAATAACAGTGATCTGGAATTTCTTCTTTCAGCGCTTTGGTTTATGTTCCTGAAGGTGTAATTGAAGACGAGATTAAGATATTAGATGATTTAAAAGTAAGTAAGATCGTCCATTTTTGGACTTGGTCAGATTTGGTTTTGTCTTTGTTTCACGTAATGTGATGTGATGTGATGTGATGTGATGTGATGTGATGTGCATGGCGTCAATGATGTGACGTGTGTTACAGTTATAACGTGATGTGACATGATGCGGTATGGCAGAATGTGACACGTTGCCTTGCACGTGATATGACATCAACTTGGTGTGACGTGTATAATAAATACGTCATGCAACGTGACGTAACATGGTTTGAGATGTGATGAGGTGAGGTGGTGTGAGGTGAGATGAGATGAAAAGAGATGAGATGGGATAAAGATGAGATGAAATGAAATGAGATGTGTTGAGAGGAGATGAGATGAAAGGAGATGAGTTGAGATGTGTTGGGATGAGATGAGATGAGATGAAATGCGATGAGATGAGATGTGATGAGATGAGAGGAGATGGGATGGGATGGGATGGGATGAAGTGAGGTGAGATGGGATGGGATGAGATGGGATGGGATGGGATGAAGTGAGGTGAGATAGGATGGGATGAGATGGGATGAGATGGGATGAGATGGGATGAGATGGGATGAGATGGGATGAGATGGGATGAGATGGGATGAGATGGGATGAGATGGGATGAGATGGGATGAGATGGGATGAGATGGGATGAGATGGGATGAGATGGGATGAGATGGGATGGGATGGGATGGGATGAGATGGGATGGGATGAGTTGGGATGGGATGAGATGGGATGAGATGGGATGAGATGGGATGGGATGAGATGGGATGAGATGGGATGAGATGAGATGGGATGAGATGAGATGAGATGAGATGAAAAGAGATGAAAAGAGATGAGATGTTCGCTCAGGGAGGTTCGACTCCATATATGGAATATGTGATGTCGGTCACGTCTGTGATATAATAATGCAGGTCTGGAGGGATAACATGAATTTAAATTTTGTTATTTTTTTTGCATTGATAAAGGATGTAAAACTGATGCAAAGAACGCCGTTGAGAGTTTTACACAGGTAAAAGTTATTTTATACCTGATCAGATATATTTTTCTCCACTCCAAAAAGCTTCATATATTCTGAGAAATTGTTGTTTCATTTGTGCATCAATGTATATCTAGACGTCCCCTTGCCAGTCGCCAGCGCAGCATTTTGTTTATGACTACGGAGCTCATTGATCAACAACATTTCAGACTTCGACTGTGCACCGAGGCTGGCACGTATCCTTTGTGATAAAATATGTTACTATATGTCCGTAATCAGTGACTTCATTGTAACTTGGGGGTCCAAAGTGTAAATTTGGCGCAGTGCATGTATGTTCGCAGCGAAGGATGAATCCTTCTCGCCGAGGTCTCTCCCGGTCCCAGAAAATGTCCCAACCCCTTCAGCCTGCGAATACAGCCGCCTCACATCGGGACCTGGCGTTCGCAGGCTAATAAGCCGCCCCATGTGGAAACGTATTTTTGGCCATGCATCAAACTGCAGCGAGGATTCGGAAAGCACGAAACCACAGGCTAAGAGCACTGATCTCTCTGTAACTGGATAGGCCATTCCCTATGGCCAGCAGTCAAACATTTCGTGCCAGTCGCCGCCATCTTACGTAGTGGAACATATGACGCGTTGCGGCCTTAGAACTCGTTCCCAATCCCAAAGTTGACTGGCATAAGCGATCTTGACGTCAGCACGGTCAGATTATCCGGGGGTAGGAATATTAAGTACTCTGTGCCGGGGGAGTCGGAAAAGCCGTAAAGCAAACAACAGATGCCGGTTCGTTTAGTTGCCACTGTTTAACAACAAATATAGTCAAAAGATGGCAAGTACACAGCACGAGATATTGTTAAGGCATTAAGATTACTATAAAAGGTAGATTTTATAGTCTGTTTTTCAGTTTATATTATCGTGAAGTTTCTTCGTTGTCGGCACTGAAGAAAAACAACGAAATTTAAATGTTTTACAGCTCAGTAATAGAAACAAATGCAAGAAATTAGCGTCTTAAAAGTACTTCTTGTGTCATTACATTCGTCTAAATTTTCTTAAAATAACTCTTTTTGTCTGTTTTCAATCTACGAAAGCTTATGAACTTTAGTGGCGGCCATCTTGGGTAGTGATCACGTCATCATACAACTGGCACGCTAAATCCGGTCTCATGCCCCATCCAGTTTTATTGAGATCAGTGGCTAAGACCATCGCAATGGCCAAATTTAGCGCACGTTTATAACTGCTTCAACCTACGTAGGCGTACAGTAATTGTAGGCGTTGAGATCTAGTCATAGACAACTCCAGTTTTCATTAACTCATGAAAACCAATTCCAGATATATAAAAGAGTTTGTTCATGGGGATTTTGGTCGGACCAAACCAAACCTAGGAATAATTTTGAAGAAAGAAACGGACATTTTGGAACTGGACGTTGAGGTAACTCACCCAGAGTGTTTGTGACGTGTAATTATAATGAGATAATCTCATCTCATCTCATCTCATCTTATCTTATGAGACAATTTTCGTTGTCTAGTCTGTGGATGTTGATTGGCCTCCGTACATTGATGTCCCTTAGATTGAAGTCATACAGGTATGGCATGGTCATTAGGAATTGTGAGTGAGTAGATCCATTACAGGATCCCCAAAATACAAAATTAATATGAAAAGCATTAAAACATAAATACAAAAAGTAACTTCTAACCTAAGACTCGTGAATACATAAATTAACAGCACATTTTACCAAGAAGACCGGACAGAGGGCGGCACGAGTGACATTTTACACAGACGGTTTTAAAAGTTTGTGGAGTTGATTGGATTGATGGGTGGGTGGATGAATGGATGGATGGATGGATGGATGGATGGATAAATAAATGAGTGAAGTGAAGTGGAGTGGAGTGCCTCCACAGCACTTTTTAAACTTGGCAACCTGGGAGAGGGGGTAGTTTGTAATTATTACGAGTATTAAATAATAATTAATGAGAGTAATAAAACAATTGAGATTGCATCTGAGCCAGCTGTTTATTTCCTTTTAAGACAAGTATACATAATAAAAGGAACATGGGTTGAGCTGAACGTCTAAAAATAGGCTACACTAGATATTTAAGGCCTCTATAACAATGTTGATATTAATAATCTAAAAAAAACGTCCAAGTTTCGACTGGGTTTTCTTCCTGCCTTCATCTGTTGAAGCATTCACGGTACAAAGGCATTTTGGTTATACATGTGCAAGCATCACACTCGGTCACAGTACATGTCTATATATCTTGTGTATACAGTCAAAGAACTGTGTATTATCCACATTGCTTGAATCTCACATAGGAAATGTATTTCAATTTGGTGTCTTGAATTTCACAACTTCACTTCCATTGCATAAGCAAGTCCGATGTCAGAGTCTTCATAACTGTATATAGTCGCAAGGTAGTCGCCATCAATGGTAGTCATGTTTCCATTCCACGGGATTTTGTGATTTTGTGTCTAAACATTGCTTGATTTTCTTCGAGTAAAGCATCTTCGGGGTAGGCTTTAGTCGACATCATCGTCTTCCGTCTTTATAGCTGTGTATTTTACTTCATGGTCAGCTGCATCCTTTAAACTACCTGTGTTTTAGAAAGTAGAACATTTTAATGCCATAAAACGCGAGAGCCATAAATTATTAAAATGCCTTTGTAACATAGATGTAATTTAACGGCGTTTCTGATTGGCCACCGTGCGTGCTCCACAACTCGATATGATGGAGCACGGTAATTTCAAACGTGATGAGAAACTCATTTTTAATCAGCGAAATCCGTTTTGTGTCTGATTCTCTGTTATGGTTTGTCGTGCTCCATTGAGTAATGGATGCACTTGGGAAGTTGGAGAGCACTAAAAAATTATCGGCTACGCCTCGACCAAATCTTACGCTTTTTTCGTGCTCTCCGAACTTCCCGCGTGCATCCATAGCTCGATGGAGCACGCCAAACCATGAACCATTTCTTAAGCCCTAATCAAACGAGAACGCAAGTCATCGCAAGTTTTAGCTTGTGCTTGCTTGTGTCTCGTTTGATCACCAGCTTGCGATGACTTGCGGTGACTTGCTTTAGCTTGCGACTAATTTGAGCTTGTTCAAAGTTTTCTTCAACTTGCGAGAGCTTGCGAAACGTTTGAACACAAAACACAAGTCGATGCAAGTCTTTCGTGCTCCGTCGCCATAGAAACTACCATGAGAACTAGCGAAAAGGCGTGGGAACTAGCGGAAGTGCAGAACTTGCGACGACTTGTGCCGACGTTTGACTGGTGGCATCGCAAGTCATCGTAAGCTAACTTGCGTTCTCGTTTGATTAGGGCTTTAAATATGAAACGAAAATTAAGTTTGTTCTATTTGAAACAACACTTAAAATGACAGAGTAACATATTTTGCAGTGTTTCGTTTCCTTGCTTCGTTGTTGAGATATTTCAAGTTGTATGCATCTCATTACCTTGGGATTGACTTTTCTTTGGCTTTTGGAACCATTCCTCGACTTCATCACCGTAACTTTCACGCAGAATATCCTTGACATGTTCAGAGCTAAACGAGAATGTAGATTTTAGTTGTTTAATGGCGAAGTTCATACACATGACCAATCTCGTTCCCAGAGCCCACGTTCCCCACCCGGGAAACGAGAGACTCTGGGATAATCCGTTTCAAATCGTTACGTTATTGGCTGAATAGTGAGCATGAGTTGGTCTGAAGTGACCGGAAGTAGAATTAATAAAACCAAAATAACAAAGATGTCGGACGACAAGACTCCAGTGAAGACGTTGCCGCGATCGATATATTTGCCGTATGTGTGTAGATGCTGTAATTCGAGCTTCGCCAGCAACCCCATTGACTTGTCTGGGAAAAAGTCAAACAGGGAGAACATACTATCCAGATTCCGCTCGGATATTTACGCATGCGTACCTCAACCGGAATAACAAGAATCCTGTGATTTGAAACGGATTATCCCAGAGTCTCTCGTTTCCCGGGTGGGGAACGTGGGCTCTGGGAACGAGATTGGTCATGACCAAATATATGTCTTTGATTGGCTAATTAGCTCATGAATTATTAATGAGTTTTTGAATGGCATTTACAACTCGAGCTGAATATACGACTTAT